>JAAGEH010000018.1:75296251-75329703 GCA_011751065.1 Lasiurus cinereus | reverse complement strand
TCCACTAATTTGCAAGAGCCCATGAAGAGATATCATTGGTTAGTTCTACCGCAAGGAATGGCTAACAGCCCTACCTTATGTCAAAAGTTTGTAGCACAGGCTATTGAAGGCACTCGCAAGCACCACCCACAAGTTTACATAATTCATTATATGGATGATATCCTTTTAGCCTGTAAAGATGAGAGTCTACTTTTAGCTGCATATGCCCAATTACAACAGGATTTAGCCAGAAGAGGGCTGGTCATTGCCCCGGAGAAGGTACAGAGAAAGCCCCCTTTTCAGTATTTGGGGTATCTGTTATACCCGAAAAAAATAACTCCTCAGAAGATTAGAATTAGAAGAGATGAGCTAAAAACTTTAAATGACTTTCAAAAGTTACTAGGAGACATTAATTGGATAAGGCCCTACTTAAAGTTAACCGCAGGACAGTTGAAGCCTTTGTTTGATATCCTTAAAGGAGAGGCACAGCCCACATCTCCCCGAGAATTAACAGCTGAAGCCCAGCAGGCCCTGACTGTGGTAGAAGAGGCTATCAAGAAGCAACAGATTACTTATTTTGATTATACTCAACCTTGGGAGGCATGCATTTTACCCACTACTCATACACCGACCGCAGTTTTATGGCAAAATAATCCACTATTGTGGATTCATCTTCCTGTATCTCCCCCCAGAGTTCTTTCTCCTTACTTTGAAGCGGTGGCCTCCCTAATTCAGTCCGTCAGAATGGAAGCTCGAAGAATATTAGGAATAGAGCCTCCAAAACTGCTTGTTCCTTATACTAAACAGCAAGTCAATTGGTTGTTCCAAAATAGTGACAGTTGGGGAATAGCCTTAGCCCAGTTTACTGGAAAAATTGATAATCACTACCCTCAGCATAAATTATTACAATTTGCTAGCATTCATACTTTTGTATTTCCCAGGATAGTCTGTAAAAAACCTATTGAAGGGGCACTCACTGTATTCACGGATGGATCCTCTAATGGAGTCGCTGCCACCAATATATCAGGAAAAATAACTTCTTTTCAGACAGGATATAAATCCGCTCAGGTAGTAGAATTACTAGCCGTTCTAGAGGTGCTACAACAGCTGCCTACCCAGACTTTTAACTTGTATTCTGATAGTCAGTATGTAATAAAGGCTTTACAATCAATAGAGACTGTGCCAACTATAAAAACATCGAACTTTACAGTTCAGCAGTTATTTGCAAAAATCCAGGAACTGTTATTGCAACGGCAAGTTTCCTGTCACTTTGGACACTTACGAGCTCATACAGGCCTTCCTGGTCCCCTGTCTAAAGGAAATTCCCTGGCTGATATAGCCACTCGAGAAGCAATGCTGCTTCAAACACAGGTTAGCCCAGAACAATTAGCCACGCAATCGCATGCCATACATCATCAAAATAGTAATAGCCTGCGCTTGCAATTTAAAATTACCAGAGAAGCAGCACGGCAAATAGTCAAGCAATGCAGTACCTGCCCCATTACAACTACTGTACCCTCTTATGGCATCAACCCCAGGGGATTGATGCCCAACCAGCTATGGCAAATGGATATTACTCATATTGCCCATTTTAGAAGGATGAAATATGTACATGTCACCATAGATACTTTTTCCGGGTACATTATGGCAACTGCCCAAACTGGAGAAGCCAGTAAGCACTGCATTGCTCATTGTCTAAAGTGCTTTGCCACTATGGGGCAGCCCAAATGTATCAAAACGGATAATGGGCCTGGGTACACGGGGAAAAATTTCCAGATATTTTGCAATCAATTGGGTATCCGTCTTAAAACAGGAATTCCCTACAATCCTCAAGGGCAAGGAATAGTCGAGAGAGCTAATGGAACTCTTAAAATTCAATTACAAAAAATAAAAGAGGGGGAGTTATATCCTAGGTCAGCACATAATTACTTACATCATGCTCTCTTTATCCTTAATTTTTTAACTTTTGATGCTAATGGACAATCTGCGGCTCAGAGACTGTGGGGAGCCAGTAGTTCCCGCACCTATGCTCAGGTGCGCTGGAAGGATCCTCTGACAGGACAGTGGAGTGGGCCTGATCCTGTATTAATCTGGGGGCGAGGCCATGTTTGTGTTTTCCCACAGGACGCCGAAGGACCACGCTGGTTACCTGAGAGGCTGGTTCGCCACGCAGAAATCCACACATCTGAAGAAAAAGGCCCAGATTCAACACAAGAATCAGACAACGACACTGCTCCAGAATGAAGTGCGAGCTAATGCTGTTCATTTTACTAGCATGGTGTGCTGCAACTGAGGCGGAAGAATACTAGGCATATGTGCCTGATCCTCCGTTGCTGCATGTGTCGGTGTAGGAGGGTCGCAGCGTCCTGGTGTATGTCAATAATACCAAACTTCTTGGGGGGCCCTCGAATAGTCACCTTCAGGTGCACGCCCCAATCCCATATAACTTTTCTGCTACGGGAGAGGGCACTCCCGTCTGCTTTTCCAAAGATGAGAATGTGACGGGCTGTGCCACCCTTGTCGGGCTAACTTTTCGGGCCAACAGCTCCAAAGTCGGATGGAACATCCACATGCGGAGTCTTGGAAAATCGGGAACTGAGTTAAATACCTCCCTTCCCCGAGACGTCCTGCCATGTGAGAAACCCTCTGATATACGAGTGCATTCAGTACCATGGGGACGGTGTTACACTGAACGAGCTGTTGCCTACCCGATTCACGGCTTCAACTCATCCATCATTAATTGGTCCGTCGCTAACAAGACCAGTCGGACCCAAGGCCTCTATGAAGGACTCTGGAGTGTAAGTAACGGCCCGACACAACTACTCCTTTGGAAACTGGCTACTGCTCTGGACACAGTCATAGCTACGGTGACCTATTCGGCTAGTGAGAAGAACAAAAACTGGACTTCGATCCATTGGGCCGTGACTGTAACAGCCTGTGTGCCAGAGCCTTTTGCCCTATTAGTAGGGGGGGTGAATATTTCCCATAGAGGGCAGATCTTTAATGTCACTTGTGTGAATTGTCTGTTAACCAATTGTATTGCTAATGTGCCTTTGGGTAAACAGGTGATTGTTCTCCATCAGCCGCTTTCGTCATGGTCCCGGTAAACCTCTCTGAGCCCTGGTATGATGATCATTCCCTCCAGGTATGGAGAGAGGTAACCTCGGCCCTCAGCAGACCCCGAAGGTTTATTGGGTTATTAATAGCAGGTGTTACGACCTTGATAGCCCTGGTTACTACAGCTGCTGCTGCTGCAGTGGCACTCACTCAGGAGGTTCAGACAGCGCATTTTGTTAATGATCTATCTAAAAATGTTAGCACAGCCCTAGGGACACAAGAAGTAATCGATAGAAAGATAGAGGAGAAACTCAACACCTTATACGACCTAGTTATGTACCTAGGGGAAGAGGTAGATGGTCTAAAGGTGAGGAACAGATTAAGATGCCACGCAAATTATCAATGGATATGTGTCACTCCTCACCCTTACAACCGGTCCACTCATGGCTGGAAGAAAGTGAAGGCTCATTTGACAGGGATTTGGCATAATGTTAATGAGTCCATAGACCTACTGAAACTGCATGAAGAAATCCAGGGTCTACAAAATACAGACCCCTTTAAAGTAGATACAGCAGAAGCCGCTAAGAACTTTTTAGATCAGCTCATGCGTATGGTCCCCTCCACCTCTGATTTGCAGCATGTAGCCCTTACTGTGGCCTTAATGGGAGTCACCATTGTAGTAATAATATGCCTTTTGCCTTTTCTGGTGCGCAAAGGAGTCAGCGCTTTGACACGGCTTCAAGTAGGACTCCACGAGGTCAAACTCAGAACAGGCCCGCCAGGACCTCTGCATGTTGTATAGGATACTACTGAGCTTGATTGCCTTCACGGTAGCAGACGAATAGTCAGAGTGCTGCATCTTGCCGTATGGCAAGACTGGGTACTGGCTAGGTGCAGAGCGAAGCATCTGCGAGGGAAGGTCCTGTAACTGACCGTCTCTGACTTCCTCTGAAGTTATGTCTGATTAGCACAGAGGTTGGCATCAAATAAAGAAGAAACATAGGCTCTGCCTCTCCTCCCCAAAAGATGCCAAGAGCCAAAAAAGGTGGCTGATAGCCACGGGAGGAATCAGACCTCTACTTCCCTAGCCAGTTAAAGCCCACCCTGGTCCTTTTATTATAAAGGAAAGGGGGAAATGTGGGGAACCGTGAAAGGCAATTAGGTACATTATCCAGCAACATGCTTTTCCCCTCGTGCTTCCCCGCTTTGCGGGGGTTTGTTGCTGCACTGAGTCAAGAGGGAGTAAAACTTTGGCAGGGTCAGTAGAGCGATGTGTTCTTGAGTACAAGATAACAGGAACAAGGATAAGGAGGATGGCCGAGGGAGTAGTTTAGAATGCGTCAGACACTGCTGATACGGAAGGAACATGCTGATCGGGCCTTGACCTTGTATGCTTGCATAAGCTGTTTCTGCTTATAAAAGGAGCTGTGAAAATAAACTCGGCGCGACAGTCTTGAGCTGTCCGCCCTCCCGGTAACTAAGGTGTCTGTGTTCTTTAATCCTCACCCCCCCTTTCAGGTAATGTTCTAACTGCAGTGCCGGCTGGCTCCGGCACTCTAGGATACCACAAAAAGTAAGAGGCATCCTGACTATAAAGAGGGAATGGGGCCAGCTGGGTCTGGATCTTACCCAATGGGGTGGGGCCAGCTGGGTCTGGGTCTTGTGCAATTTTGAGGTGCCATGGGTGGGTGGGGATTTAACTCTGGGTCCTGCAATGGGCCCCAGACTATGACAGGAGGAAGATTTTTATATACATTTTACTAATTAACTTTCATCTCTGACACTTCTATTATAGAGAAAGGCCAAATAGTAACATTAAAATATTTCTTCTAATTAATCCTCTTTTAATGTGCATGAATTTCATGTGTCAGGCCACTAGTATAAAATAAGAGAAAGGAAAAATGAAAAAGAAAAAAGAAGGAAAACTTTGCCAATCAAATTACAAAATGCCATCAATTATAAGATCTCATGATTTCAAGGAATTTAAATATGAAGCATAAGCCTTTGAATTGCTAAAATATAATACATTGTTTCTCGCAAGTCCTGAGTGAGTTGTTAGCTGTACAGATGACAACGCAGACTCTTTCTGGTTGAAGGAACACAGTATTTTAAAAGTAAATAATCAGCTTCTATTTTTCAGCCATGTAAATAGTAAAGAGATAAAATTCCCCACCTCTTACCACTTTTTTACTTAGTTTTTTTTTTTAATCCTTACCTGAGGATATGTTTTTCATTTTTTTTTTTTTTTGAGTGGAAGGGGAGAAAGTGGGGGGGGGCGGAGAGACAAATATCCATATGAGAGAAACATTGATTGGTTGCCTCCCATTCTCACCCCAACTAGTGCTGAGGATCAAGCCTGCAATTGAAGTATGTGCCCTTGTGCAGAAATCAGAAATCGAACCCTCCACCCTTCAATCTTTGGGTCAACACTCTAACCACTGAGCTAAACCAGCAGGGCTCCACTTAGTTCTTAACCACCTCTCCTATAATAAGGAGAAATCTGCATTTCACCAAGATACCCAGGTGATTCTTTTGCACATTAAATTTGAGCTATGCCAGCGTAGAACATACAGTACACTGTCCATAAATGGGGTAGAGGGGTGAGGATCCTGTGGAAGAAAGCTGATCTTTTATGAAATAATACAATTAACTTAGAAGTAATAAACCCATAGTATTCCCAACAGCTAATTACAAAACATGCTTTAGTATCAAAATTTTGATGTAATAAAAGATCCTACTTAATCAATCTCTCTCCTAAAGATTATTTCAAGTAATGTAGGTTGCATATTTGAAGAAAAAAAAAACAATTTTGGGAGAAGGTTCACTTTAAATATAAAAAGTTACAGCAAAGTGTTTTACTGAAGTGCATATAAAAAGTCATGATTAAATGTTTTACCAGTTTTACATGTCTATGATAATCTATGTTAAATCCTACTTGGTCACTCATGTCCTATCCTTTTTTAAATATTGATTAATTTGATTTGCTAATATTTGGTTAAGGATTTTTGTATCAATATTCATAGTTACCACATGAGCAAATCTTTATAATAAAGTAACTTGATTAATAGAGTTCCAGAATTAATGATAGTTGGCCTATTTTTCACAACTAAGATCTGATAATGGTGTGAATAGATATGCCTAGAGAGAACATGAAGGAATTTATATCTTACTTCCTGTTCCCTTAATGTCCTCACATACAATGCAGAGGGAATAAAAGCAAGAAGTATACTTTGAAGTTTAATAAATTTTATTGAATTTTTACAGAGAGGAAAGGAGAAGGATAGAGAGTTAGAAACATCAATGAGAGAGAGAAATCGATCAGCTGCCTCTTGCACACCCACTACTGGGGATGTACCTGCAACTGAGATACATGCCCTTTAATGGAATAGAACCTGGGACCTTTCAATCTCCAGGCCGACACTCTATCCACTGAGCCAAACTGATCTCAGCAGGAGCTTTTTATTTGAGTAGCAGACTATAATACATTTATCTTTAACTAGAGGCCCAATGCAGTAAGTTTCCTATGCCTGGCCAGGGAATCAGAGCTAATCTATGGGGCAACCAGAGGAGCAATGGGGGGAGGGGCACTGTCACCCATCTTGGCTGGCCTGATACTGCTCACTCACCAGCCCTGACATTCCCCCAACCTTTGCAATCTGACTGGTTGATTTGCATATTAGGCTTTTATTATATAGGATAGCATGGTTTCTGCCACACATTTAATTTATGGGGTTCAATCACTAGAGATAAAAATAATGTACTTTTGAGTACATTTTATTGACTAGAGATATTTAGATTCTTATAATAGCAGATTTAACTTATAGGCTCAGACTCATACAGTGCAAAACCTTAGTTTGTAGGGGTTACATGGTGGTTTGGAAAGTATAGTCAACTAGTCAAGATAAAAAAAAATATAGATAAGAAGGGACCCAGTTTCAGTATCCAAAGTGCAACCATTTTTACTGTTCTACTTTTTCTCTCCTGTTTCTTTAAAGAATTGCCCCTGAATTCCTTGATTAAGTTGTTTTACCAAAATGCTTTGGTGTACTTTTAAACAATAATTTGGAGGAGGGAATGGATTATAAGGATTATAAGAATCTGTGTTTCTGGGAGGTTTGTAACTGAAGAATGACTTTAATCCCAGATCTACTAATTAAAAAGAAAGCAATTAGTAAAGGATGGTAATCAGAATTGATTGTCAAGTTAAAAGACTAAATAGACTGTTATTCGGTACTGGAATTTTTGCATACAAATTGTGTTACTTGAGACAGGAAATTTAATTCCTTTTAATATTAGAGCACTCAGTTGCAAAATGGATATATTGATGCTTATTTCATGGGTACAATTATTCAGAGGACTGAATGAGATAATGCATAAGACAGTTTGTTAGCTGTAAACCATGAACAAATATAAGCTATAAATTGTGATCTACTGAAGAAAAATACATCTACTAGATTTCAGTGACCAAGTTATAACTTCTACTGGCACAGATAAGCTACATGACTTCACCTCTTTCACTTCTAGTGTTCAATTCTTAAAAAAAAAAAAAGATTATTTTCTCTTTAATGTCATGGACTTTAGCTAGGTCAAAGAGGCACTTGTATCTAAATGTCATTGAAAACTTGTCTATAAATAAGGGTTCTTTAATAGTGAAAATATTGTTGATAACATATTTACTGATGAATTATTTACCTTAGGTAATTTTCTGATACAAAAAGAGAAAATATTTCTCAAAACTGGTGAGGATCTTATGGTATCAAACTATGTTAATAAACAAAGGTCAATCAGAAAGTTCTGATGTACTGGATGAAGTATAAAACAAATACACTATTATAGTTATCCATGATTTAAATACTTATATATATTTTTAATTTTTTATTTCTTTATTAAGGTGTTACATATGTGTCCTTTTCCCCCCATTACTCCCTCTATCCCCTCCATTACCCCCTCTATCCCCTCCATTTAAGCCCTCACCCCCTTAATATATCCACCTAATATTATGTATTTTTCTTGAATACATTTTCTCAATTTAATGAAAAACTTCTTAGTTGTTATATAATGACTAGAGGCCTAGTGCGCAAAATTTGTGCACAGGGGGAATGTGTCCCTTAGCTCAGTCTGAACCCTCTCCAATCTGGGACCCTTTGAAGGATGTCCTACTACCCACTGGGATCGGGCCTAAACAGGCAGTTGGACATCCCTCTCACAGGACTACTGGCTCCCAACCACTCACCGGCCTGCCTGATTGCCCCTAACCACTTCTGCCTGCCAGCCTGATCACAGCCCTGACCACTCCCCTGCCAGCCTGATTGATGCCTAACTGCTCCCCCACTGGCCTGATTCTTCCCAGCTGCCTTCCCTTGCTGGCTATCTTGTGTGTTGGAATGATGGTAAATTTGCATATTACCTTTTTATTATATAGGGTTTCCTTATTTATATTTGTTCCATAGTTTTCTAAAGATATATGCTTGGGGTGAAAAAATTTATTTGAAGTATTTTTCACATCAATTGATCGCCATGCTTTTTTTCCTGACCCCAGATTAAATTTGCTGACTTGTATTGAATAGTTCACCATTAAAGAAACTGAAAGCTATTCCTGTCAATAATTAAATTATTCTCCATTTCATAATGTTATTTTAGGAAAGAATAACAATGTATCATGATTGTATTTGCTAGTAAACATTCAATTGGATAAATAATTAGCATATTAGAAAATATAGTAACTTGATGGGAAATGATCAATTTACTTATTTTGGTAAAAAGCACACTCTTCAAATAAGTGGGCAGATTTTAAGAACAGTGAGTGCAAGCAGTTTTGGATGTTTGATAAACCATAATTTGGAAATTTGTCTCCTCTGTGATAATAAATCCTTGTTTCCTTTGTGAAATTATTGTATGTGCTGTTTACTTAACATCGCATGCAACTTAGGAGAAATTCCAAAAATCATTTAATCATTTATATGTGTAAACTTCATCCAAGCAATAAACCAGCCCATATGGCATCCCAAAAGGACCTTGAAGTGACAGTGAGACTATAAAGAGAACAGATTAAGTTTGCATTGTACTTATTTGCACAGTTCTAGAACTTGTCAAAATAGAAAATTAATATCATGGAACATTTTTTATCATATTTAGCAAGTGAAAAATGAATTTTAATTGTTAGCACTCATAGCTAGACTTGTATTTCATAGAATAAAACAAGTTAATATTTACCCTCTGTCTTACTAGTCTATAAATGTATTTTCTTTGTATCACACCACTAATATATCCACCATTAACTTTTTATTTTACAGAGATCTACTTTGATTGAAAGCTAATGATGAATTTTATTTATTTTTAGTTTGCTGATCTTGGAGGAAGGGAGGGAAAGAGAAAAATTGATTTGTTGTTCCACTTATTTATGCATTAATTGATTGATTCTTGTATGTGCCCTGACCCAGAATCAAACCCACAATCTTGGCATATAGGGAGGAAACTAACCAACTGAAGCTACCTGGCCAGGCCATAAATTTGATTTATAATCTACTTTCACATACATGATTATATATGATCATCTAAGTAATAACATGAAGTTGGTAGGCAGATAATAGTATTTCTATTTTTATTAAGTCAACACTGGAATTAAGATATTTACTCTTTTGTGCAAGCTGAACAACTAATATTAGGCAGAGCCCAAATACATCCTATCACTTCTCATTTCAAACATTTTACTCTTTTCCTTCTCTATCCTAAAGCCATCAATCAAATGGTTCTACAATCTATTTTATGAAGAATATTGAGAATACCAAACACACATTTATTCATCATACCTAAATCATATGCACTCACTCCTTTCCTTTTGTGGTATCAGAGGGAACCATGTATATTTTCCTTTTCAAGACTAATTTTTCCACTTGTGTCAAATATTTTCTCTCATTTACTTTGGGACAATATGCCTTTGCTTATTTTTGTCCCTTTCTGTACTCAGTTCTCTTCCATATTAAAAAAAAATTGCTACATCAGTTTGACCTACTAGTTTGTATTTTTCTTTTCCTGTAAAATACAAATTTCAAAAGAGATGTATCCTCAATTTCTCCATTTCCCATTTTCTCTTCAGGCATTCAGGTACCACAATGGTGATTCCCTAATTGTCAATCAAAGGATGCTTTCCACGCTATTTTAGCCCACATTTCTGCAACACCTGACACTGCATCACCCCCTGCTTCTTGAAGTTTCCTCTGTGGCCTCTAGTTCACCTCTCTTACTGCTGCTTGCAGAACTCTGTTCTTCATTCTTCAATATTTATGTTACATATTATCAGTAAGTTACATTTTCCATTTGTATGTCAATAGCTACCACTTACAAATGAGTAACCAATGGCAGAAATTAAAATTCACTGTGCCTAAGACACAGATGTGCAGCTAGCTTCTAAATTTCCCAGCTCTGTTGAGAAGCACTGCCAATCATTGTCATGTGAGCTCATTTAGCTTATTCTTGGCTTTTAAGTAGGCGTGGTTTCTCCATACACTCTCTTCTCTTAGAAGGACCTTCCCACACCTCTGACTCTCTTCCATCTCAGTTCTTCTGGAAAATGACGACCTGACTTTTAGTAAACCTTTTTAATTAAAGCTTTCCTATTGATGCAGAATTGTTGTGTGCACATCTCTCTTGATTCCTCATTTTACTAGATTACTATATAAACCTTTCAAAGCCAAAGACCACAAAATTATTTAGTGTTTTATCTGTAACACCTAGCATAGGATCTAGTATATAGTAAAAATTAAACACTTGTTTGTTATATGAATGAATGCCTTCCTACAACTTTTTCTGATACCATAGTGTGGGCTCTAGGAGAAACTGGACAAAAGTGTTTATGTGGCTCATTTTGTTCTTTCTATGAAGTCCCTTTTCCCCAGTATTCTATCCCATGTAAAATGATAGGAAAACTTTATACATTCACAATATAGGAAAAAGTCCAGAAATTTGACATTTTTCAGAGTAATGTTGGGAACTACTAATTAATATGAATATACCCTCAATGTATTGAAGAAAATATAGTAAATAATTGAAATGCCTTAAATGCTGTAATTTTTATTTACCTAAAATAAATTATAATTACAGGTAGAAATAAGGTGGGTGGTTTCCTTTCCATCATTGCTTAGCATGAATTACAACTATGGTTACATACCTTTTCTTACTTTCTTTGCAGGCACTTTTTAGGAGTTTATGGAACAGATTAAGTTAAAATCAGTAAAAAGAAGAAATTCAACCATTCTTGGTGGGCCAGCAACAGAAGCTCAAATAAAAACCTAGGAGCTGAAAAAGGCTCTTGAGTGGTGACCCTTGAGAGAAATGTTTTCAAGTCAGAAACTAACAAGAGAAACTCAGCCCTAACATCTTCAGTAAACTACAGAGAACAGAGAGCTTGCTTTTGTTGACACTATTTCAAGTAGGGTGTATTTCTTCTCCTTCCCTAGGACTTCCCACCAAAGGGGCTTGAGATGGCTAGTTGGGAGAGAATAGTAGACACTCCACTTTCCATGCCCAGGGCAAATTCCCATCAGAAGTGGTCCTGAATTGAACTGGGGATAGTAATATCAAGTTCAGCATTCTGTTTACTCCATTTACAGGACAAGTTATGAATACAGGCTGTGTTGCAAATTGAAGGGTCTATTTTTTTAATTTTTTTTTTTTACTTCAGATTGAGCAAAATGCCATAGCCCTGATGATATTTTATCCAGCGGCTGGGAAAAAATACTCCTCATTGAATAAAATGCAAAAGAATGACAAAAATAAAATGATGACTCTGAGTGGTTGTGTTTTTACCTTACATTATATTTTCCAAATTGTATTTAGGGAACGTTTTCTGTATATTTAAGACAATTACACAATTGACTTCATTTTATTGCTATTTTTCATTATTTGGGAGATCATAATATTTATAATAAAGATAATTTCTTGCTGAGACTGGTTTAGCTCAATGGATAGAGCGCCAGCCTGTGGACTGAAAGGTCCCGGGTTCGATTCCGGTCAGGGGCATGTACCTTGTTTGCGGGCACGTCTCCAGTGTGGGGTGTGCAGGAGGTGGCTGATCGATGTCTCTCTCTTATCGATGTTTCTGACTTTCTATCCCTCTTCCTTCCTCTCTGTGAAAAATCAATAAAATATATTTTTTAAAAAAGATAACTTCGTAATTCTTTAAAAGGCATTAGAAGTGCCATTCAAAGAAAAGCAAAATTGAAAAAAAAAGAAAAACTCGATTTAATTGCACTAATATCAAACATTCTGATAAATAATATAATGAATAAAAATAAGTAAAAGCAATACTTAATTTTTATTACTTTTCATCTTTATGTAGGTAAAATCTGGCTTATCATATAATCATAAATGGTTAATGTTTAAATGTAATCTTTCATTTTAAATATGATTTGCCAATATTCCTGAAGTTTACAATAGGTAAAACTGGTAATGAGGACTCAGAGATTTCTGACACTAAGTACTGTGTTCTAGGTACTTTCTCCACCATCTCTATTCTTTTCTCAAGATATAATCATAACAAGACTGTTGAAATTCTACTTATTTCCCAGAGATTATTTCCTTAGAGTTATTCCTATAGTGAAGAAATAGAGCTGCATTAGTTGAACTATAAACTCAGGTGAATGTCATTGACTTCTACAGAAATAGTATCAGCTCCTTTATTCTCTTACTAATTACCTTATGCCCCACCAATCCCCCCCCAAAAAAACACAACAAATAAAGTATCAATCCCTATAATTTACAGAATCAATGTACCTTAAAACCATTTTTATTCTAAAGCTCCCATTCTGAGCTCATTTTATTTATTTATTTTTTGGTTATACCCACTATAATTTGAATTAATGTCATAAGATTTTTTACTTTTTATGATTTTGTGTTTGATTCAGATAAGTTTTTTCTGTGGTCAAGAAATATGTTGTACCAACACCCGTTTGGATCAGTGGATAGAGCATCAGCTTGCAGACTGAAAGGTCCCAGGTTTGATTCCAGTCAAGGGCACGTACCTTGGTTGCAGGCACATCCCCAGTAGGAAGTGTGTAGGAGGCAGCTGATCAATGTTTCTAACTCTCTATCCCTCTCCCTTCCTCTCTGTAAAAAATCAATAAAATATATATATTTTTTTAAAAAGAAATATTTTACAAGAAAAACCAAGATGGCGGCATAGGTGACCACCTAAACTACTGTCTTGCACAACAATTTCAAAACTACAACTAAAAGCAGAATGGACATCATCCAGAACCATAGGAAAGCTGGATGAGTGGAAATTCTACAACTAGAAGGAAATAGAGGGGCTCATGGAGACTCAGAGGAGCTGCAAAAAGCTGAGGTACGGAGACGTGTGCATGGAGTAGACTGGTAGCAGAGGGTCTGGCTAGCTTCCTCTAGCAGAAGGGAGATAGAAACTCCCGACAACACTGAACCCCATTCTGGGTGAGATTCATATGGGGACTATACCAAGACACATCATAGTTAAAATACCAAGAGCAAAAGACAAAGAGAAAATTAAAAGCAGCAAGAGAAAAACAGTTAATAACCTACAAGGGAGCACCCATATGATTGTCAGCTTATTTCTTAATAGAAACTATGCAGGCCAAATGAGAGTGGCAAGAAATATTTAAAGTGATGAATAGCAAGAACTTACAACCAAGATTACCCTACCCAGCAAAGCTATCTATCATTCAGTATTGAAGGGCAGATAAAGAGAAAGAGAAAGGGCAGGTAAGAGAAAGCTAAAGGAGTTCATCAACAACAAACCAGTATTATATGAAATGCTACAATGTCCTCTTTAATAAGAGGAAGAAGAAGAAAAAGATAAAGATAAAAATTATGAACAAGAAATACATATCTATCAACAAGTGAATCTAAAAATCAAGTGAATTAAAAATCTGATGAACAGAATAAACTGGTGAATATAATAGAATCAGGGGCATAAAAAAGGAGTGGACTGACGTTTCTCAAGGGGAAAGGGATGAGGGGGTGCAGGGAGAGACTAGACAAAAATCATATACCTATGGATGAGGACAATGGTGGGGCAGGTAAGAGCAAAGGGATGGGTGGGAGCTAGGTGGAGGGGAGCTATGGGGGGGGGGGAAGACGAACTATTGTAATAATCTGAACAATAAATATTTATCAAATAAAAAATATTTTGCACAAGAGGCAACTGGTATATCATGCTATTAAATGAATTAATTAATGAATTGCCTGATTGATTAATCAACTGCTATTTACAGGCTACTGTTAAATGAGGTGAGAGGGAACTGGACCATACCAATGCAATGAACACTTTGACATTGCCCCTGCCTAAAGAGAAAAACTTTAAAACATCAATAGAAGAAAGAAAAAACTACAACACTGTTCAGTAGAAATTGATAGGGTACCCAATGATAGAGAAAGTTATTTTTCTCAAGTATAAAGTAGGTCGGGGTCAGGGTTAGCAGCACTGCAGTTTTGGTACTGAGATTGATTTTAAATTGAAGTTTAAATTGGAGGCATTTAGTTTTGGTTTAGAGAAGGAGAAGTAAGAAAGTTTAATGGAGATATAATGTGAGTAGAAGTGGCCATAGCCCAGTAAGCAATGACTGTAGCAAATAGTTTGGTAAACTGAGAGATTACCTACTTTGCTGACGTAAGATAGATTAAGAATTTGAAATTCCTCAAATGTTCACTTAGTTAAGGCATCACCCTTACCCAGAAGTTTTGACTTCAGGTTAAATACATTATTACATTATTAAACTTTTTTAAATGTTTTTCCCCTAAGGCAGTGGTCAGCAAACTCATTAGTCAACAGAGTGGCAAACTCTGGCTCTCGAGCCGCGGTTTGCCGACCACTGACCTAAGATGTCTGGACATTTTCTTTAAGAAATTGGAAATCATTTCAGATTTTTTATTTTTAGTTTTGTGAGAGTTTTAATGGCACAAAACATTTATAACTACACATTATACATGTATTATAAACTGTATATAATGATATAAAGGTCTAACTAAATAAATGAAAAATGCATGATCATTTTGACTCAGTTAATTCCAAAAATTTAACAACCGGTTCACTTAAAAATTTATCTGCCTGGGTAAGTCTTCAATTTTCATTTTTTAGAATAAATATTTTTAGAAGAAGTGTTTATATAAGGAAAATTTTAAGTGGATTAACTTCTGTGATACAGAAGGAGAAATCACCACGGCATCTACTTACAGCACTCGGCATAGGAAATGCCATAGGGGCGACTATATTTTGTTTCCACATCAGCAAACATTGTTATGCTCTGAATAATGAAGGAATGTGATGGCTATCCCTAAAGAAGGTAGTACTATGGAATTAGGAGGGAAGAATTGGATAAAGACTCATTAACGTACATAGATGAAAAGTGATTCTCAACCTTGTTTTCCTGCTTATGCCACATTTTAGCATTAAAAAAACACACACACACACACAAAAACAACAACTGGGGTTGGACTTGTAGAACTTGCATGACCCAAAATACCACAAGCGTATTCAGCATTCTACAAAACCACCTATAGTCATCATAATATAAAATTGGGAATTCCTGAGATCCAATCCCACTGTCACTGCCTCTCCCAATCAGGAGGTCAGGTTCTCAAATGTCTTTCTCTGCTGTCAACTTGATGTCATATTATGTCTTAACTCTAAGGTACACAAGTAGTTCCTAGGCTGCAGTATGTCCTAAGTCTCACTCAGCAATGTGTTTTTGTTGTTGTTGTTTTGTTTGTTTTTTGTTTTGTTTTTTAATATATTTTATTGAATTTTTACAGAGAGGAAGAGAGAGGGATAGAAAGTCAGAAACATCGATGAGAGAGAGACATCGATCAGCCGCTTCCTGCACGCCCCCTACTGGAGCTGTGCCCGAAAGCAAGGTACATGCTCCCAACCTGAATCAAACCTGGGACCTTTCAGTCCGCAGGCCGACGCTCTGTCCACTGAGCCAAACCGGTCTCGGCAGCAATGTGTTTTTTTTTATGACAGATGTTACTATAAAAATGTGTAACCTCAGTTGTGACACATTGAAAAAAAATTTTCATCTTTTGATCAAATTTGGGCTGCAGAATCTGTAAAAAGTTTATACTATGCCATAGCATCTACATCTTGAAGGCTATGCCCCTTTAAGATAAAATACATATACAGATAGATAGATAGATAGATAGATAGATAGATAGAGATATAGATAGATACAGATATAGATATAAAATAAATGCATGTGTATAGTATCACACCACACACATACACACTCTATCCCTAGAAATAGAGGACATTTATCCAAATACCTTTAGCACAACAAGAGAAAGGAGGAATGACTCAGAGATGAAGAAACAATGGGTCACTCCTCTATAGAGTTAGAGAATGTGTCTTCATAAGATTAAACAAAATCTTTGAGAAGATTTCTGAAATTCATGTCGGATATTGTGATTTACAAAGCCTTTTTTAAAAAAGCATAGGTGATTTATTTATTTTTTTTAAAGCAACTTACTGCATTTTAAAGTACATGGACTTGGAAGTCAGGTGGATTCAGACTGGATCCCTGGCTCTCTCTCTAAGTGTTTTGGGGCCAATTGATAAGTTGATGCCTTATGTGCATCAGTTACAAACAAGGAAAATCATAACTGCCTGTGAGCATATGGTAAAAATTATAAAATTCTTAGCATACAATTTTGACACTGTCACTCAGGTGACACAGAGCAAGATGAAAGCCTTAAAGCATGTACTCATTATGAAGATTCCCTCTAGTACCACAGTGCTTGGACTGTAGGGACACCCCAGCATAGCCTGGGCATCAAGCACCAAGCCTATTAAGGTTTATGGCCAGGATAAAATTTATTATATATATGAGAGAGGGCTGCATTTAGCTAGATTCTCAGAGATAAGGAAAATACACTAAGTTGAAACGTCTTATCTTTATTTTTTTCTTACTCCTTAAGAAGGAAATTCAAAAGCTTTTGCACAGCAAAAGAAACCATTAACAAAATGACAAAAGAGCCTCCACTGCACGGAAAAACATATTTGCCAATGTTACAGCCAATAAGGGATTATTTCCAAAATACTAAAATACAGAGAACTCATATAACTTAACAACAACAAAAAAGACAAACCAATTAAAAAATGGGCAAAGGACCTAAATAGACCCTTCTCCAAAATGGTAATAGAGAAGGCCAAGAGACATGAAAGAAATGGCTCAAGAGATGCAAATAAAAATGACAATGAGGTATCACCTCACACCTGTCAGAATGGCTATCACTACTGGTGAGAATGTAGACTGGTACAGCCACTGGGGAGAACCATATGGAATTTCCTCAAAAAAGTTAAAAATAGAATTCCCATTTGACCCACTGATCCCACTTCTAGGACTATATCCCAAGAAATCAGAAACACCAAACACCAATCAGAAAGAATATATGCACTCCTATGTTCATTGCATTACAATTTACAATAGCTAAGATTTGGAAACAGCCCAAGTTCCCATCAACAGATGAGTGGATAAAAAAGCTGTGGTATATTATGTCGCTATAAAAAAGAACTCTTACCATTTGCAATGGCATGGATGGACCTGGAGAGTATTATGCTAAGCAAAATAAGCCAGTCAGAGAAAAGTATTTCAGGATCTCACTCATATCTGGAATCTAGTGAACAAAGTAGATCTAGAGACATAGAAACATGGAACATACTATCAAATCTCAGAGGGAAGGCAGGGAAAGGTGGGAAGAGATCAACCAAAGAACTTATATGTGTATATGCATAACCCATGAACACAGATAATAGGGTGGTAAAGGTCTGGGGTGGGGGTGGGCTAGAAAATGTAAATGGAAGGAAAAGGGGAACATATGTAATACTTTCAAGAATAAAGATTTTAAAAAGTAATTTTAAAAAGGAAATTAAATATCACTGAACAGAAAGAGTATCTTAAAAATTATGCAAGTTTGAAAAATTACTTGCTATTTTCTGTGTTGTGTTTGAATTTTTAAGTGTAATTAAAGATCTTATAAACTCAAAACTATTCTTATATACTTTTAACTTTTAAAATTACTGGGACATTAGGTAAGGTAGAAAAATGTCAGCTACTTCAGCTGGGCTCTGTAATTATGAGGTTATGTTTTTTCAGCCATACATAAAAATCTAATATTTTTCTATTTCCATTTTCTAAGACAAGTTTTGTAGCTCTTGTCTCATCAAGAAACTGATTGCAGATGTGATGACTTTTGTGAATTACTATTGGTGTGGCATGAGATTTCAAGTCAGAAATATTGATGTAGGACAAAATTTTTAATGTATTTAATAAATATAATCTAAGATTTTAAGTTTGTAGCTTCATTGATTACAATGATTAATTAGACAATGTTAGGTCAACAGTTGACTTAGTTGTATATATACTTAATAATAACAATAGGATATTTGTACCTTAGCATAATTTGGCCATTATCTATTGAGATATTATGTAAAATCTCTTTTCAGTGTCACAGCTCTTCCCATATTCCAAAGTCAAGCCCACTTAGTAGTGCAGAGAGTGTTTATTTTATTTTAAATATTTTTATTGATTTTTTACAGAGAGGAAGGGAGAGGGATAGAGAGGCAAAAATATTGATGGGAGAGAAACATCAATCAGTTGCCTCCTTGACGCCCCCTAGTGGAGATGTGCCCACAACCAAGGGACATGCCCTTGACTGGAATTGAACTTGGGATCCTTCAGTCTACAGACCAAGGCTCTATCCACTGAGTCAAACCGGTTCCAGCAGCATGTTTAATTGAACATACAAGCTCTTTGCTACCGGAAGACTGAGTCATGCTGGATTTTGACCCATGCATAGATGGATGAGTTATAAGGGATGTTAGGTTACTTAGCATTCCAGAAACAATTGCTTGGTAGAAAATTGCCCCAAAACTTAAGGACATGAGACAATTAGTTATTATACTCAACAATTCTGAGTAATTTGGACAGACCCCACTATATTTGGGGTCTCAAGTTAATGTGAAGCCCGGAGCCAAGATTGATCCAAAGATTCATTCCTTCATTTGTCTAGAGGTTTGATGGCCAGCAGCAACCTCAGTTACTCTTCATGTGGTTTCTCTAAATGGCCTCTGGCCTCTAGGCCTCCAAGGACAAGCATGCTAAGAGAAAGATACAGTCAGAGTTGTATCCTCCTTTAAAACTTAGCCTCAGATATCACCTTGTATTATTTCTGCTGCATTATATTAATTGCAGCCAAAAGCCAAGATAGACTTCAACTTTCCACAGAGCATGACGAGGTTCTGGAAGACAATATGGTACTGTAATGTTACTCTGGCCACTTGTGAAAACATAACCTGTCATTGCCTACCCTCTGTCCCAACATGTCCCATCCCATCAGCATGCAAAATATACTCCCTCCAGCTCTCTCACACTTCATCCTATTACAGCATCAGATTCAGGTCTGAGATCCCAGATTTGAAGAGCTCATCAGCTCTTGTGCAGACAAGGCTCCTTGGTTTGAAATACTTTAAGAATAGCTACTTGGTTCTAACAGCTTGTGTCCAAAGAGTTTATCTGCCATCACATAGCCCATCTGCAGTTGTGGAATGAGCAATAGATAGCCAAGTTGCATAGAGGCTCTGTTTCTAAAAATGAAAAACATGACACAACACTCTTTGGTTCTTTGTACATTTGAAATCCAGAGCTAGCGTCAGCTTCTTAATTTGGCCTCAATCTTACTTTCTACAGTGCTTGTCTGGCCTCATGGTTTGTAATTCAGAGTCATTCTTCTGTTTTCTTTCTTTCTTCCTTTCTTTCTTTTAAATATGTTTTATTGATTTTTCACAGAGAGGAAGGGAGAAAGACAGAGTCAGAAACATCAATGAGAGAGAAACACTGATCAGCTGCCTCCTGCATACCCCCACTGGGGATGTGCCCGCAACCAAGGTATGTGCCTATGACCGGAATCAAACCTGGGACCCCTCAGTCTGCAGACCGATGCTCTATCCACTGAGCCAAACCGGTTTCGACCATTCTTCTGTTTTCATAAGCAATGGCGTGTTTGAAATTCTCATTCTGCTTCCTAATCATCAAAGTTTAAGGGGTTTAAGGTCTCTTTGCATTTTTTCCCTTTTAATCCAAGGTAATATAATTCTTTTAAAACATTAAGGGTTTCTCATGAACCCCTGTATAACCCATTTCATTATACAAAAGCCTTCCTGTTCCTTGTGCTTTCTGAAGTTGTGCTGTGGAGCTTTGTCCTTGGGGTTCTTAGAAAAGGTCTGTGAGGCATGCCCTGAAGAGCCTTAGAGGACCCAGGTCTGATAGAATGGCTCTTAGGACTGCCTCTCATCTTCCCGAGTTCTTTTTAAATATATTTTTTATTGATTTCAGAGGGAGAGAGAGAGAAACATCAAGATGAGAGAGAATCATTGATTGTCTGCCTCCTGCATGCCCCCTACTGGGGATGGAGTCCACAACCCAGGCATGTGCTCTGACTGGGAATAAATCTGTGACTTCCTGGGTCAGAGATCGACATTCAACCACTGAGCCACGCCAGCCAGGCTTCCTGAGTTCTTAAAAGATTCTACGGTCATATCTCAGATTTTTTCTTTGCTATGAAATTCATTCTTAATTTAAAAATCTTTAAGAAAATGAGAAAGAATTATTTTCCAACCCAAGTTCTGTCTCCTTCCTAAGTCCTCTAAAATTGTGTTGAAAACAGAACCATTCCTTTTTTAGTTCCCCGCTGTTCTCATTTTGACATAGGCATTGAGAAAAAGTCAGAAGACACTTTCTAAAGTGTACCTACAATTCGCCTTCACCGGATCCATCAATTCACTAGATGTCATATGTCTTCCGTGTTACTGCAGACAAACTTGTCATCACCACAGAACAACAGTCTTCTTTCCTCCATCTAGCAATAACATTGGCACAGATTTCTCCTAACAATCACTTAAGGTTCCTTATTAACATTCTCCTCAAGGTCATTCCAGCTTCTGCCCATCACATGTTTCTAATGGAACATGTTTTAGACTTTATTACTACAATAGTGTGCTTCCAAGTACCCAAATCTGTTGCATTGACTTTGACTGCATAAATTACTCCAAAATGTAGAACAATGTGACCATTTATTATGCTATCACTGTGACTGATCAGGAATTTGGACAGGGCTCAATAGAGACAGTTTTTCTCTGTTTAGAAGACCATAGGCTGAGGGCCAGATCCCTTTGAAGGCCAGTCATTCATGGCTGGCAGTTGACGTGTTTTGGATGAGGCCTCCATTTGTCTCTACTTGGCTTTTTCCGCTTGGGCAATTTGGGCTTCACAGCTTGGTGGTTGAAACTCTAAAGGAGTGAGAGAGGGGGAAAAAGAGAAAATGCAGTCTAGGGGGAGGTCCTGTTACATTTTTTGATCTAGGCTTGGGTGTTAGGCAGGGTCACTTCCACTGTTTTATAGTTGTTGAGACAGTTACAAAATCCTTGAAAAGTAAAATCTGCCACACTTCTTTTTATTCCACTTGACCCTATTTCCCTCTGTGATGAAGGGCAGTGAGAGAGTGGGCAGCAAAATTGAGTATTCAACAGCTCAGGACCATCCTTGCAAAAAATTCTCTTTCTCTCCTTGCATCATTTAATTCCCCTGAGTTTGTACCCCCCGCTAAAATAGTTCAATACAAGTCTGGAATCTCTAAGCTTTGGGGTGTGTGTGTGTGGAGGTCCCCAAACACCACTTTTTGTTCCATCTGTCTTCTCTTGCCCTGAGCAGTGAGCAGCCAGCCAGAGATACTATAAATGATCACTGGGGGATGAATATGGTTCTGTTTTGTACTTGGCCCAAAGTCTAATTCAAATAGAATCTGACAGCAAGTCAACAAGAAAAGTAGACCCAGGACATTTCCCTCTGCGTGAGAGTGCTGATGACTCATTTTCTCATCACATTAGAGAATGGACCGGCATGAATGTTCTTATAGTGACAAAGGAAATAGGACCCTGTGCTAATGGGCCTTTTTGGACTCTGTTTTCTCTGATTCCGCATGATACCAGTAAATATAGCATATTTTTATTTTGCTGCTAGATCTTAAACATGAGAATATAACAATATCATCTATATAGCTGGGGAAATGGAAAGTATTTTAAAAAGAGAAACAGGATTTGATTGAACCACATCCTACATACAGTATACCCTAGTGAGAAAAATTAAGACCTCATAAGCTTGATCTGGTGACTTTTATTATTATACCAATATTATATCAAACTTTTTTCAATATAGGTTTTGATACTACATGAAGCATGGGTAACATAGTGAAATCTAATAGATCTATGAAGACTCTGAGGCATATCATGAAACTAATATAAAGCAACTGGAAAAACATATTTAATCTAATTCAAAGAATAAATATTAAACAAACTCTACCTGTTGGGCATAGTGAGGAATTCAAAGATTTATCTCCTTCAAGTAGGTAAAATACGCAAATAATTTACAAGCAGTCATCCCATTCGTTGACCTTGATACATTCAACATTCAGTTAGGTAATTTATACTTAGAAAGGACATTCTTCCTGAAGATATTTTATAGTTTCTTTTGGAAGATTAGTAAGAACAGTAAAACAAACCAAACAAAATATATAATATGTGAAAATAGTAAAGATTTTAAAAATGAGCTCTAAGCACTAAATGTTAAGAGCTAGCAACATAATTAGAGCTTTAAAATAAAAGACAAAGATGGATGTATTTGAAAAGGAGGGGTTTTTTAGCTTAGATGTAAAAACTATGAGGGAGAATAGTTTTCCATGGTGTTAGGGAGGAAAACAGATTTTTCAGGAAAAGTGAGAGGTCAGAATATGAGCATAAGCACAAGATGGGATGAGCATGAACATGGCATGTGCAGCAAGCAGTGAGGAAAGACCCCTGATCTGATAAAATTACTTCTGAAGAAATACAGTGGTGGCCCACTGGGGAGTAGAAAGCTGTGGAAACCAGCGGCCTCAGGGCTTATTCCTGCCTCTGGTCCTCACTGTTCAATGAGCACCACTATGCTGGCCCAGCCTGGTAGTAAGATGTAAACCATACCATGCCAAAGCCGGAGAGATTCAGCTATAACCCTGGCTACAACAGGCATGTTGTTAAATGCTAACCCAGTATCCCTTTTCTATTCAGCACCAACCCAACATAATGAGAATAATTTAGCTGCAGTTGTGATGTGTGTCTTTAGGTCTAGAGCAAGCAGCCATTTACTATAAATGCAGTAGTGATACCATTTCCTTCCCTTAACATGGTGCCTGAAATGGGAGAGGCAGGTTGGCCTTGCTACAGGAGTTTCCTAACAGTGGGTGATATTTTCTTTAAAACATGGTTAAGGGATTTAGCCTAATGAAATGATTATCTGTTTAAAAATCTATATGAATGACAGTGAGGGCTGGTAGAGAGATCACAGAATTTGGATGAGGTTGAAAAGGGTTCAAATATTGGCTTCACTGCACACAGTGTGTGCCTAAGGCACGTCATGGAAGGCCTCTGCGCCCCAATTCCCAAAGGGAAGAATAAAACCTGTCTACCTTACAAGTTCCTTGTAAGGTCACATAATTCCCAAGGGCAAGAACTATATAAACTGCAAAGACTATAGCAGTTTTAATTATACTTATTTTCTTATGAATAAATGAGAACTGCATTTCCTTCCCTTTTATCAGTGTGTGCATACCTATCATGCCCCCAGATATATTACCCAGAGTGGGCTTGATCCTATTCCTTTTCTATAATTCTCAGATATGTTTCAAATTCTTCAGGAATCTTTATTCATAAAATTAAGAAAGAATATGTTAAGTTTCAAGAACCAGGAGTTTTTTTTTAAAACCACACACAACTTATTTTGATCTGCGGTAAACCTTGAGGAGAATTAGCTCATCGGTTTTATTCTGCACAAGTTTACTTTATCTAAATAAAGACACAAAATTCAATGTTATTTTCAGAAATACTCAACTCATGATTTGTTCCTACTGAGCATCACTATTCTGTGAACACTATCCTACTTTGGGAAATTGAAATCAGGTTTTTACAGAACTTAGTTTGATTTTTTTTTTACTATTCTTACTCAGGCAGATTTCTTCCTGAGCATTTCCAGAAACAAATAGAAAGCCTTCTCTCTTTGGGTCTTAATTCCACGTTGCAGGCAATTTGACTCAACCACAGTTATACTAAATATCTTCTTTTAGAAGAGTCCTAATTGTTCAAATAACAAATTAGACTATATAGACTATAACAAAAAGTTACTCCTTTCTCATAAGACTTTTTCTTGTCTTAGTCACCAGCTAACAGATGCTGAAGAAGGACATTGGCTAAGCTCATCAGCATATGTATCAAGCAGATGTAACATGGCACCTTTCTTTAACTTATCTTTTCCTTGTTTGTAGCATTCCTTGCTAGCAGGAGGGCCTCTCTGCATTTTTTCAGCATATATTCTGAGCATCTCTGTGTATCACAGCTGTGTATGACACTATCTCCTCTTTGCTGGGCCAGAACATAGTGGAGCAAATATGTCTTTAGCAGATAAGCTTTTTCATTTTTATGCTCACGTACAAACAGCACAAACAGCTACAACACAGTGAACGTATCATTCACAATTGAGTGAATAAAAAGTAGCTGAAAACCAAAAGCTGGAGAAGGAATTAAAATAGTATCATAAAAATGAAATGGAGTTTTTTGGCTCTCAACTAGTTGTTTTTGAAGTTCCAGAGAGGCCCATTAATGGATGTGTTGATGTTTACATATAGCAGATGGCTGGGACAGGCAGTGGCTGTTAAACTTTAACAACATTTTGGAAATAGTAAGCAATTAATGCTTCTCCTAACCAATACATGTCCTCTTTGCATCTCTTCCAGAACTTATTTACTCATTATCATTATTGCTCTGTATGTTCAACTAGGTTATTTCTATTTTCTTCTTACATTGCTATGATCATTTTCCTTAATTTCTTTAAGGTAGTTTCAGTGCCTTATACCAGAGGGACAATCACAGTAGTCAAGTAGTCCTAGGTCTCTTAGAAAAAAGACCCTCCACTGTTTGCCCTAGGAAGAGCAAATTGAGTGTTGGATCTTTGCAAATGCTACCAGTGTCGCAGAGAAAAAGTATTTTAGAGAGAGAAGGGTAGTGATATTACCCTTGTTTCTTCTTCTTTCTTTTTTTGTTTTGTTTTGTTAATTCTCACCTAAGAATACTTTTGCCATTAATTTTTTAGAGAGAGTGGAAGGGAGATTGGGAGAGAGGAAAGAAAGAAAGGGAGAGGGAGATAGGCAGAGAGAAGGGAAGAGAGAGGGAGAGGGGGAGAGAGAAGAAAAAAACACTGATGTGAGAAACACTGATGTGAGAGAGACACATCTATTGATTGGTTGTGCTGGAGGCTAATTCTAGCATATCATAATAACGCAGGAAGTTCATCAAAAGGTTGATGGAACTTGAAGCTTCAGCAGGGCTGAATCATATTACATGCTGCTGGAATAGCTGAAAGCATTTCCCCAAACCTGCAGTCCAAGAGGCGTATTTGAGTTATATTTAAGAGTAGATTTAGCAAATCTGCATATATTATTGTCTGCTGTCAGACAGCTGAGGAAAGTTCCCCCAACCTGAAAATTTTACTGTTTACCAAAACCTTAACTTGGATATGTATATCTGCTTTCCTATAGGGCTAAATGTGTGAATAAAAAGTCCTGGGTACAGAGATTTGAGGAAATTAGTTACTAAAGCTAAACTCCATCTGACTCCCCTGAAAAATGTCTTCCAAATTTGTATTTCATGTCTAGTTTATATAATTTACTCACAGACCCTTCTCCAGATTCCTGTACCTTTCTAGATGTTGAGGACAGCCTTGGCAGGTTGTTTCTTGCACATATCCTGAGCAGGCAGATATGGGATCTATAACCTAGGCACCTATGCCCTTGACCAGAAATTAAACCTGTGACCCTTGGGTGCATGGGCCCACACTCTAACTACTGAACAACACCAGTCAGAGCACCTTAGTTTTTAAATCATATTTAGTAATGTCATTGTAATAATATTTCAATGGACATTAAGTTTCAAACTTTAGGCTATGTCCAAGAAGAATTGCTC
The DNA here is from genome assembly GCA_011751065.1 of Lasiurus cinereus. Lineage (NCBI taxonomy): Eukaryota > Metazoa > Chordata > Mammalia > Chiroptera > Vespertilionidae > Lasiurus > Lasiurus cinereus. Next base: position 75,303,599 of record JAAGEH010000018.1, on the reverse strand, counting down.
AAAATCCTGGGAGAGATTTGACTTGGACTCAGTGCTTGGTATGAATTTACCAAAGATAAAATACTTGAGCAAATAGTCATCTAGAGATGACTAGAGACTAGAACCACCATGACTAATCAATTAGTAAGCACACAAAAAGCAAACCAGTCAGGAATAAGTCCAAAACCTTTCAGAAATACTCATAATACAAAGGCATTTCAAGTTCACTAAATCATGGTCATTGACTTTTGAGAGAGATTAGCTGCTTTCTTTCCAAGAACAGAGTCATACATAGCACCTGTGTGGGTTGTGGGGCGCAGTTACTCATGAACTCTAATCCTTGTATAGCAGCTGAAGCTCTCTTCATGAAGAGAACACAAGAAATTTCAAGGTGGCCAGCACTTCGAAATTTGGAGTTGTTGGGACTAATACATATATCCTTTAAAATATAAATTCCCTGAAGTCTTTCAGATGGTAAATAGCTAAATTAGTATTTGAATCCATAACCAAAGGCTATGTTTCTTCCACTAAATAATATACTAGTAGAATTGGGTCAGCATAGCTAAACTGAATACACCAAAAACTCACTAGTAATTCTTACACAAGAGAGACTATACCTTTGCACTAAAAGATGGCATAATTTTCTTTTACAATGTGTATTTCTAAAAGATAATGTTCATGTATTATCATGGAAAAAATAGTATTATTAATTCCATCACTTCAGATGATGTATGTACATTATTTTTTAAATTGGTAGAAATCTCTTACTGGAATGTTCTTCATCTTTATTTTAATAAGCCTTCCAGTCTAAATATAGATGTTTCAGCCTTGCTGTTTCTTTCTCAAGGACGAGAATCTTTCAGGACTCAGTATATTGAAAGATACCAGGTAATTCTTAAAGAAACAGACATTTTTAAAGAGCTTCTTAAAATTCTAAAATATAAAAGTTATCTGTGTTGTTTCCTTTTTGATCTAGTCAATGCAAAACAAGTAAGCTAGTAATTAGTTTATTCCATCTTTTAATGCATTTTAGTTTTAGCTTTTTCTAGAGTTTATAATACAATCTGAACTCTAGACTGTTTGAGGTTGGACATCACATTTGGTCTTTCAACACATAAGATGTTAATGATGGCCTGAGGGCAGCCTCATAAGTGTCATGCATTCCAACATGGAGGGACAGCAGATGAGAATTACTGTCATTCTCACCAGGAGATGTCTGAAGAGTATATATTGATCTCCAAAGTAGCCAGAAGTCATGGACTAGACAAGCACAATGGGGATGGAAACCATTGACTATGTGGGCCCATACATCAACTCAGGATACAGGCATAGGATCGCTGTGAAGATGAAGCGTGGGTGAAGGTTAAGAAGATGAAACAGTTGTGTTAGTGGGGTGGCAGAAACTGAGGGGTGAGAGGCAGCAGTGATCAGATGATCAAGGGCCTCAACTGCTAAGCTAAACTATTTGAGTATTTTGCTGGCAGCTTTCAGAAATATTGAGGTATTATAAGATAGAAGATATCAAGTTCTTACTTGGGTTTTTAAAGAAATTATTTTGCTGGTATGAGAAGGGTAAATTAGAAAGAAGCAAATTTTGGAATCTGAAGGCCCAGTTTTTGAGGCTCTAACAATAGTGAAAGTTAATGACAACCTGAATTATAGCACTAGTGACAGAGGTGCAGTTCAAGAGGCATATTTGAGATATATTTAAGAGTAGATTCAGCAACATGTAATTAATGAATCGATTGATTAAATATTGGGTAGTTAGTTAGAAGGAGGAAATGAGGTTGATTCTCAAATGTCTGCCTTAATACAGCTACCTAGAGAGTTGGGGTCATAACCAGTGTAGAGGTTACTGAGGGACAAACAACTTTGGGAAAAAAAGGAATGAGGACAAGTTTGAGGTACCTGTGGGTGATCAAGTAGCCTATGTAGTAGTAGACTATTAGATTCATGGGACCCAAGACTGTTCAGTCACACTAATAAAACTTCCAGGACGCCAGCATATAAAAATAAACAAATATATAAAGTTTCAGAGGGAAAATAATGATCAAATACAAAACATACTGATCAATCCTCCTTTTTTATTCCTTCCTCTGTTCAGGGGATGCCTAAAGAGGAAGGAAAGTTGCTGAGAGAGCACAGAATCTGATGATAGGGTAATTTCATAGAGTGGGAATAAATATAATAATGAATTACTTTCAGGTAACAGACAAATTCACTGATTTATAAAAGGTACTTTAAGGTGTAACTGTCTAAGCATACACCGTTTTTTTCATGTGACATCTGTGTTCAAAGAAAGTTTTAGTATCATCATTCATAATTTTTCTCATCTTAGTTCATTAGCATCTATCAAAGTACAAAGTGTTAGTATTTGTTGAATGAGTAAATTAATAAATAATAAAGTGTGCCCAGGTTTAAAATATTCATGGTAAATTTATAAAAGATAGCAGATACTGAAATAATTGCAGATTCTTTCTTTAAAAATATATTTTATTGATTTTTTACAGAGAGGAAGGGAGAGGGATAGAGACTTAGAAACATCGATGAGAGACAGACATTGATCAGCTGCCCTTGACCGGAATCAAACCTGGGACCTTTTAGTCCGCAGACTGACGCTCTATCCACTGAGCCAAACCGGTTTTGGCTAATTGCAGATTCTTGATTATGAGGGAAGAGTCTGTCTTTACCCAGTTAAAACTTTTGGGATCTGAGTATTAAGTATTATAATGTCTAATACTTCTTCTGTAATTTTTTCCCTATACCATAACTTTCTATCATCAGAATATCTAAGCTATGAAGAATCTAATTTGTAGTTTTACACAATGTTTCCCAGCTGGGAGAGTACTCCAAAATTGAAACTGTACATCAAATTTGTCACACTGATCAGATTTGGAGAATTCAAGACAGGTATCAGAGATGACAACATTCTGAAATGTATAAGACATTCTCACACAATAGGGAATCATCTCACCTACCATACCAACTACCCTGTAGATGAGATTCATAGATCTGGGATGTCAGAAATGATGTTTAGCTGACCTTTATCTAAATTCCTGAATTTCTGAAACTCCACCCCCCCAAATAAAAAACATTAAAGGAATGATAACTTAGGAACAAATCTGAGAAGTCCAGTTGGATTTATCATTCCCACAAATCTTAATAACTAGATTCATGGATATTTGGCTGGAAATCAGGTTGATTCAATGTGCTAAGTATGTACATACTATGCACCCTGAGTAAGCTCTGGGGTGTGTGTGTGTGTGTGTGTGTGTGTGTGTGAGAGAGAGAGAGAGAGAGAGAGAGAGAGAGAGAGAGAGAGAGAGAGAAAGAGAGAGAGAGGAAGGAAGAGAAAAATGGAAGGAGAGAGTAACAGAGACTAAACGTGTTTTAAGTTGCTAAGCATACAGTTGATCATTTTTTTTCCTGTAGCAATAAATAATTAACACTCCTGTTTGGAGGAGTAAGGACAGACATTAGATATCACTTTCAAAATTGAACAAAGGAAACAATCCAGAAATCCGTAGATTAGTATTGATAAAAGGCCTTGTAGTAAATGCACTACATACACATTTATATGTAAATGCAGTAAACTGGAAAAGAAATGCGAAGAGAAACTCAAGTTAATAGCAAGTTTTTTCTAGCTGGAATCCCATCTATCTCATGACAAATGTTTTCTTTTACCTGTAAATAACAGCAAAGAGTTTGCTTGCTAATCATACCTTCTGTTCTCTTGTACGAGACAAAGAATAAAAAGAAATTTACATTTCATTCAAGGGAAAGACCAAATCGAATATTTTGCTCCCCTCCTGCCCCTGCTCTCTAAAATCTTTTCACTTATCGTGCTTTGTTCATTTTCTCTTTGGAAAAAGATAAATGTGAATGTTACAATGTAAGAATGAAAATAACAGCTTCTCTTGCCTTCCTCCCAGTTTAATTTTCCATTCACTTCCTCAGAGTATAGATAGTGCCAATTAGCTTATAAAGAACTGCAGCTCAGCAAAAAATGTTTGCCTTATGGAAATGGCGCCATGCAGCTGAAAATATCTATCATGTGGAAAACGAACTGGCCTGAGTTCAGTAGAGATTGTATTCCGTAGAATAAGGAATAAGAACTTAGAAGCTAGAAAACACTCAAATTTGGAAATTGCTTCAATAATGTACTAGCATTGTGACTCCTGTTTTTAAATCCCATTGAATCTGTTTTCTCAATTGTAAAACTGAGATGAAAACACCTATCTTGGTATGGTTTTGATAAATATATTAAGTAATAAATATAATGTCCTTGGAACCTTGTAACAGTTTATCAAATAGCAACTACATTCTCTCAGCCTCCTTCTTGTCTCTTCTACTACACTGGCAAATGTATATTCCCCCACACACACCATTTTCTTCTCTTTTTTTAAAAAAAGTTTTTATGCTGAAACCAGTTTGGCTCAATGGATAGAGCATCGGCCTATGGACTGAAAGGTCCCAGGTTTGATTTCGGTCAAGGGCATGTACCTTGGTTTCAGGCACATCCTCGGTAGGGGGCATGCAGGAGGCAGCTGATTGATGTCTTTCTCTCATGGATGTTTCTAACACCCTATCCCTTTCCCTTCCTCTCTGTAAAAAATCAATAAAATATATTAAAGTTTTTATTCTTTTTTATTTGATTGTCTTAAATTCTCTGCTTTTTAAAATCAAAGTATAATTGACATTCAATATTGCTAGTTTCAAGTATACAACATACTTTTTCGACATTTATATACATTGTGAAGTGATCACTGCAATAAGTCTATTTACCATCTGTCACCATACAAAGTTATACTTTTTTTATTGTGATGAGAATATTTAAGATTTAATTCCTTAGCAACTTTCAAATTTACAACACGTTATTGACTCTTGTTACCATGCTGCTCATTAGAACCCTATGCTTATTTATTTTATAATAGAAAATTTGGACCTATTGATCCCTTTCACACAGTTGCCCACCTCCCAACACTCCCTGCCCTCTGGCAACCACCATTCTGTTCTCTGTATCTAAAAGATTGATTTTGTTTTATTTGTTTTGTTTTTTAGATGCCACATATAAATAAAACCATGTGATATTTGTCTTTCCTGTCTAACTTGTTTCACTTAGCTAGGTCCATGCATGTTGTCACAGATGCCAAAGTTCTTTCCTTCTTCTATGTCTAGGGTAATTTATATGGAACAACAAAAGATTCTGAATAGCCAAAGTACCCTTGATAAAAAAGAACAAAATTAGAAGCATTATGCTCCCTGATTTCAAACTATAACACAAAATGATAGTGATCAAAACAGTATGGTGCCCTGACCAGGTAGCTCAGTTGGTTGGAAGATTGTCCTGATACTACAAGGTTGTGAATTTGATCTCTGGTCAGAAGACATGCAATGAGACAACCAATGATTACATGGATAAGTGAAGCAACACATTAATGTTTTTTTCTCTCTCCTACATTTCTCTAAGATCAATAAAGAAATAAATTTTAAAAACCCACACAGTATGATATTGGCATAAAAACAAACACATAGATCAATGGAATAGAAGAGAGAGCCCAGAAATAAACTCACACCTATGTGTTCAATTAATTTATGACAAAAATATACAATGGGGAACTCAGCCAGTGTGTCTCAGTGCTTGAGCATTGACCTATGAACCAGGATGTCACAGTTCAATTCCTAGTCAGGGGGACATGCTTGGGTTGTGGGCTAGATCACCAGAAGGAGGAGTGCGAGAGGTAGCTTATCAATGATTCTCCCTCATCATTTATGTTTCTATCTCTTTCCCCCTCTCCCTTTCTCTCTAGAATACACACACATACACACACACACACAATAGGGAAAGGGCAGTCATTAATAAATGGTGCTGGGAAAACTGGACAGTCACATGCAAAAGAATTAAACTGGACCACTATCTTACACCACACACAAAAATTGAATTAAAATGAATTAAATATTTGAAATAAAACCTGAAATCATACAACTCCTAGAAGGAAACACAGGCAGTAAACTCCTTGCCATCAATCTTGGCATTGATTTTTTGGACCTGACTACAAAGACATAGGCAACAAAAGCAAAACTAAGCAAGTGGAGCTATATCATACTTAAAAGCTTCTGCACAGTGAAAGAAATGATTGACAAAATGAAAAGGTAGCATACTGAATGGGAAAAAATAAAATCGTACAGTTGTCACTTTTTGCAGTTGGTTGTTTCTTAGAAAAAATTATGGGATATGTTGCTCTTAGATGTATAGACCAGTAAAGTCAAGCTCATAAAAACACTTCAGCTTATTTCTGGACCTGTAACCTAAGTTCCTTATTTTCCTGTGAAGGAAATGGAATTGTAATGTAAGTTTATGATTTCCAGAGTTCATCTTTGAGACACTCAGCTGAAGCTATTTATCAAACCAAGTAAGTCTGTGATTCCAGGCATTGAAATCCAGGCAGGTTAGCTTTCAGAGATAAAACAGAATAACCTCTGACTTTAATTCAGAAAAAAAAAAGTTATGTTTACTTGAAGCTCTGCTTCATATTTACATTTAAGAATTTTCCTTCATATTTTAAAATGTTAAAGCTATGCTGAGTTTCTATAGCAGTGATTCAATTGCAGGCCATCCATGCCTTACAGCAGTAAGAGGACATTTGTGTGTTCCTAACAGGAAAAAAACACATACTTGCCTTTTCCCTCTGTTTTATAATTAAGTTGATACATGCTACAAATTCATTATTTGGGTGATCATAATTTTTGTTGTGTCAAAACAGTTGTTCTGCTTTCTTTGCCACTAATTAAGTTAGTATATTAGCCATAGAGAAGGAAGTGACTTCACTTTGGTCTTGATTGGATGTCAGACTATTGACCTCTTGACCCAAAGGAAATCTTTGAAATTTTATGAATTGGAGCCCCATTTTTAGTGTTTGTTGCCTTATATAACTATCTAATGCTTTATTATTTGTAATTTTTTAAAATTAAATTTTGGAACATAATTTTTTTTTGTCAGTATTAGCTTTAGTACACTCAGATACTGGAGTTGCACCATTCTCTAAACTGTATCGAGTGGTGGTCCTAGAACTAGACAACAGATTAAATCTTGAAGCATAACAGTAGGGGGTACATATTCAGGCTTTTTGTTTCAGTTATTTGCAAAGAGGTATTAATGAGGTTGGCATCTTAGATTTAATCAACTGAAATCCAAATATATATGTGTGTGTGTGTGTGTGTGTGTGTGTGTGTGTATACATACATATATATATGTGTATATATATACATGCATATATATACACATACATACGTATATATACACATATATACACACACATATAGACATACATATATACACAATATATACACACATACACACACACACACA
>JAAGEH010000018.1:75262724-75295851 GCA_011751065.1 Lasiurus cinereus | reverse complement strand
ATATATATATATATATATATATATATATATATATATAATCTTTACCTCAGAGTATTTTGCAAGTATCTTATCATTTGACATCAGGATCAATTGCTAATAATTAGGTGGAAAATCTCTCATTTTTATCTGGAAGCTTTACAGATGCTGGATAAGTAGAAGTGATGGGCTTTAGCATAAATGGAGTAGATATCTTCAAAAGTCAAGGTGCTATCTTAGTTTGGATTTCCTCCCCAAACACTGCAGACACAAGAACTTACATGAGAGAAGGTTTGGGGATGTAATCTCAGGAAGTGTGTGAAAATGGCTGAAGGGGTACATTAACAAGTTTCTGTCCTAGGTCATTACCTCAAGTCTGTAGGACCTCTGAGAACTATATAGAATGATACCCAGAGTTGTTGACATAATAGAAAGGAAGCTGTAGCATTGATCCTATCACTGATCTCTAATTGCTCAAGGTTTATCTTTGGGAGCATTAACAACCCAGCACTTCTGACATTTTCTAGCATGCAGGGGCAGCAGTAACTTTCATTAGAAAAGATCCTGCCGAACCGGTTTGGCTCAGTGGATAGAGCATCGGTCTGAGGACTGAAAGGTCCCAGGTTCGATTCTGGTCAAGGGCATTTACCTTGGTTGCGAGCAAATCCCCAGTGGGGTGTGTGCAGGAGGCAGCTGATCGTTTCTCTCATCGATGTTTCTAGCTCTCTCTCCCTCTCTTTTCCTCTCTGTGAAAAATCAATAAAATATTAAAAAAGAAAAGAAAAGAAAAGAAAAGATCCTAAGGCAAAATGAGAAAAGATTGGTGGTGGGATTTACAGTGAGACATTGGCAGCACAGATGAATTCCAACCCCTCAGAACTGCAGCCTGGAACATACATGCCAAAGTTCTCTTATAATTATTGAATGGATCTTTTCCTTGAATTCTTCTTTAGCCAATTTTTAAAATCTTATTGGGAAAGAATGATTCTTATCCTTTTTATCAAAGATAAGTTCAAAAGATGAGTGCTCCTTATAGTTCAAAGAGTCAGATACCTCATCATATAATTATGGAAATGGCTGTTTCTATTAGAGATCCTGAAAGGTGTGAGCATCAACCAATGAGGAGAGAACATTTACAGCTAAGTCTGATTCACTTCATTTTCCTCAGCCACTTGATCATCACTGATTTCCTAGCTATAAGCAAATAGAGACATTGTTTAACTTATCTATTGCTGTATAAAAAAAACTATCCCCAAACTCATTGGCTTAAAATTACCATTGTGTTTTATCTCAAGATTTTGTGCATTTGGAATCCAAGCAGGACACAGCTTGGATGAATCTACTGCATGAATTAAGGTCATTCGGTTGTATTTAGCTGGTTGATATGCTGGCTCTGCATGGATGCCTGACACTTTGATGAAGATAGGTGCAAGATTGTACTAAACTATGACTGCCAACTAGAGGACCTGTCTGTGGCTTCTCCTGCATGGTGCTCTCAGGATAATTAGATTTCTTACAGAACTCTCAGATCTCTCACAGAGAGTAATCCCAGAGGTGTAGGTGGAAAAAGAAAGCTCTTAAAACCTGACCTTGGTAGTACCAAAAAGCCACTTCTGTCTCATACTATTAGTCAAGCATGTCACCAAGCCAGCCCACACACAAAGAAAGGAGAATTAGATCCAACTTCTTAATGCAAGGAGAAGGGAAGAATTTATAGCCATCTTTCACCTACCAGAACTGTGATACTCTATCTTGATTTGAAATCAGTGCTTTTTTGAGAGATGTGAAGTTTTGCTTTCCGGCATTAAGGTTGCTTCTCTTAAGAGGCAAGAAACTAAATTTCAGTTTACATGCCAGTCTCAGGAGGAATGAGAGATCGAAGAGAAAATCAACAGAATTTTGAAAACAAATGGAAATTCAGCCCAAGATTATCATACTGCTGTTGTTGAAACTTTGGAATGTAGCTTACTAATTGGGTTCATATCTTGAAATAATTAGTATCATATAGTGAGTTGATAATTTTGACAAGATGGATTACATGAAAACAACTGATCCAACTAAAATATTTGCAAAGCTTCTCGTAAAATATTTAGTCACCTTTAGGACCAAGCATGGCCTTGTGTTTAAACTTGACATGTTATTGAGTATGTCTGAAGGTATTATAGTATTTTCAGAAAATTAACTTTTGTTGAATTAGCTGCATCAGAATCTTCCTACTCTTACAATTTTCCAGTAAATAGTTAACAAATCCAACCTCTAGAAGTATTATCTTCTCAGGTTTACTCTTGTAGTTCATTTTATTTGTAGCTTTTAAAGTAAGTCAGAGACTCTGTCTTCCATTTCTCCTGTGTCATACAGGAATGTTCTCAGCCTCTGTGTGCTTACTTGGATTGCAGTAAATTCAGAGGCTAGCCTCTTTGCCTTAGCACTCCCTGGAGCACAACTTGAGCAAAGATAACTGTCCTAGAGTCAGCATCATTGAGCAGAAAAAGACTTTGTGCCTTGGGGTGCTTCCACTGCTTGCTAATTTTCTATGACTCTTAATAGAAAAGCAGCTCTCCCTTCCTAGCTTATTATGTGGCAGTCTAGATTTTCCCTTTCACTCCAATGCTCGGGTCTCTCAGGGCGAGTAATGGGACCACCAACCAAATGGTTAATAAGATGATCTGAATTCTGAACCCAATGTCAAGGTTTTAATTTAGAAGCAGTTTGACTACAGATCCCATGCATGTTCCCATTCATTGCTCCTGTCTCCTGTTTTAGAGTATCACATCTTCCTAGGTATCTATCCTGGTCAGCAAAAGGTCTTATTTGCCAACTAGTGTTCTCGTTTGAAAGTCTGATATGTCACAGGATTTTTTCTAAATTTTCTCTTGTATCTAATATTTCCCACCAAACTAAAAATTATTATTATATTAATCATGCTAAAGGAAAAATAAAGTTTGTAAAAAAGAGGAGACATTATGGTCTGAAATTTTGCATCCTCATCCATAGCTTTGTGCTCCATGTCCTAGGTCTTTCTATCATCACACCTCTGACCTGATCTACTCCCCTATCACTAACATGAAAGTTCATCTTAAAAGCTATCTTCAGAAAGTTATCCCCCATTTTGAAACTAAGATGATGATTTTCACTTTTCTGGAACTCTATTATAAATTTACACATTCATTTTATCAAGTATTTTTGTTTGTTTTGAAGTATATTTTTACTTAACCTCTCCTTCTTCCCCACTGCTTGAATGCTCTGTGAACAAACATTTACTTAATTTATTTTTTTAAAATATTTTATTGATTTTTTACAGAGATGAAGGGAGAGGGATAGAAAGTCAGAAACATCGATGAGAGAGAGACATCGATCAGCCGCCTCCTACACGGCCCCCACTGGAGTTGTGCCCCCGCAAGCAAGGTACATGCCCCCTACCAGAATCGAACCTGGGACCCTTCAGTCCGAAGGTTGACGCTCTATCCACTGAGCCAAACCCATCTCGGCCATTTATTTTAAAGTGAAGTTTTTCCTTATTAGTTTGATTTGAAAAGTCAAGTAACCAATGCACTTTGAAAAAATATAATCAAAATAAAAAGATATACAATGAAATTTAATGTCTCTTCAAGTTACCTCCACAAAAGCAGCTACTATTAATAATTTATACTTCCATGGAACTCTACTACATACACTAATGTATATTTTCATATGTATATATGTGCATATATATTTTTGAAAATATGTATTTGAGAGTGTGAGAATAGGCATGTTCTATACCATGGGTTTTGTTTTCTAATTAACAATTTATTATTTACAGTTTCTGCCATATCAGCAAATACTCATCCATTTATTTATTTTCAATATGTGTGTAATATGACATCATATAAATGTCCTACAACTTATTTAAATACTACCTGTTAACTTAGATTATTCTAGCTGTTTGCCATTAATCATAATGATGCAATAAAAGTTCTTGTATACATATTTATGAGCATATGTGAGTACATCTGTAATAAATTTTCTAGAAGAGGTATTCAAAAGAAAACATAAATTGTAAAATTGCCCTCCAAAGAAGGTGAATTGATTTATATTAAAGGCCTATAGTCCTTTATCCATACATTAAAAATACAGGGTTTGCACACACCAAAAAAGGATGCTATTTGTTTTTTATGGCATAAAAATCTCCATTTCTAGCTATATATTTGTTTTAAAAGTAGACCATACCACACAATTTGGCATGAGAAAGACATATGGCTAAGATCTGAGGCAGGGCTCAAGTCTCTGAGAGCTGATAGCAAGAAAATGGTGACTTCAGTGCAATAGCTTCAAGGACCTGCATTCTACCCATAGCCTGAGTAACATTGGGAGAGGACCCTGAAATGCAAATGTGATCACCATAGCTAGTACCTCAATTATGGTCCTGTGACACCATGAGCAGAGAGCTAAGCTCACCTATACCCAAACTTGTGATCTGGGGAAACAATTTTTGATGATTGTTACACAGCAATGCAAAATTAATATAGCCTAAGGGACAAGCAAAGGTTATATACCATAGTTGTTACAAGAACAAACAACTAAGAATGAAAACTAGGGTTTGTTTACAGTATCTCTACTTTAGTACAGATATGACTTTTCATACAAGCAAGCATCCAATACCTATACTCAATGATTGCTAGCAGCATCAATGAATTAAAGCAAGTTGTATACTTCAACACAATGCTTGACATACTATAAGTATTTAAATAATGTAGCAATGAATATTGTGTAAAGAAAAGTCTTTATTTTGGGGTTGTAAATATCCATAGTCCAGGTTAGGCCAATTCCACAGAATATGTGGATTGTTCTAAGAACAAATATGCACCTGGAAAAATTATTTTCTTCTGAAATTAGGCAAGTAGACATCATATTTTCCTTGTTTATTATGTCCCCCTGATTTAAAGTACCCCTGAGTTGAGATCTGGTGAGTCGTAATTACACTCCAACAGTTTTGATAAAGATGGCTTTATTATAAGTTAGGACATTATATACCACATAGATGTATATAGTAGTCTCTAAAAAAATAAATGTTTTTATAACCAAATTTCCTTTCTTTACTCTGGGCTTTCTTTATATGATGATAAAAGGAACTGGAGTCTAGTCAATATGGTAGAGATCAGTGGTCAGTGTCAAGGACATAGTCTTGAATGCCATGGTAAATAATTTAAGTCTTTATCTTAGATGTGATTATAAATCATTAAAGAATTTTAAGAGAAAGATATTAGAAAGGCCAATGTGAATTTTTTAGGAATATATCTAGCATAAACCTTTCATCATCTTAAATGGCAGAAATGTTGTAAAAGAAAAGAATTCATTAGGTTTGAGTATGGTTTGTTAAAAAGCTAAGAGGTCGATCAACACATTTAATAAATAACTGAATAAGAAATAAGGAAATAAGACAAATTATATGTTGAAAGCTTTTAAAATACTCTTCAGTTTGTCTTATCTTTTTCCCTCTCTTCCACTTCATTACCTACTCTTCTATCTCTGTCTCTATTTGTCTCTCTGTCTCTCTCTGTCTTCCATACATACACACACAGACACATACACACATTCACACACACACACAGCATGGTAATCTAGACTAGATGGGTCAAATTCACTTATATATAAAAACTTTTGAATCAGAAGCATTGACACCTTCTTAATAGCTTCTGTTAACCCTAACTAGCCAAATTTCTCCCTCTCTCTTCCTTTACCATAATTCCTTAAGCTCAATATTAATACCCATAATTTCATAGAATTTTTAAAATTATTCACAGGAAGGAATAATGATTTATTATTAAGTATTAAGTGAGGTATTAATGTTTTGAATTATAAAATCTCAATGGACTATATTTTAAAGAAAATCTTTTATATATTAAAAGTGTTTTTCTTTTTTATTACTCTGGCTCTTTTGTCACTTTTCCTAGGCAAGTGTTTCTCAAGAAGTTACCCTGATTGATAAATATATAGACTGTATGTACAGGATATATAGACTGAAATGCAATGGCCTTGATTTCTCCCTGTGAAGAAAACAATGGTATGAATCACTATTGAATCTTATAATGGAGTGTTTCTATTAACTTACCAGACTTCAAAACATTTTTCAAGGTAACTTTATGGAATAAAGGCTCAAAACCCTCAAGATGGTAGAAGATTATCCTCAGATGTGAAATTTTTGTTATACAATGGTACCTCGAGATATGAGTTTAATTCGTTCCGTAACCTTGAGGCTTGGGAAACTATGAGACGCTGGAGTCGCAGTAAACTGGTGGGCCATGTGCAGCCGGCCAATCCGTGCGATTACTCATATCTCAACTGTTGCTCGTATTTCAAAGCAAAAATTGCTGGCTCGACAGCTCGTATCTCAAATATCTGGTATGTTAGGGCACTCGTATTCGAGGTACCACTGTACTAGTGGCCGATGCATGAAATTCATGCAAGAGTAGGCCTTCCTTTCTTGGGCTGCTGGCAACTCTTCCCTCTGGCATCCAGGATCCAGGCTTCCCTCCAGCCCCTCTCAGGCACCTGGGACCCAGGCTTCCCTTGCAGCCCCAGGTTCGTCCAGAAAATCAACCAGAAGGATGCCTGGAAGGATGTCCGGTCTAATTAGCATATTACTCTTATTATTATAGATTTTGTGTGAGAAAGAATTAAATTATGTAGCTTTTAATTTTAAGAATAATTTGCAATATAGGTACCACAGCACTAAAAATTTAAGCAAAATTATCAGAGATGTTTTAAACTAAATAATTTAATATATAAAAAAGGACAAACCCTCATTTCTAAAATGCTGTGTAATTCACTTTTTTGAAATGCAAGTTCTAAAGTTTAATAATGCATTTAGAAATATTATGGTGCTACATATTATACATAGACCCAAGAAGTTTCTTTGACCTTTATATAAAAAAAATTATAATTTATTTAATGTAAGGGAAAGAAAAAGTATACTCTGAACACTTGAATTAATATTGAAAATGCACATGTATTTAATGAATTAACTGTACTCCTAGAATGTTACTGAAGTAGACTAATTTACCACTGGAAAAACCTAATACTTTATGCTGTTTTATGTTTCTCTGCCTTCATTACTGCTCTCCCTGATGCCTAAATATCTCTATCCCTCTTTCCCAATTATTAAACTTTTATAATGAAACTCAGATAACTCATTTTTTTTTGGCTTTCATAGCATTTAACTTCTTCATCCCTCTTTTCTCAGTACCTCTATTTTGAATTCTCACACTAGATCATAGTAATTATTTCCTTTTCATTTCTTACTGTAGCCAACCCATCTAACTAAAAAATAAAGACTAATTTTGGTGACTAATATTTTGTTTTCACAGAGAAAACAAAAAATTAACATCACTATTCTTCAATATTTTCCAAAGAACTATGAAGAAATATAAGTTAAATAAAGCAGTACTTTTGAAGACATGTGTGAATTACTCACCTAAAATATATCAAGCAGAATCATGAAGATGCCTAGTTTTCATTGTAATCAAATTCTCAGTTCACCCAAGCAAAACAAGGTTCTTCAAAATAGTTCTGAAGCAACAATGAGCCCCAAATAGGAATACATTTGAAGGTGGCCTAAATCTTACAGAGAGCTGAAAGTAGGTGACCCTGTGTAGACCTCCAAGAGGTCTCATTTCAGACGATTAATACCAATAATTGGTACATAGACCACTTAGAAATTCATCTCATAGAAACTTAATGACATTTTCTACTCTGCTTTTGAAAAATACTGAAATTATTTTTCCTTTTTTCTGTCTGACATGTACAATTAGAGAATTGCTGAGAACAGCCCAATAGCCCTGCCAAATGAACATCTTGGGAAATATAACTTCTGTTCATTAGAGCAAGGCTTACTCTTTGGGAAGCCTGCTCACCTGCTGGAGTAGGGGAGAGAATTAGGCAGGCAGATGTTAGTGCTTCTTAATGTAGCAAACCAAACAGTCAATCTTAAGGGCTAGAGCTTTAGCAGAAGAATTGCCTGGAAGAAAAATGGACTTTTGAACCTAATTTATAATGTTTTCTTAATGTTCCCAAAATGCTACCATTTTTATGAGGTGAAAAGAAAAAACAAATGTGGTTATGTCTAGTATTTCCCACAAATTTAAGCCAGCAAATGTTATTATTTTATTACTTTATTGACTTGTACATTACATCTCTTTTGAAACTATTTTAGTATACTTAGCAAAGGATCTTTCTTGAATCTTCTTCACCCTCATAGGCACTGGAATGTTTAGCATTGTCAAAAATTTGAGAGTGATTTTAAGGAAAAGATTAAAAGTATTAATCCCTGTGTTTTAGAGATAGTCTTGCTTGGAAAACATAAACTGTAAGTCACTATACCTCAAGTTTTCATATAATAGACCCAAATAAGTAACTATATCAAAAATTTGGAGTCCCACCATATGTTTATGTATTCATTCAACATTTTCAAACTGAATCTACCATAAAACAGGCACTAACAACTCAGAATATACCTATTTGGCAAATAGGAGAAGGGATTATAGAGACAAGAAACATTAAAAAATCCTATCTAATAAAAGTAATATGCAAAATGACCATCACTCCAATACATAAAATGGCTGCCCCCATGTGGTCAAAAATCCTGCTTCCATGTAGACCCAAGATGGCTGCCACAAGATGGCCAGCAGGGGAGGGCAGTTGGGGGTGATCAAGCCTGCAGGGGAGGGCAATTAGGGGTGACCAGGCCAGCAGAGGAAGAAAGTTGGGGGTAACTGAGCCTTCAGGGAAGGGCAGTTGGGGCGGGATCCAGGCCTATGGGGGAGAGGAGTTGAGGAGGACCAGGCTTGCAGGAGAAAGTAGTTAGGGGAGACCAGGCCTGAGTAGAGGGAAGTTAGTGGCAAACAGGCTGGCAGGGGAGCAGTTGGGCATCATATCAGGCTGGCAGGGGAGTGGTTAAGGGGTGATCAGGCTGGCAGGCAGAAGTAGTTAGGTGCAATCAGGGAGGCAGGCAGGCAAGTAGTTGGGAGCCAGCAGTCCTGGATTGTGAGAGGGATGTCCGACTGCCCATTTAGGCCCAATCCTGGTGGGATATCCCTCAAGGGGTCCCAGATTGGAGAGGGTGCAGGCTAGGCTTAGGGACACACACCCCTGTGCACACATTTTACATATATATAATTATATAGTACAATAGGAGGTGATAAGTACTAAAGAAGATGTATGGGAAGTTGGAAGAGCTATGGTAGGAGCTGCAGTTGTAAACAGGATGGCCCGAGTAGGACAAAGATTTGAAAAAGCAGAAATTGTAAGTCCTGCTAATGTCTGTGGGAAAGATATTTCAAGAAGAAAGAACACAAGTGCAAAACTCCAAGGTAGAATTCTATTCCTGGTAAACTCAAGAAGCAGCAAGGTAGAGAAAAGTGAGCAGAAAAATACTTGTAGTAAATTATGTGAAGGTATAATAAATACCATTATTGGGATTTCATACTTACTCTGAAAGAAATGGAATATCACTGGAGGTTTTGGAGGAGAAGGTGTGACAAAATCTGATGTACATTTTAATGAGATGTTTTGAGAATAGACTTTACGGAGATCAGGTGAGGTTAAAAAGACCAGCTGAGCATCTAATGCAATTATCGATAATAGAGATGCTAATGCTTGGAATCAGAGTAAGAGGAATGGAGATGGTGATTAGTCAGTGGTTCTGGATATTCTTTTATTAAAAATGTATTTTATTGATTTTTTACAGAGAGAAAGAAAGAGGGATAGAGAGTTAGAAACATCAATAGGGGAGAAACATTGATCACCTGCCTCCTACACACCTCCTAACTGGGGATAAGGTTGCAACCAAGGTACATGCCCTTGATGGAATCAAACCTCAGAACCTTCAGTCCGTAGGCCAACACTCTATCCAAAAAAGTTAGTGTATTTTAAATTGGTTTTTCACAGAGAGGAAGGAAGGGAGACAGAGCGTTAGACACATCGATGAGAGAGAGACATCGATCAACTGCCTCCTGCACACCCCCACTGGGGATGCACCCGCAACCAAGGTACGTGCCCTTGACGGGAATCGAACCTGGGACCCCTTAGTCCACTGAGCCAAACTGGTTTAGGCAGGGCTGTATATTCTTATTTAATGTATACTATGCAGGCATGACCCTAAGGATATTCAGTATTATTTGACAGAAAATATTATAAAATCACAAACTAAAGTTTGGCCCTAATCAAATCATTCAATTTAAGTAAAAGATGTGTGCATCTTTTATGCTGACATTTGCTTATGAAGATAAGAGCAGAATAAAAGTGAAAACTGTTCAAGCTGTTTATAGTTCAAGTGTTGAAGTTAACGAGATACATTAGAGAGACTATAATGTGGGATTCAGAAATTAAACTTCTGTAGGATTTCAATAAATGACCAGATTTCAGCCTGTTACTCTAAGTAAAATATAAAAATATAGAACTAAAATGTTTAGTAATATTGTAAAGTATAATTTTTAGGAAAATATCTATTTAAAAACTCATGGGAAGTATTCTAAAAATTCAGAGAAAAAGTATTTCAGTCAAAATTAGGAAGAACACAAGCATGTCAATACATACCATTGTTATTTGACATTGTATTGGAGTTGCCAGGGAGTAGAATAAGGTAAATATCTGTCACATATGTTGAAAATAAATTATCATTGACTATGATAGTATACATATATATAAAAAAACTATAGAATCTGTCTAAAACATTTTATCTATTAATCATCAGTAAGCATTTTATAATGAAAACTGGAGAAAATTCTATTTAAAAAGGGAAACTATAAAATAATTAAGACTAAATTTGACAAGGGCATCAGATTTATATCAACAAATATAAGAATTTATTTCTAAGAACCAAAAAGAAATAAATTAAATGGAATTATACTTAGGTTCCAAGATTCAACTTCTAAGAGGCAATTCAAATATAAAATTATAAATTCACTAGGGCTCCCAAACTTAATATTACTTTAAATCTAATTTTAGATTGATATACAACCAAGTGGTTTTTATTGTAGCAAAATGATTTAAAGTTCATATAGAAAAATAATCTCCCTAAAAAAGGCAAGAAATGTATAAAAATGAAAGCCGTATCTGTGAACTTTCTTACCTGGTATACAAACAAACTATAAAGCTGTAAGAACCAAATCAATATGTTACTATCATAGAAATAGAAGGAAATTTTTTTTTCTGAAAAAAGAAATTCCTAGAATAGTTTACTATGTGTATGAGACAGTAATCTTTTTAAGGCAGCATTGAAATTTAGTCAGGAAAGACATGAATAATTAATATATTATTAGAAGGGAGAAACCATATGGTAGCATAGGTGAATACATAAACTGCTACCTCACACAACAATTTAAAAACTACAACTAAAAGACAGAATGGACGTCATCCAGAACCACAGGAAAGCTGGCTGAGTGGAAATTCTACAACTAGAAGGAAAGAGAAGGGCTCACAGAGACTCAGAGGAGCTGCACAAAGCTGAGGTATGAAGACATGCATGTAGAGAGGATAGGCAGCAGAGTGCCTTTCAGGCTTCCTCTAGCAGGAGGGAGACGGAAACTCCCAACTTCACTGAACTCCAGTTCCGACTGCACTGAATCCTAGTTCAGAGTGAGATTCATATAGGGGGACTATCATGAAAAGGGAGGAGTGCACAGTAATTTAGGGGATCCTTGAAAGGCAGAGGTGTGGAAGTGTGCGAGTATGCACACAGAGGGCTGACTGCTGATTGTGCTGCTGGCTTTCTCTAGTGGGAGGAAAACAGAACCTCCCAACTGCGCTGAAATCCAGTTCTGACTGCACTGAATCCCAGTTGCGGGCAAGACACTGGGGACCCAGACTCATACGGGTCCCTGGAGCACACAGAAACTCAGGGGAGCCAAAATGGCAGAGGTCTGGAAGTGTGCTAGTGCGCAGAGAGGGCTGCAGCGATTACTGAGGGACACTGAGACCCAGAGGCCACTGCGTAGGGCAGGACTGAAGGGAATCCAAGGCTGTCTTCTCAGCCCTGAGACCCTGTCCCATCCAAGCTGAACACAGAGGCTTTTGCAATTTTGCAAGCCTTGTATCATAAGGCTGACTCCAACACAGAAGTTCTCCCAGCATAGACACAGCTGATCCTCAAACCCAATTGGCTTGGAGGACAATTCCTCCTAGTGATACCAACAACAATTGAGACTTAACTACAACAAAACTGTACACACAGTCTACAAAGGGGTGCACCAAGAGAGTCCACCTCAGGTAACTGGGAAAGCTACTGGGCCATATAGAACAACTAGCACACAAAGCTACTCTACCAACTCAGGGAAGCAGCAAAAATGCAGAGACAAAGGAACAGATCACAAAAAAAAAAAAGAAATGGAAGAAAACAAATGACTGGATATAGAGTTCAAAACCACGGTTATAAGGTTTTTCAAGAATTTCCTAGAAAAGATGGATAAATTTAGGGAGACCCAAGAGGAGATGAAAAATGACCAACTAGAAATGAAACATGCACTGACTGAAATAAAAAAAAATATTATACAGAGACCCAACAGCAGTTTAGAGGAATGCAAGAATCAAGTCAAAGATTTGAAATACAAAGAAGCAGAAAACACTTAACTGGAAAAGCAAAAAGAAAAAGGAATCCAAAAATTGGAAGATAGTGTAAGGAGCCTCTAGGACAACTTCAAGCATACCAACATCAGAATTATGGGAGTGCCAGAAGAAGAGAGAAAGCAAGTTACTGAAAACCTATTTGAAGAAAAAATCACCAAAAACTTCCCCCACCTGGTGAAAGAAATAAATTTACAAGTCCAGGAAGCACACATAACCCCAACAAAAGGAATCCAAAGAGGACCACATCAAGACACATCATAATTAAAATGCCAAGAGCAAAAGACAGAGAGAATATTAAAAGCAGCAAGAGAAAAACAGTTAGTTACCTACAAGGAAGCACCCTTACGATTGTCAGCTGATTTCTCAACAGAAACAATGCAGGCCAGATGGGAGTGGCAAGAAATATTCAAAGTGATGAATAGCAAGAACCTACAACCAAGATTACGCTACCCAGCAAAGCTATCATTCAGAATTGAAGGGCAGATAAAGAGCTTCACAGATAAGAAAAAGCCAAAGAAGTTCATCAACACAAAACCAGTATTGCATGAAATGCTGAAAGGTACTCTTTAATAAGAGAAAGGAGAAGAAAAAGATAAAGGTAAAAATTATGAACAACAGATACATATCTATCAATAAGTGAATCTAAAAATCAAGTGAATCAAAAATCTGATGAACAGAATAAACTGGTGAATATAATAGAATCGGGGCATAGAAAGGGAGTGGACACAATTTTCAGGGGGAAAGGATGAGGAGTGTGCAGGGACAGATTGGACAAAAATCATACTCCTATGGATAAGGACAATGGTGGGGGGAGGTAAGGGCAGAGGGAGGGATGGGAGCCAGGTAGAGGGGAGCTATAGGGGAAAAAAGAGGAACAATCATAATAATCTGAATAATAAAGATTTATTAAATAAAAAAACAACTCTGGTCACTGAGCCATTTAATTATATATACACACACACACATATATATATATATATAGGACCCAACTGTCTGTAGGATTGGACCCTTTATCAGGCAGGAATGTTTCCTGACACAAATAACAGAAAACAACTTGCATGTTGGTGTTGCTCTCTCACATTGCACAAAGTCTACTAGTCAGTAGTATAGGCACCAAGATGTAATGACTAGTCTCCCTAACTAGTCTGCTACTAGCTTTCTGCTCTTCCAGGTTTGCTGAACAACTTTATACATGACTCTTTGCATGGCTGCAAATGGCTAAGACAAATCTGAAGATAAAAACGAAAAACATAAAAGAAAAAGGACTTTCTCCTAGCTAGGTTTTTTCATTTTTTTAAAGAGACTTTCTATACTAAGCCTGTATCTCTTTGTTCAGAACCTGTATTTTCTGGCTTTAGGGAAGGCTACGGGAAGATTATACACTGAGCTTTCCAGCCACTATCATAAAAATAGGGCTGTAAAAGTGGCTGAACTAGAAAAATTGAATAAAAAAATATTCAGACACTGAAGTTACCACTAATCTATATCAAGCACAAAATATATATATTTCACATATATTTAATACTTAAATGTAAACCACAGAAACCTATAGGAAATCTAAGGAGACTATATGAACCCTCTAGGTGTGAAAGAAGCAATTTAAACAAAATTCTCTAAGAAAGAAAATAAAATCTTATCAGACTCTATAATAAAATATTTTATTTGGTATGAGTATATTGAGTGATATTTTATTTTTTAAATTATAATGAAAATGGATGTCGAAAGTCTAGTTTCCAAAAATATACCCTAAAAAGCACCTTTATATGTTGAGAATAAAGAAGCCAGTTGAGAAGTGAGAAACATACATTCAAATCTTAAAAAAATGAAAATGCACTGGTCAACCACACAATCTCCAAGTTAATTCTCATTTTGTCTATTTCCTTCATCTCTTGACAAAGTTGTCGAATAAATGTGTCCATGCTATGTACTTTTTCTCACCTCCAACTCTGAGTTCCACTCACCCAATGTAGTTTCCACATTACTTTGCCACTCTAACTGCTCTTTCAAAGACAGCCAGTGACCTTATTGAGGCTTAATCCAATGAACATGTTTTAGTTATTTTCTTCATTTTATTGAACACTATTAATCATGATCTTCTTTGCAACATTCTCTGATCGTCTTTTTAATTTTATATTTGCACTAATTATAGACTGACAGGAAGTTGCAAGCATAGTACGTAGAGTCCCTTGTACACATTACCCAGCTTCTCTGAATGGTATTATCTGGTATAATAGTAGAATGTCATCAAAACCAGGAAATTAACAATGAAATAATGCTTTTAACAGGACTACCGACCTTATTTAGTTTTCATACTCTTCACATTTTGAGTGTGTTTGTATAGTTTTATGCATTTTCCACAATATACAGTCTCATGTAACCATTACTAAAACCGTATCTTGGTTTTAGTAATCATCACAAAGAAACTCCCCTGGTGCTACCTCTTTATAGCTACCCACTCACCCAGATCCCTATTCTATGACATTTCTTTTGTTTCTATTATAATGCAACATTTTGCTCGTTTTCTCTTACCTTGTTGCTTAGTATCTTTAAGCATTTGTATTCCTTCCAACTCTGCCACAGACTCTTTGCACTCTATATTAGTACTTTTTAGCTAGAGTAACCCTTCTCATGCTCAGTCTTCTAAATCAGAATTGCTTCTGCCCCAAGGCATTTACACTCTTTCTTCAAGGCTTTTATAATTCATCTGGCCCCAATCCACCTACATTTTGCTGACCACTCATATTGTTTTATCTCTCAGGAGGCTTTTCTCTCCTTTTGCCCCATTGTATTAAGTTAGGTCAGCTTTTTATGTACTCCCTTTAGCACTTGTACACATTATAGTAGAATCATAATAGGTTATTTTAATTGCTTATTTAATGGTGTGACTTTCCCTGGTTAAAAAAAAAAAAAGAAAAGGAAAAGAAATGTAGCCGATAGGGGCAAGAAACATATCCATTTTACTTTCTGCTGCATTTCCAGAACTTAGCCATACTTGGCTCATATTATGCAGTCCAATAATCTAATTCAATATGAACTGAAGAACTGAGTTGATTTCATTGCTGGTCTGACCTCAAATGGGAAGTCTATTGCCATTATGATCTCTTACTAGTTCTGATAATGTTCTAGCCATCTCAGATCTTGGCTTATAACACAGCAGAGCCATATGGAAAAAGAACAAGGCATAATATTAAAAGTATTTGTGTGGTAGGCAAAATTAAGTAGAAGAGTATTGGGCAATTTCTGATGGATCAGGTTTCCTTGGAAAGAATGAAAACTCCCCTTACTCAAGCAATCCTTTCTGAATATTGCTAATGTCAGTTAATAAAGAAATTTCTATCAAGTGGAGAAAATAAGGACATATTCTATAAACATGCAAAAAGGGTACTCCTTCTTTATAAATCTCTTGTTTGTTCTCTCCATATATATTTCTGACTTGAGGCCAAGGAGAAGCCAAACACCCCAATACACAAAGGAGGATTTCTAGTTTGGATGCTATTTTTAACATTTGACAAAATGAAATTTATGTGCAGTGTTATTAAGCTAAACAAAAGCTTTTTCCAATTCTCAAATATATTTTCACCTACTTCTCCTAAAGCCTAATAGACCTTTTCATTACTGTCATTTCTCTTCCTATTTATACATCCTACTGCCATTTCTCTTCCTATTTATATATCCTCTCTATTTTGCAAATACCCAGTTGCAGTGCTCATTCCTTCATTTCCCAAATTCCATTTCTACCTTTAGTCCTAAGGGTACCCAGGTCTTTGACTTTTCGTTATTCCTGCTCATTTATAACCTTCCCCTGCTCTGTGCACACATATTCCTTCCTGTCAGCCATTTGATAATGGTAAATCTGACAAGAGTCATAGAAACACAGATGGGGGAAATATGAACTAAATATCTTATTGAGGGAAACATTTTAATATGTCTACTCCCATCCTTATTTGTTTTGTAACACTCAATAATCTCAAATGGAATGAGAAGTGTTATTGTTTGCAATTTTATTTTTCTCATAATTTTTTATTCTGTTTTAACTTTTTTAAAATACCAATTCTCCAGTAATAGTTAAGCATCATGCCTTCTCTTTACCAGGCTCATTTAAATAAAGTATTTGTTCTACAAAATTGTAGTTACTGGGAAGTCTTGCAACATCATTCTGCAGTTGATCAAAATTTTAGTTATGGCCTGACCATGAAAGATACAGGAGTAGAGGGTTAAGTAATAGAGAAAGTGACATAGATTAGTTCTTAATATTTATCATCAACCATGCTACATTATGTCCTTTATACAGAAGTATTTCTATTATACATGGTGTTAATCTGAAAAACTACAACTACTTAGAAGACAAAAGAAATAGGGGATGGTGTTAAAATTATGCAAACTTTGGAAAACTTATATATATCATATGATGATACTATTATTATATAAGGAGAAGGTACTAAGCTAATTTATAAAAATTTTTCCCCAAAGATGCACATTTTTATTTTAAACTTTCAAAATATTTAACCAACTTTTTTTCTCAAATGACTTGTTTTGTAAATGCATTAAATTGAAACCAAAGTTACACTGCGAGCTTTTTGGTAACCGAATGTATAAGATCTATGGTATAGTTGGAGATTCTCCTTTATATGAACTAGAATCTAGTTACTAGATGAAAAGAAACATTACTGTGGATGTTGTATACTGTTTTATTGCTGAATCTTTAAAACATGAACTTGAATGAAGTCTATGAGGAATAATAAATAGAAAGTATGCAAAATATGCTTATGACGAAAGGGGCAACTTACTGCCAAAGGAAATTATTCTCCTGGCTTCCTGAAATGTTTGTAAGCAACTCACTTTTTTTCTCTAATAAACCCATATTTTTGCCTTTTTAGAATATGTTATATTGGTTTCAAAAAGGAAAGGAGAAGGAAAGAGATAGAAACATCAATGATGAGTAACATCCATCAGCTGCCTCTTGCACACCCCTATTGGGGATCAAGCCCACCAGGCTAAGAACAGAACAATGACTTCCTGGTCAGTGTTCAAACACTGAACCAGACCAGCCAGGCTAGGCTGGCATTTTTAAAATTCAAAATGATCTTGCCTTCATGATACTTTAATAGTTCTCTGTGTTGCCAAGTATCACTAAAAAATTCAGCAGTAGAAGCAATGTAATGGACTAAATATCAATAATTAAATTTTGTTTCTGTTTTTTTGTTCTAACCCATTATCAATTTGAATTAACAAAAAGTTGAGTGCTTGGCATATGTGCATAATTTGTTTGTTTCCCTAAGAATTTAAAATATAGATCTAAAGCTATGCTCCTTTTCTCTATAGTTGAATAAAAATGTTATTCATGGAAAAAATTAAAGGTCTGTTTTATTGATCAATGTAATTATATTAATTTTCTTTTTCTTTCAAGCTGCTGTGTGTCAAATACATGAAAATGGCATTTTCACAAATTCCCAGAGCAATAATCTAGGTTAACAGAGGAAAACAAAAGATCACGAGTAGCCTCAAAGATTGTCTTAGTTGAGCTTACTAAGTACATAGAGAGCATATTGAACACACTCAATCGTTGTATCATGATGCTTTAATAATCATTTTTGTCTCTTGTAAGGTATATCTGATTTAAAATTCTGATTCTGTAATATTGTTGATAATGGTTTCTATAGGATAGATTTACCATTTAGAATTTATCAATGGCATGAGAATTATCCACATTATGTAATCTTTGGACTTTATCACTAAAATATCTGCTTTCCTCAGGGAAACACAAAAATAATACACAATACATGATAACTGTACAGCAGTCAACAACTAACAAAGTGCTATCTTATCACATATGTACTATTTTATTTGGGCTTTATAACTCATGGTACTAAAGGGGTAAATCTATGAATATGCTCCTTGATGTGTGATATACAGAGCATATTGGAATGAAAATGCAGAGCTGTAACTTGGTTTAATTATTTACTCTAAGATTAATTATCTGACAGTGTTTGGATAAATCACTTAGTTTATCTAGTTCTGAATTTTCTCAATCTGTAAACTTTTACATATGTATGTGTATGTAAATATATACAAACACACACATATACATACATGTAAGTACATACACAAAGATATTTCTCTGTTTCTGAAAAAGACAAAGACTGAAATAATTTTCTTATCATTCAAGCTTCATTCAGCTCCACATACATTTTTTATTTTTGTTGAAGACAACACCGTCTATCAAGTGATCAATGTTAGAAATTTTAGGGTCATCCTTTTCTAATCTAGTCACATTCTCAGGATCTTATGAGTCAACAAATTTTAAATATGTTACTTATGCAAAGCTCTCAATTCTGCTTAGTTGTTTGTAAGATTTGATTCCTTAATACAAAGAATTCCCATATTTACCATATATTGAAAGTAAGAATAAATAAAAACTGAAGGCTAGCTTCAAATCAACTCAACCACTGATTGGCAGTGTGGAATCTAAAAAAAAAAAATCAAACTCAGAGAAAAAGAGTTGAAACATGGTTTCTAGGGGCTGAGCATTAAAATGAATAAGGTATGAGGATCCACATAATGACTATAGTTGATAACAGTATATTGTATAATAGAAATTTGCCAGTAGAATAGAACTTAAATATTTTTACACACATAAAAGAAACACATAAGGTGAAAGATATATCAATTAACTAGATGGGGGTAATCCTCTCATAACGTGTACTTATATCAAGTCACTTTGCTGTACACTTTAAATATCTTACAATTTTAGATGACAATTATATCTCAAAAAGCTTAAGTAAAAATAAAATCACTGATTGGTTTAAAAATGACCTACCCTAACCTTAGATGCCTGAAAAATATTAAGGTAAAGCCTCATTGGAGGAAAATAACATAAATACTGAACTTCATTTTATCTCTTTATTATATACCAAATATTGAAGTTATCATGAAGAAAAATTACTGCCACATATATAAAGATATATATAGTATATTCGTGAACTGAAAAACCCAGTAATAAAAATGATAGCAATTCACTTAAAATTGACTTGTAAATTCAGTACAATCACAATGAAATTTTCAGACATTTATACTGGAAATTGACAAGGTGATTTAAAAATGTATTTGAAAATAACAATGAACCAAATAGTTAAGACAATCTTGAACAAAATTGCTGAAATCAAACTACCATATTTTGAGACAAAATTATGGGTTTGATCCCCAGTCAGGGCACATACAAGAAACAATCAATGAGTCTATGTATCAGTGGAACAGCAAATGTTTCTTTCTTGCCCTTTCCTCTCTCTCTAAAAACCTATCAATAAAAAATTTTTAAAAAATAAATAAAAATACTTAAAACTCTTAGAATATAAAATTATTGAATATCTTTGAAAGTTTAGGATAGGCAAATATAACTTTAATAGCACACCAAAAAAATCAATGGTACACTAAAAGTAGAGTTTTCTTTTCATCAAAAACTGCCATTGAGAGAGTGAAAAGATCTGCCTTCCAATGCAGCTAATCATTAATCCATAGCTGAGCTTACAAGGTGGGGTCCAAATACTAGTGCTTTCTTCCAGAACCGAGTTCTTAGCTTCATCCAAACCTGGTAGGTCAAGTGTAAGAAGTCATGTGACTAAGATGTGGAGTAATTGACTTAGGCACCTTATTCCTGCTAGCAAAGACTCTCTTAGGGCAATTGGCACACTGCATTGTAATGATTTGTAACTCTGCCATCTTGACAAATTTTAAGATCATCATGGCTTATCTGTTATTGTATCCTCAGCACATCACTGGAGCATGGAACAGGTTCAGAAGTATATATTTATTGAAAAATTAAGAACTACTATTAAGCATCATTATTTCAGTGTGGAGAGCGACACATCCACATATGTAACTGTATTTTTAAGATGAAATTAAATCAAGTTTTAAATCCCGTGGTGTAATGTTCTATTTTCTGTGTTTTCCCAAATGCCCCAAATGGCCCAGGAAATCAGTCAGCACATATATTTGAAAGGACTCCAAGTAGCTTCTTCAACTTAGCACTGCATTTATATCAGCTGAGAGCACTTTATCCCTAAGTTCTCCCAATGTAAGTATGTACATTTACTTCACCTTTCTCTGATCATGAATCTTTTTGTCATTCCATGACTTGTTTATTCTACCTCATAAGGAAAAAAAGAAGCCAAGTATAAGAAAATCTAATGAGTTACATTCTAATTCTCTTGTAATTTGCCCATAAAATAGATTTTAAATTGTAGTTAACACCTAATCCTACTAATTGGTCAGAATGTACTCTCCATTAATTTTTATTTTCTTAACAACCCCAGTGGTATAAGAGTCCCAATACTGTGTTTCTGTGCTTGTCTACAAATTTGTGTATTTGTGTAAAAGAGAGGAATAGGGGGCAGAGAAAGCACAGAAGGTGAAACTTTAGTTCATTAATACTGTAGTTGTATTAGTCTGGGTTTTTAAGAAAAACAGAAGGGATGGAAGAGAGAGAGAGAGAGAGAGAGAGAGAGAGAGAGAGAGAGAGAGAGAGAGAGAGAGAGAGAACCTACTATGAGGAATCATGTGGATCACATGATAATGGAGGATAAGAAATTCCAAGATAAGCAGTCAGCCAACTAGAGACTCAGAAGAGATAATGGTGCAATTTCCAGTCTGAATCTGAGTCTAAAGGCAGAAGATCCATGCCCCAGCTTGGAGACAAGAAGAGAAAAAATTATTTTTCACTCAGCCTTTTAGTCTATTCAGGCCCTGCGTGAATTTGATTAAATCAACCCACATTGCTTTACTCAGTCTACTGAGTCAGATTCAAATGCTAATCCCTTCTGGACACATTCTCATAGACATATCCTAAAATAATGTATAACCAAATATCTTTGCTCCTCTTTGCCCCAATAAAGTTGACACATAAAATCCATCATCATAATAGTTAACACCAATCATTTTTAAAGATCTTTTGGACAACAATTTTAAGAGCTGCCTTGGTTGGTCAGTATCAAAAATAATCAAGGTAACAAATGAGGGGACTCCGGCTCTACTAGAGATTTATATTTGCTCCTTTAGATGATGGAATAGAAAAGAAAGAGCCAAGTGGAGACCGAAACAAGGAGATGGAACATTTGGTACCAAATGGAGTGTTTTCACAAGAAAATCTCCATTATTTCCTATGCCAGGGTGGGAAAAGAATGCTGAGTAAGACTGTCTATGTGCAGTTTTAAGTTGCTTGATGTGGATATGTTTTGTTACTCATTCCCAGGACCAACCAAAATTTACAAGCAGAATCTTTATATTTGTGGTCATTTGCACAGAAAAGTTGGGGAAACAAGACAAATGTTTCCTCCATCTTTACTTGTCTCCCCCATGCCTGAGTCCCTATGGCACAAAATAATACAATAAATGCCAAATACAAATAAAGTTTTTATGGACACAAACATTTTATGCAGAAATAATAAGGGATTTGAGAAATCTTACCTCTGCAATTTCAAGAACATGGCAAAGGAAAACTGAACCCATCTCATCTGGGTCTCCAGTGGCCAGGAATCTAGAGGAGAGAGAGAGAGAGAGAGAAAGAGAGAGAGAGAGAGAGAGAGAGAGAGAGAGAGAGAGAGACTTAAAATCTATGTTCTTAGAAAATTTCCAGTATTCAGTATTATCAACTATAGTCATCATGCTGTACACTAGATCTCTAGACTTATTTATCCAACGTAACTGCAACTATGTCTCCTCTCACCAACATCTCCCATTTACCCTACCTCCCTGCCCCGCATAACCACCATTCTACTGTTTCTATGTTTTTAACGTTTATAGATTCCACATATAAGTGAGATCATGCAGTTTTTCTTTATGTGCCTGGCTTATTTCATTTACCATATGTCCTCCACTACTTTTTGTAATGTCACTATAAATATTAAGGACTTATTTTCTAAATTCCCAAATAAGAACACTGATAAATGCCAGTGGATAAATTAAGCCTCCTATCTTGACTCCCTTGAGCTACTGAGTTTGGGCAGATGAAGAGAAGGGTTGGGAGAACCAATCTAGTCAGATCAATCAGTTGATTACATTGATAGGTAAAGAATTAGCCAAAACTTTTCACTTTGATTTACCTGGTAGGACTTTCATACACTCAAACAGTATCCAGTAATCCTGAGTATTCTTTATCAGAACAAATAGCTGTTATGCAAACAAAGATGTTCTAGATGTTATAATTATATTGAATTTCACTCTTGATATAAATCTGGTAAAAAAATCTCCAAACACAAATAAAAACAAACAAAAAAATAACCAAAAAACCTACACCCATCAATGATGCACTGTGATCACGTACATATCTCCATCTGCAACAAATACAGAAGCACCCTCATGCCTGAAGGACAAACAAGCAGCCTCTTTTTGCCTCTGCAGTGTAAAAGTATGCTCTCTACTGCTCTTGTAGAAAGAATAGAATTGAGACCAGTAGAGAAGGAGGTGAATGTGTTATCAGTATCTCTCTCTGACTGTCTGAGAATTTCTTCCTTTTATTTGTAAGTGCATTCATCACCTTTCTTAGATAAGCTCTCACCACCTCTCCCTTCAGCTCACATTCTTCATGGAGGGGCCCTGTCCTAGTCACAGGCTGCCTCATTCTTGCAAAGCTTCCTTCTTTTCTATATGTGGAACCTACTGAGCATTCTGGACAGCTCTCTGGAGTTGAGGAAGAAAATTAAAGTATAGTAAACAAATGCTTTCAATATAGAAGAATGTGGTGGGAATTTTTAAGAAATGTGGACAGGGTTTTGAAAGTGATAAGTTAACGAAAAAGAGAAAAATTTACATAGCAACTCTGTTTCATAACACAATGTTTATAAACATAATCTTCCTTTTCCTGGTTTCTCCATCTTCATTTTGATGATGTTTTGACTAGCTGTTTTCCCAAAACATAGAGTTCTAAAATTTTCCAATATTTTCTAAAGTCAACCCTGAGGTTAAACCAATATAAATTTTTATTTATTGACACTGATTGCAACCTCCTTGAGCTCCAGGTGGGAGTATGGGAATAGAAAGAAAAGTTGTACTATGACAGAAAAAAATGTAAAAGAAGCTAGAAGCAAAGAAACTATAAAATCAAACCAAGAATTGAGACAACTTTGTAGTAGATAAAATAGAGAACTACATTCATATATTTATTATAAGAAACCTCCAAGGCTTAAGTGAACAATGTTCGGGAATGCATTAATGTATGCAGGCTTATGTATTTATGTGACAGATTGATAGCTATTTTAAAACCCTAAAGTTGGTTTATATGTTGCTTGAATCACTACTAATGTTAAAACAGATAATCAACATATTACTGTCTTACTAAGATATAGCTATGACAGAATCATGTGACAAACATCCCTGGTGTTTGGAATAGTGTCATTTCTGCATGCTAGTGCAATGATAATAATACTGCTTGAATATTTTTTAATTCATTTGAGACTGACCAGAGATTAACATACCAAAACAGATATTAATCTGATAAAATGAAAATATAATTTATTAAATTATCTGGTTTGCTTGTGGGTGTCATTCCTAGACATAGATTCAAATAACCCCACATATACCAAGAGTATTCCCAGAGGATGAAGTATTACTACCCTTTCTGACATTTAAAATAATGTTGCTGATGGCCCATAATCAAATACATATATTTACCTGATTTATGTCAAAAGTAACATTGCAGTTCAGAGATTAAAGTATTCATTTTTCAAAAAGGGATTCTAAATATCTATATATTTTTTAATGTATATGGCCTCTACATCAATTTATACTCAAAAATTAGTTGAACGTGAATTAAAGATTTAAATGTGTAAGGCACAGAAGTAGAGCTATTGAAAGAAAAGAGAGGGAAAACCTTTGTGACTTTTGAATAGACAAAAACTTCCTAAATCAGACTCAGAAAGACTAGCCACAAAAGAAAAATAATAGGACAGAATTAAACACCATGAAAAAGCAATTCATACAGTTATAGAAGATATCCTAATACATATTTCTGACAAAGTCCTCATAACATTCAGAATATACATGTGGAGCGCATGCGCGCGCGCACACACACACACACACACACACACACACACACACTATAAACTCAAAAGTCCAAACAAAAAAGAGACAACCCAATGAAAAATGGACAACAGACTTGAGAACATACTACAAAAAAAGAGAGATTACAAATTTTCAGTTATAATTTTAAAAAAGGCTTAACTAAAATAGTGAAATGCAAATTAAAACCTCAATGAACTATCATGACACACCTATAAGAATGCTTAAAATTTTTAAATGTATACCAAATTAGAAATATTATGAAAAAACTCAACAGTAACATACTGCAAATAGACAGGTAAATAGGTACAATTTTAGCAAACTTCTTGACAGCACAAACTAAACAAAAATATGTATATTGGGTACAATATGACCTAACAAATTCTATTTCTAAATGTTATATTGTGTCTTATGGAACTGCCAATATTCAATTATCTATGATTTATAAAAATGACATGTTCATATATTTTAATATCCCCCCAAAATTTCCATATATTCACATGTTATTTTTAGAATGTATTCATAATAACCTCAAATGAAACTAAATGAAGTGTGGTTTATTCATATAGTTGACTAAAAAGCAGTGAGAAAGTATGATTTAGAACTATACCCAACTAAATGGATGAATCAAAGAAAGATACTATTGGTAATAAAAGTCAGAAAGTAAAAAGCATGTACTGTATGATTTGGGTTACATAAAGCACAAAAACAGTCAAAACTAATCCAGATGATAGAAGTAGAGACGGGTTATCAACATTTGAGTTAAGTAGTGACTAAAAATGACAAGGGGGGGGTGTACTCCCGATGTGTGGATGATCTGTTTTTTAATCTAATGCTCAGTTCACTCTGAAGTGTTCATGAGCTATGCATTTATATGTGCAATTTCTTGTTATTATATTTCACTAGTTTTTAAAATTAGAAGTGTCTCCCATGCTATAAAAGTATATTTTGAAGATACGTTCAAAAACACTTACAGAAATATTTAGCTTATAGGGAAAGTGTGGAGATTGTGGAGAATTCTTCACCTGAAGGTAATACTTAAAGTCCCCCCACCCCTTTGTTTGTGGTAAAGAACACAAAATCATACTCAAGGCAGTGCTTGATGCTATAGAAGTTATTGGGATGATTCTGAAAACAGTAATGCAGCTATCCCAGAAGGTCAAAAAAGACTCTCCCCTGCACTATTTGCTATTGAATGGACATAAATTGACATATGTGAAACTGTCTCATTAGATGTGTGCAGATGTAAAGTTCAGGAACAAATATGTAGAGCACCAGTAATTCAAAGGTGCTCAGAAACTTCAGCTTTATGGTTTCCATTACCAAATAAAATAGTAGTGATTGTAAAACATGTGAAATGATTGAGAAAAGAACAAACTGCTTTTATAGTATCAATCATCTGCCCATAAAGGCCCTTTTCATTTCCATTGAGGGACCTAATGTAATTTTAGAACAACGGTATTTCATATTAGTGTTCACCATCAGTTTTTAACTCTAGGCTTTGATAAGCTAATGATGCTTGAAGACATATAATATCTAAGTTGTATAAAAATGTATTTTTACTTTGCTTACATGCACATAAAGTCACATTAATTTATTTGATCTAAATTTACTTCTCTTTGGTAGTTAGGATTACCAGATTATTTTTATTCAGACACAGCTCTGCTCCTCAGTGAAATTTAAGGGTACCATGATGTTTCACAAATATTAATAAAACACTTTCTGTAGGCAAAGAAATACTGTTGGCCATATGTCTATAATCAAAGATGGACATTGAAACACTACCAAAAATCTTAAAGCTACAAATTTATTTAAAATAAATATTAAAAAGCTACAAATCTTAAAGCTACAAATTTATTTAAAATAAATTTAATTCCTCATTAAATTTTCTCTCCATTAAGGAATTAAATTTTCTCTCCATTAAGGCTAGTCTTTACAGTGCTTGAACATTAGATTCAGAACTCAAGAATCTATTATTTTTTGGAATTAAGTTTATAGTTGAAAATGAATGGAAATAAGAAATAATGACAATAAAAACATCTTTGTACCAGTATAGTCAACTGATTTGGAAACTGAATCTCAGAAAGTTAGGTAATTTATCCAAGATCATACATTTAGCACAAAGCAGGGCTAAAGAATAAATTTCAGAATTGTTTATTTAGAATGCTTGCTTCTATTCTAAGACTCCATTTTCATAACAACTTAACCAAAATATTTTTTTCTAATTTAATTTGACTGGGGACAGTTTACCTAAAAAAGAGAAATTGTATGTTTAACAAAGAATCAGTTTACAGGGTCTCTAATAATAATAACAACAGATATTTTAATGAGAGACAGTAACTTGAGAACCAATGCCATGGAGTCATGGTTTTGTGCCTGGATTTGTTCCAGGGCTCAAGTCCTTAGGCCTCACAGCCCACTTAAGTCAGAGGAACACGGGCTGTTTTTAGTGAAACTTGGCACATTAGTCCTTCTCTTAGTCAGAAGGAGTGGGAGGGAAATAGCAGGACAAAAAATAAACAAGTGGAAAGCCTGATGGGACCACTTAATTTTATAATCTCAGAGATTCTAGAGCAATCTACTGAATAGATGATGCTAAATGTATACTGCATATGTTTCATTCCTTTATCTTAAAGACTAATCCCTAAAGAGATCATATGAAATTACAAAATATATCTACATCTTGTTTATATCTATGTTGACATAGATATTTAAGATGGGGTGAAAAAATTAAAAGGATTAAGAAGTATAGATTGGTAAATACCAGATATGAAGCTATTATTACCAAGCCATGATTCTCAAAACTGCCTGGTATTGGCACAAAAACAGGCAAATAGACCAATGGAACAAAACAGAGAACCCAAAAATCAACCCAAACCATTATGCTCAGTTAATATTTGACAAAGGAGGCAAAAGCATATAATGGAATCAAGATAGCCTCTTTAATAAATGGAGCTGGGAAATTTGGTCAGATATATGCAAAAAAATAAAACTAAATCACCAACTTACACCATACACAAAAAGCAAATTCAAAATGGCTAAAGGACTTAAATGTAAAATGGGAAACCATAAAAATCCAACAATATTCCATAGGCGGCAAAATAGCAGACATATGTTGCAGCAATATCTTTACTGACACAGCTCTTAGGACAATGGAGACTAAAGAGAAAATAAACTAATGAGATTACATCAAGATAAAAAGCTTCTGCACAGCAAAAGAAACCATCAACAAAACAATAAGAAAGCCTACTGCATGGGAGAACATATTTGCCAATGATATTTCAGATAAGGGTTTAATCTCCAAAATTTACAGAGAACTCATACAACTTAAGAAATGGAAGATAAACAATCCAATCAAAAAATGGGCAAAGGACCTAAATAGACACTTTCTGAAAGAAAACAGAAGGAAGGCCAAGAGACATATAAAAACATGCTCAAAGTCACTAATCATCTGAGAGATGCAAATCAAAACAATAATGAGATACCATCTCATACCTGTCAAAATGCATCAACAAATCAACAAATGACAAGTGCTGGTGAAGATGTGGAGAAAAGGAACCCTCGTGCACTGCTGGTAGGAATGCAGATTGGTGCAGCCACTGTGGAAGACAGTATGGAGTTTTCTCATAAAGTTAAAAATGGAACTCTCACTTGACCCAGTAATTCCACTTCTAAGACTATATCCTAAGAAACCAGAAATACCAATCAGAAAGGAAGGATACATGCAACTTTATGTTCATAGCAGCACAATTTACAATAGCTAAGATTTGGAAACAACCTAAGTGCCCATCAGCAGATGAGTGGATTAAAAAACTGTGGTATATCTACACAATGTAATACTATGCCGCTATAAAAAAGAAGGAACTTTTACTATTTTCAGCAGCATGGGTGGAACTGGAGAGCATTATGCTAAGTGAAAAAAAAAGCCAGTCAGAGAAAGATAAATATCATATGATCTCACTCATATCTGGGATATAATGATCAACATAATTTTGATGAACAAGAATAGAAGCAGAGGCAAATGGCAGAGGAGGGGGTTAGAGAGCAACCAAAGGACTTGTACGCATGCATATTAGCTTAACCAATGGACACAGACACTAGGGTGGTGGGGGCTTGCCCAGGGTGGGAATGGTCAAACAGGGAAACAAGGAGACAGTAAAACTTTATACAATAAATTAAAAAATAAAATTAAATTAAAAAAAAGAAAGTACAGATTGGTAGTTACAGAATAGTCATGGGATGTAAAATACAGCATAGGTAATATAGTCAATAATATTGTAATAACTATGTATGGTGCCAGGTGAGTACTGGAAATATCAGGGGAACACATTATAAAGTGCATTACTATCTAATCACTATGCTATACACACAAAACTAATACTAAATAATACAGAATATAAACTTTAACAGAAATGTTATATCTATATATATAAAAGGCTAAATATCCATCCTTCCTTCCAACTGGTAGTTAAGAAGCACACTGACCACCAGGGGGCAGATGCTCAACACAGGAGCTGCCATGACATGCACTGGCCATTTAATAATAACTGGCATTACGGACCTGGCACCAACAAACCAACACTCAGCTTCCCCAAGCAAGACACAGGTCCCGCCACCACCCCAGAGTGACACCCCACCAAATCACAGCCAACGCTGCCAACATCCCATGGCACAAAATGTGGCCCACCATCCAGCTCAGCCCAAAAACAGTTGCTGTGGGTGCCAGGATGGATTTAGGTACCCAAATGGATTAGAAGAAGTTAAAGTCATTAAATTTAGAAATCAAGAACCATGAGGCTGGGCCATTAGAAGAGTTATCTGCATGAATACTCAACTTTCCCAGAATCCTAGCAGAAATTGGATAGAGAAAAAGATTGTGATTAGGTACCAATGTTTTAGATAAATGTTGAGAAATGACCAAGAAGTCAGCATTTGGCTGAGATAAGGACAGATAAAGGTCAGTATGGTGTATGTCTCAGAGGAAAAATATGCTTTTCCTTGAGAGTACTGGAGAAACCAAAATAATACTGAGCCTTTACTCATAGAACCCTTCCCATTGCTACCTTCATAGCTATGTGATGAAAGGTGTGAGCAGCTCCCAACAGAAATCAGTCAGGTTCAATTAATTCAGTGAGATAGAGCAAACATCTTGTGCAGAGGTTGAGGGGTATGGGAGAGTTCCTAAGATCACAGTGGAAAGAAGGAGAAGTCAGGGTAAGAGATGAAGTGAGGAAGTACCTTCTGTGCTATGCTCAACTAAGTGTGGCATGCTTGAGATTAATGGTCTCAGCCATCCCTC
The DNA here is from genome assembly GCA_011751065.1 of Lasiurus cinereus. Lineage (NCBI taxonomy): Eukaryota > Metazoa > Chordata > Mammalia > Chiroptera > Vespertilionidae > Lasiurus > Lasiurus cinereus. Next base: position 75,265,931 of record JAAGEH010000018.1, on the reverse strand, counting down.
CTTTGCACAATATTTTAAAAATATATTCTTATTGATTTCAGAAAAGGGAGAGAGAGAGAGTGATAGAAACATCAATGATGAGAGAGAATCCTTGATTGGCTGCCTCCTGCACGCCCCCTCCTAGGGACTGAGCCCACAACCTGGGCAAGTGCCCTTGACCAGGAATTGAACCTGGGACCCTTCAGTCCACAGGTCAATGCTCTATCCACTGAGCAAAACCAGCTATGGCTCAAAGCACAAGTTATTTTGATATATAACTGCTTGAATGTCTCAAGGGCTGCAGCATAGGAACATTTCTGAAATTCAGAAGCTTGCATGAAAAATTGTAGATGGCAGCTATGTCCTGGGATGAACAAAACTGTCCAGATGGTGTGTGAATAGGTAGTGATGGCCCTGATTTGTACACAGGTAGATCCCCAATATCCAGAGTAGTATGTAAAATCTGGTTGCATCTGATGATTTTTAAACGGGCTAACCATACTCTAAAAAAAAAAAAAACATGTGTAGCATCAGCTGAATGAAGAAATGGAGCTTCAAGATTTAGAGGACATTTGAAATCTGAACACAGGAAATTTTTTGTTATAGCTATAACAAGAAAGTATGGCTTTGAAAACTCAGTACAGTAGTATCTATACTATCTAATAAAAGAGTAATATGCAAATTGACCATACCTCCGCTATACCCCAAGCCATGCCCACCAGCCAATCAGAGTGAGTATGCAAATTAACCCAACCAAGATGACTATGGCCAAAGAGAAGCAGGAAGGAGGCTTGGGTTGCCCCTAGCGATGGAGGAAGCCAAGCTTTCCCCAGACCCTTGCCATCCAGGCTTCCATTCAAGGCAACAAAGTTTCAATGGCTGCTGCCGCAGAGCAGAAGGCTTGTCTCCACTCCAGGCTACAAAGTTTCTGTTGTAGAAGATAAATAAATCCCAGATACCAGGGCCTCTGCTTGGGTTGCCAAGGGCATGGCCAGACTGCAAACCACCACAGACCGCTTGGCCAGGCCACCCCATGCCCCAAGAGAACACCTACCCTGATCCAGGACAACCTTCAGGGCAAACCAGCTGGCCCTCTCCCATGCACCAGGACTCTATTCTATCTAATAAAAGAGTAATATGCAGGTTGACCATCACTCCAACACACAAGATGACTGCCCCCATGTGGACACAAGATAGTCACCACAAGATGGCCAGCATGGGAGGTAATTGGCAGGAACCAGACCTATAAGGGAGGGCAGTTGTGGGTGACCAGGCCCACAGGGTAGGGCAGTTAGGCAAACAGGCTGCAGGAGAGCAGTTAGGCATCATTCAGGCTGGCAGGGGAGTGGATAGGGAGTGATCAGGCTGGCAGGCAAAAGCGGTTAGGGGCAATCAGGAAGGCAGGCAGGTGAGCAGTTGGGAGCCAGCAGTCCTGGATTATGAGAGGGATGTCCGACTGCCTGTTTAGGCCTGATCAAAGGGTCCCAGATTGGAGAGGGAGTAGGCTCGGCTGAAGGACACCCCCAACCCCGTGCACAAATTTCGTGCACCAGGCCTCTATAGTCTATATATATAAAAGGCTAATATGCAAAATGTCCCCAGGAGTTCAGTCACTCATTATGACATGTGCTGACCACCAGGGGGCAGCACAGAATGAAGAAAGCCCCAGCCAGCAGCAAGCAGCCAGCAGCCAGGGAAAAAGCCACAGCCAGCAGCCAGAAGGCCCAATTGGACCCAATTGCCGGCCAGATCTAGGGACTCTACCTGTACCTCTAGAATATATATGAACACATAAAATAAAATTCATATGCTCTATCTACATCTTGCTATATCTGGATAGATTTATAGATATTCAAGTGAGGATTTGAACATTATTCAGAACATTCATCTGTGCAGAAATTATAGTATTTTTATTGAATCAAATTTCATCTGATTCTGAGGCCTCATCCCTCTGACACAGTGAGCAATCTAGTCTTGGACTTTGGGATTCTGCAGTACCAACCCCATTCCCAATTTGGTCTTCAGTCATTGCCAGTTACAGGAGATTCCTTTTGCCCAGGTTTATCAATCAGTACCATTTGTCTGTGTGGCTTGGAGTCTACATTCTCTTACAGCAGCACAAGACTAGTAACTTATATGGTCTACTAAGTGTACAAGGCTCCAGCTGGTAAGCACATTTGGGGGTGAGATCGTTGTCACTCTTGAGCCTCTGGACTATCATACTCTGAGAAAAATTTATCTCCTCATTCTTTGCATTTCACATGTCTTCTCTTCAGTTAGCAACTCAAACAACAGAAAACCATTCTGAAAAGTGAGTTCTGCCAAACAAAGCCAGAAATCCAGGTTTCCTAAGGCAAGGTTTGCATTTCATTTTACACAGCAATACTCTACTAAGGCAAGGAATCTCTAAGAATTAGCTATACTCAGATGAAGGGAGGAGATATGAGAATATAGAACTAAATAGCCCAAATGAAATTGTGAATAGATTACTTGTTACATGCAAAACCACATATCTGAAGCATATTAATTTGCATGAAAAAAAACAATACCCAATTGTGCTTTAAAATTTTTCTATTGATAACTTAGATTTTCCCCCCTTTCCATGATTATATTACATTTATCCTTTGCTGCTCTTGTTAGTGTTGTTAATGTTTCATTTGCTTGGATTTGGCTTAATTTAAATTGGATTTTTTTGTTGTTTTTTGTGTTTTTTATGACTCAGCCCTGTGTTAATTCTTAGAATCAGGATTTGTTTTTGGGGGGCAGAGGGAAAATAATTTATGTGCATTGTTGAGAATTCCTTTTATCAAAAGAGTTCCTATTTTAAGTTTTGCAGCCAGCACACACTGTGAAAACCCTGAATCTAAGATCTAGTTAGAAATGGCAAGGTGTCTCTGGGTGCTGACTGTCCTCTGGGCACTCTGAAGCTTGAAGAAGACTGAGGTTGCAGCCACTCTGGCTTCTGAGGGAGACCAGTCTCAATGTTAGAGGCCTAACTTCTTTACAATGTTACTCACCTATGCCCTTGGCTACAGCCATATGCTATTTTACAATGCAACTATTTTTAGTACCCATTCTCATGTAGAGTTTTTAAAAGCAGGCTACCTATGCCTAAATGTAATTTTTATGTGTGTGTTAATCCTAACCCAAGGGCAATTTTTCATTGATTTTTTAGAGAGTGGAAGGGAAGGGGAGACACACACAAAGAGAGAGAGAGACAGAGAGAGA
>JAAGEH010000018.1:75229380-75253645 GCA_011751065.1 Lasiurus cinereus | reverse complement strand
TTTTGCTCTTGGTATTTTAATTATGATGTGTCTTGGTGTGGTCCTCTTTGGATTCCTTTTATATGGGGTTCTGTGTGCTTCCTGGCCTAGTAAGTCTATTTCTTTTACCAGATGTGGGAAGTTTTCAGTCATTATTTCTTTAAATAGGTTTTCAGTATCTTGCTCTCTCTCTTCTTCTGGCACCCCCACAATTCTGATGTTGGTACGCTTAAAGCTGTCCCAGAGTCTCCTTACATTATGTTCACATTTTTGGATTCTTTTCTCTTCTTGCTTTTCCAGTTGAATGTTGTCTGCTTCTTTATATTTCAAAGTTTTTACTTGATTCTTGCCTTTCTCTAGTCTGCTGTTAGGACTCTGTATAATATTTTTTATTTCAGTCAGTGTATGTTTAATTTCTAGTTGGTCCTTTTTCATCTCTTCTTGGGTCTCACTAAATTTATCCATCTTTTCTAGCATATTCTTGAAAAACCTTATAAGCGTGCTTTTGAACTCTATATCCAGTCATTTTTCTCCTCCATTTCTTTTGTTTGTGATCCCTTCCCTTGTCTCGGCATTTTCCCTATGCCGGGAAACTTCTGTGTTGGATTCAGCCTTATGATAGCAGAGGCAAAGCCGAAGCCTCTGTTGAGCTTGGGAGGGTGGAGTCTCAGGGCTTAAGGGACCGCCTTGCCTTCCAGTCGGCCCCGCCCTCCACGGCCCCTGAGTCTCACGTGACTGGGTAATCGCTGGAGCGGTCCTTGTGCGCGCGCCCGTGGTGCCTCTAACCGTTGCCTTTCCAGCTCCCCTGTGCACCAGGACCACACGAGTCTATGTCCCCAGGGTTTTGCCCGAAACAGGGGCCCAGTGGACTCAGAAGTGGCACAATTGGGAGGGTCTGTCTCCCGCCCAGTCGTGAAAGCCAGCGGCACAATCAGCAGTCTGTCCTCCGCGCACCACCGTGCGTGTGCAAGACCGGACCTGATCTGCGACTCCCCTAAATTTCCGTGCACCTCTCCCTTTTCACAGTCCAAACTCCCCCCGTATGAGTTTTGGCTGGATCTGGGGTTTAGTGTCGTAAGATAAGGGGTTCAATGCCGTTGGGAGTCTCCGTTTCCCTCCCGCCAGAGAAAGCCAGCCAGGTACTCTGGCACCCGCTCTCTCAGCGCGCGCGTCTCTGTACCTCAGCTTTTTGCAGCTCCTCTGGGTCTCCGTGAGCCCCTCTCTTTCCTTCTAGCTGTAGAACTTCCACTCAGCCAGCTTTCCTGTGGTTCTGGATGATGTCCGTTCTGTCTTTTAGTTGTAGTTTTGAAATTGTTGTGCGAGGCAGCAGTGTAGGTGTTTACCTATGCCGCCATCTTCCTCATTCCGGGAGGGTTACTTTTTAATCTTCGATTCTAATTTGATTTTGTGAAAATGAAAAGCTTAAAAAGCCATGTTGCTGATGTATAAAAATTCATACTCTTTCTTCTTCAGGCAGCCAAGCAAGGACTAAGAAAAATACATTGGGCTTTATTTTTTCTATCTGAGGTCTCTGTGTGATTACATATATTTTTCCTCAACCTGTAAGGAGAAACAGATTAAGTTTGATAGAGACAACACAAAGTCAAGTAACAACTGGAAGTGTTTACTCAACTAAAAGTAGCTGAACAGCTCTGTGATGAAGAGTTCAAGCCCTTGATTTAGAGAGCACTAATCTTTCATCACAACCTTAAATGTTACCAAAGTGCATGTTTTGATTCATGTTGAGCTAAGAAGTGGTTTTATGCCCTGAGAAAACAAGTCCTTCCCCCCTCCTTCTTTCTAGTATTTAGCCTCAACTTGCCTTGATAAAGTGTCTATTAAAAATCCAATTTAAACTTGTTGGTTAGAAAACTTATTCTGAAGTTGAGTCAGACTTTGGATATATAACAAAACAAAACAAAAACAAAAACACATTTTTTCCTTATTGAGAAATTTTCACCTATTCTGAACACAGTATTCAAGATATTTTTTATGCTTTTAAATATGCTTATTCTTTCAACTAATATATTCTTTATTAAAATATTAATTTCAGACAGGAAGAGAGAGGGAGAGAGAGAAACAGCAATAACGAGAATCATTGATTGGCTGTCTCCTGCACCCACCCTATTGGGATTGAGCCCACAACCAGGCATGTGACCTCATCAGGAATCGAATCATGATTTCCAGGTTCATAGGTCAATATTCAGTGACTGAGCCACACTAGCCGGGCTCGGCGAATATATTCTTAAATATTATTTTAATAATCTACTAAGTATTTAAAAATTGGCTGTTTTTTATAGTGGTGATGAATTATTTAGTGTTCATATTTCCTATAAACCCAGTATTTAACCGTTTTACATGGACTTAAATTTGTTTCTTTGAAAGAGTTTGAAAATGGAGCCTTAACCACTTTGGCTCAGTGGATAGAGGATAGGCCTGCAGACCAAAGGGTCTAGGGTTTGATTCTGGTCTAGGGTACATACCTTGGTTGCAAGCTCCTCCTTGGCCCAGGCCCTGGTTGGGGCTCGTACAGGAGGCAACCAATTGATGTGTTTCTCTTACACTGATATTTCTCTCTGTCTTTCCCTGTATCTCCCACTCTCTCTAAAAATCAATGGAAAAATATCCTCTGGTGATGATTAAAAAAAAAAAAATGCCAGTGAGTTGTTGATCCAGCTCTTGGCACCCAATGTTACTGCAGAGATCTCAATGTCCTTCCGCTTCTACTGCCAAAGAATGAGCTAAGCAATTTGATGCCATGATTTGGCTCTGGGGGCATCCAATATGGTACCCTGGATATACTGCTATTTACTTCTGCTTAGTACACATTTAACATCAAACTAGATAATAATTTCTGGCCTTCTTTGTTCTGAATATTCTGACTATTGTTTAACTAATAGTACTCATCAATAAAGAGAAAATTGAAACCAATGTGATGTAATTAACTTCCAGCAATATTTAAAGAATCTGCTTAGATGTTAATCCTCACAGTTTCTTCCAACAGTTTTTGTTGTAGTAAGTGTCCCTTTGATGGTCATGTATTCTTTTGTCTAAAAAGTTGGGATATGGCCTTAACCAGTTTGGCTCAGTGGATAGAGCGTCAGCTTACAGACTGAAAGGTCCCAGGTTTGATTTCTGTCAAGGGCATGTACCTTGGTTGCAGGCACATCTCCAGTGGGGAGTATGCAGGAGGCAGCTGATCGGTGTTTCTTTCTCATCAGTGTTTCTGACTCTCTATCCCTCTCCTTTCCTCTCTGTAAAAAAAAAAAAAAATCAATAAAATATTTTTTTAAAAATAAATAATATATAAAAAGTCAGGATATGATTAGAGTCATCATTCTCTTTAGGCTCATCTATGACTTTTTAGAGTGCCTTCACCAGTACTTTTTTAAAAAGCATTAACATGGCATTAAGACTTCTATGCTTCATCCTGTTATACTGTAAATTTAGTTATATAGTCTGACCTCATTCCAAACCTCGTTTTCCTTTTACTTATCTTTAAATTGAGACAAGTTCCTTACAGTCTTTTCTGCCTCCAAAAATTCTTCAAGTTTATGGCTGGTTACAAAATCTACACTTCAGATGAGCTATCTTTGAGAATATATGGCTTTTAAAATATACGCATATTCAGTATATTTTGAGTTTGACTTGGTAACTCCTTTAGTGTTAATATCAAGAAGACTAGAGAGAGAAATAATACATTTTTATGCATTCTATTATATAAAGACTCATTGCCATATCAACTCAACTTTAATATTAGTTACTAGGGACCCAGTGCACAAATTTGTGCACCTTGAAAGGAACTGTGGACCTCAAGGCTGCAATAGACACAGGGGCAGGTCTCAGCCCATCCTCTGTGCCCCTACCTGGCCCCCTGTCTGCTGGCAGTCCCATTCCTGTCACTGCTGTTCCCGCACACTGATAGCAGTGGCCCCACTAGCACCCACTGATGGTCCCAAGTGATCAGGACTGGTGCAGGGCACTGACAGTGGGTTCAAGCAGCGGCTCTGGTGCTGGCAGCAGGTGTGAGCAGGGCCAGCGCTGACAGTGGGTGTGAGCAATGGCTCCGGCGCCAGCAGCAGATGTGAGTGGCACCAGTGCTGGCAGCAGGTGTGAGTGCTGGGCAGGATTGCAGCACGCGGGAGCAAATAATTTTTAGTAACCAGCAGAGGCTCACCCTGATGACAGTGACCAGTGCCCTGCCTTGGTCTGGCTCCCCCGCTCACCTGCTCCACCATCCCACCATGGCCAATGCCTGCCATGTTCTGCCCATGTCCCCTGGTGATCAGTGCATGTCATAGCAACCAGTTGTTCAGTTGTTCTGGTTGTTTCACTGTTTGGCCTATTTGAATATTAGCTTTTTATTATATAGGATACAGGATGGTTCTTTGTTCTTAAGTTAGCATAGCAGAAGCAGCTCCCAGAACACAGTGGCAGTTAGTGCACCTGGACCCTGCAAGGAGCTGAACCAGAGCCAGGAGAGCCATCAGGAGTTTGTGTCAGTTAGAACTGGTATTTCCCTTTAAGCTAATAGCTATAAGTGAAACTGCTTAAAGAGCATATTTTCAGAAGACCTTTGCCTTTCCCAGCTTCCTCCAATATAAAGTATTTTCTCCTGTTACATTTTTTCCATTCAAGTGTCTTTGCATTCTTGGTACTTTAGAGACTACCACGTATTTATTCTAGGGGTGTGCTTATTTAATATGTATCTGTGTTCTCATTATAAATGTAAGCTCTAAGAAGGCTTTGGTTACAACCATTAGGTTTATTAATGTTTCTCACGCATTTACTGAATGAATGAATTGGACATATGTTTTTCATTTTTACTGCTCTCTGCATAGTTAGACTGATTCTTCTCCCCATTTATGTATAGGCGTGCTTCTTGGTTTTCCATACATGAATGTGATTCTGACCATTGATCATCTACCTATGAATCCTACTTCTATCTTTAAGAGCATCATCTATATATATAAAAGCCTAAGTGGACATCGCAACCAAATGGACAACCAAACAGGCTGTGTGGGGTAACTAGGCCAGCAGGAGGTTAGTGAGGGATGACCAAACAACTGAGCAGCAGGCTGTGTGGAGTGACCAGGTCGGCAGGGAGGTCAGTGAGGGGCAACCAAATGATTGAGCAGCAGCCTGTGTGGGGTGAACAGGTCGGCAGGAAGGTCAGTGGGGGCAACCAAATGACTGAGCAGCAGGCTGAGTGGGGTGACCAGGCTGGCATGGGGGACAGTGTGGCAATGAGGCCAGTGGGGGGGGAGTTAGGGGTGATGAGGCCAGCTAGGGGGCAGTTGGGGGCAACCAGGCTGGCAAGGGGGCAGTAAGGGGTGACTTGGCTGGCGGGGATGCAGTTGGGGGAAGCCAGGCCAGCAGTGGGAGCAATTGGGGGTGACTTGGCTGGCAAGGGGGGCAGTTGGGGTGAGCAGGCCAGCAGGCGGGGGCAGTTAGGGATGATCAGGCAGACAAGAAGGTAAGAAATTATGAGTCAGTGGTCCCAGATTATGAGAGAGATGTCCAACTGCCAGTTTAGGCCTGATCCCCAGGATGGGGCCTAAACTGGCAGTTGGACATCCTCTGAGGGGTCCATATTGGAGAGGGTGCAGGCTGTGCTGAGGAGACCCCCACCCCCGTGCACAAATTTCATGCACTGGGCCTCTAGTTGTATAATAGAATGTAAGGTTGAAAGTGTCCCACCTGGCCTCATTTAAATTCTGAATTAAAAATAAAATTGTTGCCTTAGCTGATTTGGCTCAGTAGATAAGTATTGACCTGCAGACTGAAGGGTCCCAGGTTTGATTCCATGTGGGCTCATTGTATGGAAACTGATTAACTCAGAATTCAAGCGTGGCATAAATTATGATTATAAATTAAACAGAAAAGTAGCCTTATAGGATCTAAATAATTATGGACTTGTCTCTCTGGAAAAATTTTGATTTATAAAGATCAAGTCCTTAATGAGGTATGCAAAGCATGTGGAAAAAAGATTACCCACATACACTAACATAAAAAAATTAGTGAAAAATGAGAAAGTGTTTAAAATTTCCAAGAGAATAGATATTATTGAACTTCCCATAATCATTCTTGTGTATAATAAACATTAGAAGATAATAGAAATTAATACAGTGATTATCTAGGTGGGCAGAGAATAATGAGGTAGAAAGGATAGGCATACAAACTAGTTATTTCAAGTGTAACTTTCTGTATAGTTATGAATTACTTCACACTTTTTTGACACTGAACTAATTTTTCATTAGAAGAGATACGTATTACATTGAACAAGGCTACAAACAGCATTTATTGTCTTAAATTTATCAGCAATAATTATTTGCTAGACCAATCAAGTGTTATCTATATATACAAATGTTTAAAGTGACCAAACAACCATCCACCTGACCAACCAGCCAGTACATATGACATGCACTGGCAATTTTAAAATAAACATTGCTGAAACCTGTTTGGCTCAGTGGATAGAGCATCGGCCTGCGGACTGAAGGGTCCCAGGTTCCCTTCCAGTCAAGGGCATGTACCTTGGTTGCAGGCACATCCCCAGTGGGGGGTGTGCTGGAGGCAGTTGATCAATGTTTCTCATTGATGTTTCTGACTATCTCTCTCCCTTCCTCTCTGTAAAAAATCAATAAAATATATTAAAGATAAACATTGACTTGCACACATGCAATAAATGTTCTCACTGATGCCAATTGCACACGTTTTAATTTTATACTACTAGAAGCCCAGTGCACAATATCGCTTGTCCCCGTTGATCTGCACACCGCCCTGCCATGCTTGCAACCCTCCCACTCGCCCTGCTTCACTTGCAGCCCTGCCCACCCACCTGCCACACTTGCAGCTGTGCTCACAGCCACACCTGCCTCACCACACCTGCCTGCCCACTGCCCCGCCATGCTCCCAGCCCCACCCACCTGCCTGCTGTGCTCACAGCTGCTCTCAACAGCTGCTCTTGCCTAGCAGCACCCATCTACCTGCTGCCCTGCCTGCCCACATGCTGCTCCACCATGCTTGCACCCCACCCACCTGCCCTGCCTCACTTGCAACCATACTCACAGCCACGCTCACAGCTATGCCTGCCTCACCGTACCCACCCACCTGCCACCCTGTCTGCCAGCCTTGCTGCAATCGGAGCCTGTGGGCCACAGGGGAGGGCCTCCCCCAGAGGTGCTCCATGCACCTCAAGATGACTGGTCATTTGGTCGTTTTGGTCATGATGCCTCTTGGCCTTTTATTATGATTATTATATTATATATACACTATTTTGACATCTATTTTTTTGCAGTAATGTAATTACCACACAAATCTTTCTTCCAATTAATTTCTTTTCAATGTGTATGAATACATGCACTGTGCCACTAGTTTCTATAGATTGTGTATTCATCTAAGAACATAGCTTTGTGGAAAGCAAAATATGATATTTGCTGTAAGAATCAGCAGTTTTAGGTACCACTGATAAAAGAAATACATTAACTTTGCCTTTCTTCCTATTTTATCATTTTACTATAACATTTGTGCACTGCGGGGGGGCGGGGGAGAGGGGTGGTCCCCTCAGCCTGGCCTGTGGCCTTTCACAGCCTGGGAGCCCTCAGGGGATCTTTGACTGACAGCTTAGGCTCAAGCTACAAGTGGACATCCTTAGTGCTGCTGCAGAGGCAGGAGAGATTCCCACACCACTGCCACTGTGCTCGCCAGCCATCAGCCCAGCTTGTGGCTGAGCGGCCTTTCCCCTGTGGAAGCACACTGACCATCAGGGGATAGCTCCTGCATTGAGTATCTGCCCCCTGGTGGTCAGTTCACATCATAGCGACCAGTCTTTCTGCCGTTAGGTCAATTTGCACGTTACCCTTTTAGCATGTAGAATTATTCATGTTTTTTTTAAAATATAGTTTATTGATTTTTTATAGAGAGGAAGGGAAAGGGATAGAGAGTTAGAAACAGCAATCAGCTGCCTCCTGCACACCCCCACTGGGGATGCGCCCGCAATCAAGATACATGCCCTTGACCGGAATCGAACCTGAGACCTTTCAGTCCGCAGGCCAATACTATATCTACTGATCCAAACTGGTTTTGGCTATTCATGGTTTTTAAATGCATCTCCTCAACTAAATTAGCGACATGCCATAAATTAGTCCTCCTTTTACTCATTTTTAGAGCCAATTAGGATAAGAAAGTTATGAACCTTATTTCAGCCTGATTTTTTTTCCTTGTGAAAGATTTTCTCATTATTTGTCTTTTGGCACATGTAACAATCAGGAGGTATACACATGACACTTAACAAATTAAAGAAAGTTAGACAATTTTGAAAAAGATGAATAAATAAATGTATGTAGGCATCTTGGTAGAATACAAATAATTGAAAATTGAAAGTGTTGATATCTTCACATATTTGCTTCAGATGGGCCAATTTGCAACAACATGGATGAACCTGGGGGACATTACATTAAGTGAAATATACTAGATACAGAAAGAAAATGATACCTGTAAAATCTCATTTATATGTGGAATCTAAAAAATTAAATACATGGAAACAGTAGAATGGTGGTCACCAGGGGCTGAGAAGTGGAGGGAATGAGTAAATGTTGGTCAAAAGATTCAAAAGTGGCAAATATGTAGGATTAGTAAGTCTAGAGATCTCATGTGCAGCATGTTCACTATAGTTAATATTGTGCTAAATACTGGAAATTTTCTAAGAGAATATTTTAGGTGCTCGGATTTCTCTCTCTCTCTCTCTCCCCCCCCCACACACACACACAAAATGGTATCAATGAGAGGGAATGGATGTTCATTAGCTTGACTGTACTAATTATTTTACTATTTCTCTCTCATATATATATGTATATATATATGTGTATATATATATATATACACACACATACATATATATATATAATTAATATTTATGTTTAAATTCAAGCTATTCTGTCAATACAGTAAGGTAATCATGTTTTCTGACCAAAAATACATAGATATTTTTCTAAATTCTAAGTTTGTGAGTGAAGATCTTGACAATATTGACAATTGCTATTAAAAATCTAGAAAAATTTAGGGCACTGATTTGATCTGCTAGTAAATGAGAAGTGATGTTTCAAGAGTGATACATAAATTCATCTTTTCCTGCTGTACATCTAATATTGTCATCCTTTAACACAGTATTCTTAAAATAACTTTTGAAGTAAATGATGATTCTTCATCAGTAGATTAGTACCTTTTAGTTTTCACAGTAATATTATGATCCTTGTAATGAATAGTAAATGCTGACTACCTTTTGTGCAAGACACATGAATTGTCTATGTTCTTTAAAAACAGATGAATAACATGATTTCTCACTAATTATGTATTCTTTTATTTTAAACTTATTGCTGTCAAATGTTAGTTGCAAAATAAAATAGTGTTACTATTTAACAAAATTATAGCTTTATACTATACCAAAAAGTGACAAAATCATTTAAGGAAGAAAGTTTGAACCACACAATAGACATCGATGGCAGACCTGCTCAACCTTCTGCACTGACTTCCTCTGTACATCTAACCATGACTGCCTTTGCATTCCACTTACCTTGCAACTGGCTTCAGGTATCTGTCAGGCAATAGCAAGAGCCATGGCATAACTGACTGGAATGCCTAGTTGCCAACATGGACAACAGATTTGAATACTTCCTTCATATTATGCAAAAGGAGAAAGAGTTGGTTATCTCCTGTTGCTTTTATCCAAGAGCACTTAAATTTACCATCAGGCACTTTGTGTGCTGTCTTAACAGAGAAATGTTGTGTATCTTTATGTATCTGGCCTGGAAAAGATCAGTAGGAAAGATACAGAAACAGACTCAGACACAGGGAACAGATTGATGGTTGCCAGATGGAGGAGGTTAGGGGACTGGGTAAAAAAATGAAGGGATTGAGAAGTACATATAGAAGTTACAAAATAGTCATGGGATGTAAAATATAGCATAGGGAATATAGTCAATAATATTATAATAACTGTGTATGATGCCAGTTGAGTACTAGAAGTATGGGAGGAATGCTTTGCAAAGTATATGATTATCTAACCACTATCCTGTATACCAAAACTAATTCAAAATAACATTGTAAGTAAGCTGTAGTTGAAAAAAAGTTTTTAATTTTAAAAAGATTATTGCAACTTTCATATTTAAACAGGTATCCAAACTGCAAACTTTGCCCACTGTACTAATATTTGAAACCATGGCAGACATTACAAATATAAAGTAGAAACGTATCAAACTTACTTCTGTGGACAGAGATGGATCTCAGGCAAAAACCATGACTTGCTTAGAGAAATGTCTATGTCGTCACCCTAGTGATAACCATGGTGAAGAAGGTTGGGAGTGGGGGGGAAAGATAAGAAATCAACCGAAGGACTTGTATGCATGTATATAAGCATAACCAATGGACGCAAGACACTGGGGGATGAGGGCATGTATGGGAGTGGGGTGGGGGTGGGGCAATGGGAAGATATGTACACATATAATACCTTAATGAATAAAAATAAATACACACATTAAAAAAAAAGAATACGTACTGGCATTGAGTGGAGGCTGGTGTTGCTGAATCATGTCCAGTGCATAGAAGCTGAAAGAAAAACTGGACTTACACATGAGTAAAGGATTTAGGGTACATGAAAAATAACATTAATCTGTCCAGGCTGCTATAACAGAATACTATACTGTGGTTTATAAACAACAGAAAATTTTTCACAGTTCTAGAGACCAGAAAGTCCAAGATCAAGATGCTGGCAGACTTGTCTCATGAGAATCTGCTTCCTCGATGGCTATATTCTCTCTGTGCTTTCACAAGGCAGAAAAGGTCAAGAGAGCTATCTCTGGCCTCATTTACAAGGAAACTAATCCCATTCATGAGGGCTTCACCCTCAGACCTAATCACCTCCTGAAGGCCTCACCTCCAAATACCATCACATGTTTTCAACATATGAATTCTGGGGAAACACAAACATTCAGACCATAGCAGGCACCAGTATAGTAGAAGGCATCAATATCCACAGGAATACACCAGCCAGTGTTCATTTGTGTGCAGAGCCACGTCCAGCGACTACACTTCAACACAGGACGTCATGTCTGATTTGGTTCAGATAGTCACATTTGCTGAGGTAAAACAACCATTCTCCTTCCTATTTCACTGGGAGTACTTTAGGGTTTAGAAAACATTTATGATAACATCCTCAAAAAATACACAGCAGGCTCATTTATATTACTCTCTTTCTCTAGAAGGCTCCTCACCTTCCACTTTTCAGTAGAGCTACAGTAGATCCAGGTGCCCTGCCTCTCACTCTCTTTCTTGTAGAGACTGCCCTTGGTGAGTAAAAGTGATTTTCAGGTGCTTACTCCCACATTCTTTGTGCGAAATAAGACAATGAAAAAAAGTTTAATATCTAATAAGTTCATAAAACAAAAAAGCATAGTTGTCACAACTGAAGCCTCAAAAGGAAGTTCAGTACATAAAAGTGGAGAGAATTTCTACTGTCAGCTCTTTTCTTATCCACCATCTCTATTAATAATTAAAAAGTCATGTCTCTTTAAGCTCATGTTGATCCATCTCTCCTGCCTTTTTGTTTATTCCACAAGTTAAATAAGAGAGTCCGTGTTAAAAATATAGAAAATATAAAAGAAACATGACTAGTGCTGATGCAAGCACCACACTGGGATCTTGTTATTTGCCAGGAGGACCTTCTTCCTCTTGGCAGAGAACATCATTTTACTTTAAAACAAATGAGTTCTGGTTTGATGTGCATGAAACAAATGCTGACCATCAATCAGTATGGGGGAAAAGGCATACTTCCCTGAAGTCTATTAATTTCTGTGGCCAAATCAAAGGTGCCAGAACCACTAGAGCTTTCCAAAACCCAGGGTGGATTACTTTCAAAATGAGAGTCCAAATTCTAGCAAGGTAAGATAACTCATCAAATTTAAAAAGAATCTCACAGAAGAATGAAGAGGTAAAATAGAGAAGGGAAGTCCCATTAGGACAGTTTAACAAAGATATACTTAGAGAATAAAGAAAGCACTGAGCATAGGTGAAGACTATAATTGTACCTCTCAACCAAAGACACACAATCACCCAAAGTAGATTCCCTACTGATATGACAACATACAGTGAGGGGATTTGGCCTAGAGGTGTATGAGAAGGAACTTAAGCCAACAGACACAAGTAGTTACTACAAGATGAGCAAGAAAGAGTGGAAAGTGCTGTTTCCTAGAAGCCAAAGATGGTAGTTTTCAAAAATACTGAAGTGGGTAATAATGTTGAGCATTTTTATGATGTAAAGAAAGATGAGAGCAAAAATAAATGTCCACTAGGCCTAGCAAAATGGATATCAAAGTTGCTTTAGTGAGAACCAAATAAGGCATATATATATTCTCACAGTTTGATATCGTTGAAGAAGTGACAAACCATACAAGACATAAAGGACAACAAGGAATAGTTAGAAAGCATTGATTTGGGTAACTTACAGCTATCTTTGAATTTTGCCTCTACTTCCTATCAGGCCTGTGATTTTGAATAAGTTTATAATCTATCTAATATTTTATTTTTATATTTCTAAAAGATGAAAACATAAATCCTACCTGTAACATTTATTGTGAATATTAAATGATATGGCATGTAATAAATAGGTCAGGCACAGTTCCAAAACCAATGGGAACACCTAAATATATTAACTACAAATAATGGTAGATCAACTTTAAAATTGTCAAAAAGAGAATTACCTATTTATTTGGCAACTTTGTCTCTAACAAGATGACTATGTTATTTTTATTTATTTATTCATTTTTAATATGCTTCTCACTGACCTAAGGGAGGGGGGAACAGAAGATCAAAAGCTCCCCTCCCACATGCAAGCACACTCTCTACTGGGGATAGAGCCCACAATCCCAGCATGTGCCCTGACCTGGGATTTAACCAGCAAACTCTTCATTCATGGGAAGATGCTCAATCAACTGAGCCACACTGGCCAGGATCAAGATGGCTACTTTAAATATAGGTACTTCATTACATCATTATATGGATATGAAAGAGAAGGGAATGTGGTTATATAAGTCTTCTGAAAATTTAGATAGGAATAAATCTTAAGGCAAATTTCAAAATAATAATTCTTTTCCTTGAATCTTAATTTTTAATATTTCATTCAGCACATGCAAATTTCCACTGTTAGCACCAAGGAGCAAAAAATAGTTTTCTGTGTCAGATGCTATACCTTTTACGGTAGATGAAAAAGCATGTGTAAACTTACAGATTTTTGATTTTCCATCTGAAAATGAAAACTTAGTTTTCAAATATTATAGCCTCTCCTGAATTTATTATTATAAAAATACCATCACTATTCAGAGACTTTGAACTGACACTTCAGGAAAGATGAAGGCCAAACTACCAATAATCAAATGAAAATGTTCTCATCAGGGAAAAGCAAATTAAAACTATGAGGTACTTCCTCACACAGATCAGAATGGCTAAAATTTTAACATTAGATAATACCAAGTATTGGTGATAATTTGAAGCATCTTGGAACTCTCATGCACTTTGTTATGACTAAGTTGATACAACCACTGTAGAAGTATTTATTCAAGCAACTCATCCAACCCAGCAATATCTTTTTTTTTTTTTTTTAGGTAATACTCAATAGGAATTCATATATATGCTAACCAAAAGCCACATACTATGTTGTTTATAAAGCCACTCTTCATAGTAGTCCTAATGAAATTATACAAGTATCCAACATAATGGATGGATCCCACAGACAATGCTGAGCAAAAAAGAAGTCAGACATACAAGCATACAGTATATACAATATAGACTCTAATTAATCTATGTTTTAGAAAGCAAGTCTGAGGTTTAGGCAGTCTCTTTACCTTAGAGCTGATTGCAGGGTTGTTTTCAGTTGTGGGAATTCAGAAAGATATACATTCATGATATACACACTTCTCTTTGTGTATTATATTGTCAGCATAGTTATGCATTAATTCTATTTCTTTGAAAATTTGTGTTATCAACCCTAGTTATTTTAATAAAGACAAAAAAATGAGTATTCAACCCAAATCATTACATTCCCAAACAATTTATTTCCATTGTTTCAGAAAAATATATTAAGTGCTTAAAGAAAATAGCTAGAAAATATTGAACAAATCAATCCTTTGATCGTACCTGACTTTTATCTAAGGGTTTTCTATTCTCAAAGTTTTGAATTATACCTTTAATCCATTGTTTTGACAAAAAAGTCAAAATCAAAAAGGACTTTTTGCAAAGTTTGTGCTTGCTTTGGATGCTAGTACCTGATCAGAGAGATATCTCTCCTTACAAATAGTTTAGTTTCTACATGATCATTTCTATTCAAAGTATTACTATATACTATCAGCTAAGATCATCTGTAGATGCTGTGCAGAGATAAGTATATATTGCTCTGTAAGCTTAATTTTATTTTTATTCATGGCATTTCATAATTTGAACATTTATAAATAAAATATTTTATATAACCAAATATAATCTGTACAATATGTTCCCTAATCATCCATGTTCTATACAGTTAGTTATTAAACTAAGAAAATAAAAAAATCTTCCATTTTATTTTTAAATTATTGGACAAATGCTGTATAATCTCTTTTATGTGGAATCTCAAAAATAAACTAATAAAAAACAAGCTCATAGATACAGAGAATAGATTGGTGGTTGCCAGAGTTAGGGAATGGGAGAAAAGGGTAAAGGTATGAATTTCCAGTTATAAAATAAGTCATGGTATATAATGAGTTTTAAAAATAAATTCATTGGAGAAGAGATAGGCTTACTACCAGTGAGAGTCCTCCAAGTTGTAGCTGTTGACAACACTTTCAAGAGACTAACATATTAGCCTCACTTATGCTTTGATTTAAGGAACTATGTTCTATCCCTTGGTTCTTTCATCTATTTCTTACAATTCAGACATGTTTAAGGCATGATTTCATCAGTGGCTCAAATAATATTATGGGGACCCAGTTTCTTTGACTCCCAGCTCCACTTTTCCCTATGCTGACATCTCAGACAGAACATCTCTGTCTGATAACATAGTACATACTTCCAAGCCTTGTCTTTCTAGCTTCAGATGCTATGGGAAAGAGCAATTTCTCTCTCATAAATTCCAGCAAAAGCTTAATTTCAACTCATTGGCTCCAATTAATCTAAATGCCCAGCCTGTCAATCACTGTAGCAAATGCAATATGCTAATGGGCCTAGACTTGGGTCATGTCATTGCCATATCCCTGGAATGGCAGTAGGAAATCTATTCAAACCAATTGGATTGAACATAGGGCAACAGACCAAACTGGTTTGGCTCAGTGGTTAAGAGCATCAGCCCGTGAACTGAAGGGTTCCGAGTTTGATTCTTTCAAGGGCATATACCTCTGTTGCACACTTGATTCCGGCTCCCTTTAGGTGCATTTAAGAGGCAACCAATCAATGTTTCTCTCTCACATCAAGATATCTGTTTTCCCCTCCCTTATACTCTCTCAAAAAATCAATGCCAAAAAAAAAAATCCTTGTGTGAGAATTAACAACAACAAAGATGAGTGATACATTAAAAAAAAAAAACTAAAAAAACAAACAAACAAAAAAAAAAACATAGAGAAGTGAGGATTGTATCTCCACATCATTGTTATTGGAATTTGAATGCATGGATTCTGGTCAGCCAAAAACCTGAAATGTATCATGCTTTGGAATAGCAGATACTTCTGCTTTTTTTAATAGACACCTCTATTAAGTACCATTTCATTAGAGAAGCATACTAGATTCATGTGAAATAATCTGGTTCTCTGAATATAAATATCAGTACTACAGTATAAGCCCCAACAACAGTAACTACTTATCAAGCAACTACTACTTACTACTAAGTCTTCTCCATTTATTGTCTCATCAAATCTCATACATATGATGTATAAATATTATATTCTCATAATGATAAAGATTCAGAAATGCTAGAGAGCAAGTCTGGGGTTCATAGCTTAATAGAAGATTTACATTTTGCACCAAAGCCTATTTGAATCTGAATTCTAGGTGTTTTAAATGGCCTTTAAATATATATCCTTGAAGAAAATGACCCTTTGATGAAATATCAAAAACAAATTTATAGTATCAGTGTAGTTCTAATAGAAGAGATAACTCATGCCCCCAAATTATGTGCTTTTTCACTTCTGAATTTTCATAAAATTGCAGATTTTATTTTCCTTCTCAGAGGGGAAAACATCAGATTATATACTGAAATAGGAAATATTTATTAGAACAATATCAAATTATAACAAGATTTTTAAATCTACAAGAAAATGTTCTTTTTCAAAGTAAGGAAGTCTGTACATAAGTTAAGTATTTGCCTCTCTGAATATTTGCCAAGAAGGGAGTCACATTTTCCTCTTATAAGCATCCTAGGTACTTCCTCTCAATTCTTGGCTCAGTCATGGTCCATTGGTTTAAGTCTTTACAGAAGGTCATGGTCCCAGTTTATAAAATTATGTTTGTTAACCAAGAGGAAATAACATTTTAAACAAGTTATCCTAGGTTTTATATTATACTAAAAACTTTACATGAGAACTTTGACCATAAATCCAGCCTCAATAGCATATTTAATTACAACTTGTAACATAAGCTTCAGTGCTAGCCTATACATGAGTTAATAAAATCATCATTAAAGATCATGTGTTTTTAGTCCCCTTCACATAATTTTTAGAGAAAAAAAAATCCCTTCTTTCACCCAACACAATCTAGAGAACTTCACAAATACTTTCTGAGATCTGTAATTTTTTTAAAACCTCTGGTACCAAGATACTCTATTATCTGCTGGTGTCCTAAGATGATAACAAAGCACTTCATAGTGACCTATTTGGTCCCTAAGCAGAGACTGCCCTAAGCCTTACATATCATCTTCCGTAGATATTGTTCCTTTAGACAAACATAGATGAGACCTTGTATATAGGCAAATCTTAATAACCACTACATAAATAGCTATTATAAGATATTTGGAACAAATGGATTCAGAATTTATGGACTTTATCAGGAAATATTTCATCCAGATTAAACAACTATCCATTCCCAAAGTATCTATATATATAAAAGACTAAGTGTGCGCCTGTCCAACTGGTAGCTATGATGTGCACTGACCACCAGGGGGCAGATGCTCAACACAGGAGCTGCCATGATGTGCACTGGCCATTCAAAAATAAACAGCACCATGGACCTGACACCAACAAAACAACACTCAACTTCCCCCAAGTGGGACAGAGGCCCCACCACCACCCTGGAGTGACACCCCACCAAATCACAGCCAAAGCTGCTAAGACCCCATGGTGCAAAATGCAGCCCATAGCCCAGCCCAGCCCGAAATGGTTGCTGGGTGCCAGGTAATGATGTCACGTAGCAATGCCCGGCTTCCTCTCCCTAGTGACTAACCTCTTTGGAGTTTCATTTTAGGAACTCAATTTGCTGTATAGTCAGATGCAAACATTTTACAGTTTAACCAAATGTTTATGAAGCATCTTCCTGTGCCTCATATCATTTGATTCTCACAGCAGTCCTGAAGTAGGTAGATAGGAGATTCAAGAGAATCCTATTTTATTTTAGTTAGGAAGATGCAAATAGTGATATTAAAATATTTCTTCTAATTAATTTCCTTTCAATATACATGAATCCTTGTGCCAGGATACTAGTATATTCATAATCACTTACTAAATTTTCTACCTTAAACAGAATGGCTTATTTGCTACCTCTGAACATATTTGCTCATTTTTGTTTTAAGTCTCATCTCAAACTATTACTCCATCTCCCTGTTTCTTACCTTTCTTAATTGCTGATCAAAACACTACTTCTAAAAACCAGGTAGCCCTCAGATACTCTCAACTATTAATGTAATCATTTGAACATCAAAGCTCTGTAAACAGTTGTTGATTAATTTTAATAAAGACTACACTTTTAGCTATGAAAGCAAGCATCTGCCAATTAGTCCCGGACTTAGTAATCTAAGAGTTTAAGAAAAGACAAGTGAAAATGAGGCATATAATACAGTCCAACATTTTACTGAGTTCTAAGTGCTAGACACTGTGTTGGGTTTAAAATAAAAAGTGAATGAAACATGGTCATTATCCACAAGAAACACAGAATGGTTGAAAAGTAACATCAGGTGATCACATATCCTATCTAATAAAAGTAATATTCAAATCAATCATACCTCTGCTACACCAACAAGCCACGCCACCAGCCAATCATGAGGAAGTATGCAAATTAACCCAACCAAGATGGCTACAGCCACAGAGAGAGCAGGAGGCTTGGTTTTTTTCTGGCAATGGAGGAAGCCAACCTTCTTGCACACTCTAGCAGGCCGAGGCCTCCACTCAAGGCTACAAAGATTCAATTATAGAAGATAACTAAATCCCAACAAAACTGGCAGCAGCTACAGAGCTGGAGAGAGCAGGAGGCTTGAGTTGCCCTCAGCGATGGGAGAAGCAAAGCTTTCCACCTACCCTGGCCTGCCTTGGCCTCCACTTAAGGCTACAAAGTTTCAATTATAGAAGATAAATAAATCCAAGCAAAAATGGCTGAAGCCATGGAGCAAGCAGGAAGCTTGGCTCTGCTCAAGGCTACCAAGTTTCAATTGTAGAAGATAAATAGATACCAGGGCCTCCACTTGGGTCGCAGGGGGCATGGCCAGCCTGCAAACCACCACAGGGCCCTTGTACAGGCCACCCATGCCCCAAGGGAATCCCCACCCTGATCCGGGACACCCTTCAGGGCAAAGCAGCCGTCCCCCATCGGTGCACCATCTTTATTGAGTTAATTTGCATACTCGCTCTGATTGGCTGGTGTGGGTAGCAGAGGGACAATCAATTTGTTTCTCTTTTATTAGTGTAGATAACACAGTCAGTGTCTGTATAACAAGCAGGGGAGCAGAGATTTTTTTCAGCCTTGGCATTGTGTATATGTATGTGTTGGCTTCATAAGAAAAGAGCTATTTGAGATGATAATATGAAGGATGAAAAATAATTAGAGAAAGAGAGATGGCTCTATCTTAGACAGAATGGCCTGAGAAAAACCCCTGAAGCAGAAATGTGTATGATGTTGTAGGAAGTGTAATAACCCAAAGCTGACCTTTTAATTTTGGGAGAGTTATGGAAGAAAACTGTGGCATAGTTACAGAAGACAATCTATATGAGGTCTCTTTGGCATGTTGAAGAAATTGATTCTTATCCAAAGAGTTATGGGAAACAATTAGTGGGTTATAATCAAGAACATGGAAAATAAGGTGTACTTTTTAAATGATTACATAAGTTGCTGTATAGAGAATGAGAATAACCAAGTTAGTGATAGTTGCCTGTCATCCTAGGAGGACATTGCAGTTTTCCAGGTCAATAATGATAGCTTGAATTACAGGAGTGCTAATGAAGATATTGAGTAGTGAAGGGTTTGAGAACTACCCATAAGGGGGAAAAAAAATCAACAGAATTAAATGATGAAGTGGTTACAGGGTAAACAGAGACAATGTTAACAATAAAATTTTTGCCTTCAGTTAAATTAAAAAAGATGTCATTCATTGATAAAGAATCCTATCTAATAAAGAGGGAATATGCTAATTGACCATCACTCCATCACAAAGATGGCTGCACTAACAGCTGAGACCAAGTTCCCATAAGAAGCCTTAACGAGAAATCAGCAGGGACTGAGGCGATGCCCTTTCCCTGCCCTGTGGGGCTTGACAGGGGAATTCAGGCTGCACCCTCCTGTCTCAGCACCAGGCTGTGGGGCTGGAGGACCCAAGGCTGGGACCCCTGGTCTGACTGGGCTTGACAGGGGATCTCAGGCCATGCCCTCCACCCTAGCACGAGGCCAGGAAACCTCAGACTGCACTCCCTGCCCAACAGGAATTGACGGGGGACCTCATGCCACACCTTCCACCTCAGCACTGGGCCAGGGGTCCTGAGGCTACACCACCTGCCTAGCTGGGCTTGAGAGGGGACCTCAGGCGATGGCCTTCACCCAGTGGGGCTTGACAGGGGAACCTCACAGTATACCCCCAGTGCTGGGTAGGGGAACTCAGGCCATGTCCCCTGCCCAGCAGGGCTTGATGGGGGACCTGAAGCTGTGTTATCCCTGCCAGTGGGGCTTGGAGTATCTGAGGCTGTGCCCTCCTACTGGTGCTGGGCCAGGGGACCTGAGGCTGTGCCCCCATGCCTGACAGGGCTTGATGGGGGACCTCAAGTCAAGCCCCCCACCTGGCAGGGCTTGACAGGGGACCTCAAGGCACACTCCTTATTCTGGTTTGGGCTGGGCACCTCAAGGTATTCCCCCCTGTCCTGGCTCCAGGCCAGGGGACCTGAGGTTATGCCTCCTGCCCGGCAGGGCTTGACAAGGTGGGACTGGCGAGGCCTGGATCTAGCCCAGTGGAGCGGGGACAACAGCCAGGTTTGGGTCTCATGTTATTTTGAGGCTCATGTTGATGGGCAGGAACTTGACTCTGGGTGCATCCCAGACTCTGACAAGAGGAAGGTTTTCATATACATTTTACTAATTTTCTTTCATCTCTGACACTTCTATTATAGAGAAAGGGCAAGTAGTAGTATTAAGTTATTTCCTTTAATAAGTCCCCTTTTCATGTGCATGAATTTTGTGCATCAGACCACTAGTATTAAAATAAAAACATTTTAAAAATTCTGCTAAGTAATTAAGATTGTTAGCTATTTTACAGACTTGCAGTATTTTGAATTTTCTTAATTTGCAGAAGGTTATTTAATAATCATGCCAAATGTTAAAGCTGAGTGAGACTAAATTTCTATAATCACTAAAAGCTAAACTGGAAATAGTAGATATTATATTGTAGCATTTAATAGCAATACCATGACACATGCCTAATTTTTCTAATTTTTACCCATCCCCTCACAGGCAGGTTTCTGCAAGAAATATAGAAACTTGAAACAATAGTATCACCCAGGTGAGCCCTTAAGTCACAGAGAAAGAGCAAGCAACAAAGACAACAACAACAATAACAAAAAACCCAGCTTATCTTGTTAATAGTTGCAAGCCTGGTGCCTTGGATGTACCTGATTGGACCCAAGAGACTTGAAGGCTGGCCTGTGAACATGTTATATTTTCATGGCAAACTCAACTTAAATGGCTGTATTTTTGCCACTTATCATTTTTTTGATGTCTAAGAGAAGTGTTCAGTGAGAAGTTGGTGTATTTTCTTCTGATACGGAAACTAGCCAAATATTCAGTTGCAGAAATAAGACCTCAACTCCCCAGTCACTCTGCTTCATGTGGCACAATTGATTCCTTAACCACAACAGATCATCATGTAGAGCTGTAACAGTGAATTTTCAAAGATTTTGATTACTTACCGGTTTATTTTTAAATCCAATTTGGTACCAGGAAAACTGGTACCAAATAATTTGTAGGGAGGGAAAGCCTACCAGGACTTTGACATTACAGAGACTTCTGGGTGTGCTGACTTATGCAAAAATTTGAGCTGTCAATGAGAGGAGGCTCTCATTACATTTCCCTAACGTCCTCATGCTAGCTGATATTTGCCTGAAAACACCAGAATAACTCACTATTCCACCAGAATAACTCCATCCTCTTCCAGGGAAATACAAATAAATGCCACCCAACAAATTAAACTTAGATTGCATTTCTGTGTCCTACTGTAACTCTTTCAATACAGCAAAGGCTTGGCTTTGAGTTCCTTGTCCTCCTTTCATCTGTAAGGTCGTTCTTTTACCTCAGTTTGGTTATATCTACAACAGTAGTTTCCCCCTTATCTTTGGGGGATACATCCCAAGATCCCCAAAGGATGCCTAAAATAGTGGATATATTATATATACTGTGTGATTTGTTCCTATACGTACATACCTTTTCATTTAAAAGAAGCACTTTACAGCTTCTCTTTGGCAAATCTCAATTGTCAGCATCACTACTCTTGTTCTTTGGGGCCACTATTAAGTAAAATAGGAGTTCCTTGAACATAAGCACTGTGATACTAGAAGAGTTAACCTGATAACCTAGAGGGCTACCAAGTGACCAACAGATAGGTAGCATATGCAGTATGAAGATGCTGGTCAAAGAGACCATTTATGTCCCAAATGTGATGAAGCAGGAATGCTGGTGTAAGATTTCATCATGCTACTCAGAAGAGTATACAATTTAACACATATTATTTATTTTTGAAATTTTCCCTTTAATATTTTCAAATCACCAATGACTGCAGGTAACTGAAATTGTGGAAAGTGAAACCAAGAAAATGTGGGAACTCCCCTACCCTTATGCATGAAGATTCCATCATCATAATCCTCCCTTTAGAATATTTCAATCCATTGCTCCCTTCTCTCTCCATTGTCCTCATGTGGAAAAAGAAAAATCCAGTCTTGTTATGCATACTAGTTTTCTACTTTGCACTGGCACTAAGGCAACTAAAACTATTAAACATACATACACACACACACACACACACACACACACATCCACACAAGTTTACTCATGCTTTAAGTTCACTTCCCAATTTTCCCCAGTTTACTAATCTCTTTTACCCCTACAAAACTCTTCTAGCCATGTTTCCCCCGAATATTTGCCTATTTCATGAAAATATTAAGTGATAAAATAAATGGTAATTTCTTACCTTCTTGTGCTCTTTAATTTCTGCCCTACATGATGTTAGAAGGAAGCATTCCCAATCCTCTCAAAGAGCCACCCTTCCCTTTTTACTCAGAGTGTCTTCTTGTCTTCTCCAGGTATTTCCTTCATCAATTCTACCCCTTTCTTCTGATTTACAATATCCTCCCTCTCTTCTAAACAATTCCACATGCTTATAAACATTCTACTATTTTTCCATTAAAACTGCCCTTGCCTTTACATTCCCCTTCAGCAACCATCTTATCTCTGTGATGAAATATCAACAAACAAAATGTTTATACTTCTCTAATTCTGTGTTATTATTCTATTAGCAGTACTACACTGTGGATTTCTTTCTCTTGGAAGTTTTCCTTCCCATGTTCCTCTCCTAATGTGGTCCTTCCCCATTTCCCTGTCATATTTCCTCCTCTTTACTGATTCTAATTCATTTTTATATATCCTATCTAATAAAAGAGCAAATTAACCATCATTCCATTACACCCACATGCCACGCCAAACCTCCAATCAGGAGCGAGTATGCAAATTAACCCAACCAAGATGGTTGTGGCCACAGAGTGAGCAGGAGGAGGCTTGGGTTTCCCTTGTAATAGAGGAAGCCAAGCTTTATACACATCCTGGCAGGCCCAGGCCTCCACTCAAGGCTACAAAGTTTCAATTATAGGAGATAAATAAATCCCAACAAAAATGGCCGCAGCCACGGAGATGGAGAGAACAGGAGGCTAAAGGTTGTCCCTGGCTTTCCGCACACCCTGGCCAGCCTAGGCCTCCATCTAAGGCTATAAAGTTTCAATTATAGAAGATAAATGAATTCCAATAGAAATGACTGCTGCCACTGAGCAAGCAGGAGGCTTGGCTCTGCTCTAAGCTATAAAGTTTCAATTGTAGAAGATAAATAAATCCCAGATACCAGAGCCTCCACTTGGGTTGTTGCGGGGAGAGAGGAAAAAGGAGGAGTATGACCTGCCTGCAAACCACCACAGGCTCCTCACCCAGGCTGCCCCAAGGGAACCCCCACTCTGATCCAGGACACCCTTCAGGGCAAACCAGCTGGTCCCACCCATGCACCAGGCCTCTATCCTATCTAATAAAAAAGTAATATGCAGATTGACCATCATTCTAACACACAAGATGCCTGTCCCCATGTGGTCAAAGATTCTGCCCCCATGTGGACACAAGATAGCTACCACAAGATGGCCAGCAGGGGAGGGCAGTTGGAAGGGACCAGACCTGCAAGTGAGGGCAGTTGAGGGTGATCAAGCCTACAGAGGAGGGAAGTTGGGAGTGACCAGGCCCACAGGGGAGGGCAGTTAGGGACGATCAGGCTGGCAGGCAGAAGTAGTTAGGGGCAATCAGGAAGGCAGGCAGGTAAGCAGTTAGGAGCCAGCAGTCCTGGATTGTGAGAGGGATGTCCAACTGTCCAGTGGGATTGGGCCTCAACGAGCAGTTGGACATCCCTCAATGGGTCCCAGATTGGAGAGGGTGCAGGCTGGGTTGAAGGACACCCTCTCCAGTGCACTGGGCCTCTGGTGTATACATGTGTTGGGGTGTTGGGGGAGTATTGGGGGAGTGGAGTGTTGGGGGAGTGTTGGGGGAGTGTTGGGGGAGTGTTGGGGGA
>JAAGEH010000018.1:74900683-75229370 GCA_011751065.1 Lasiurus cinereus | reverse complement strand
GGAGTGTTGGGGGAGTGTTGGGGGAGTGTTGGGGGAGTGTTGGGGGAGTGTTGGGGTGTAGCCCTATCTTTGATGTTTAAATATTAGTTTCCCACAGCTCTGTTTCATACCCTTATTTTAATTTTTTTTATATGTGAAATCTCCTCCTAAGTAACGTCATTCACTTCATGACAATAACACCCCAAACTTATAATCTTTAGTCACTACGTTTCCCTGTAATTCCTTACTTGAGTATCTTTTGCATATATAACATCTACTGGGTGTCTAATAAGCATATCTCACTTAACATTTCACAAACTGCAAAAGACTCAAACAGCCATTATGATTATTTTGGTCACTTCATATCTTGTCATTCCCACTACAGCATAATTAACTTCTCTGCATTTGAAATGAGGCATTGCCTAGCTTCTTGGAAATAGCTGCTATATTATTTCTTATTTCAGCTATACCATTCACTAATTTGTCTGTCAACTTTTCAATACTATCTGCTTAAAAGAAAACTTTGCCCATGCTTTCCCATGATCTAAAAGGAGTCTCAGCTCAGGAAACTCATTAGTAAAAATGCTTAAACAGTGGAAGAAAGAAATCCAGGTTTTATGCACTAATTGTCTGTTAGAATGTAGTTTCTTTTATGAAATTTATTTTACTAAAATTTTAGGAAGAAGTAAATCTCACTATAATTTTTCTAAACAAAAACAAGTAAAATTTAAGCTAATGCATATTTCCATAGAGCCATTGGGTAGAGGGTGAGAAATATAAGGAACTGTGTTATTCTTTTTAACCCACACTATCTGCTTCCTGTTTACTATCTGTATCAATCTACTATCTATATCAATCTATATCCAATCAGGAGATAGAAACCACATAGCAATTTAAAAACAAGGAAAGTTATGTGGGGGAGGGATTGGGGTCATCTATAATAATGTCAATTTAAAATTTAAAATAAAAGAGTAACTATAAAATGGAAAGAGAATTCTAACAAATCCCCTACTACTGACAGAGAGTAACCTAGGAAGAACAAATTGGAAATATGATTCCTTTCTCCAAGGCAAGGTTCAGACCTCATTGGAGAAGGTGTCCTCACAACACACCATATGGCAGAGAACTTCACTAATAGTCAAGGCCACTGGTACAGTCAACTGTCAAACAGATTCTCGAGGCACAGGTGAGCCATGCCTATAAGCAGGCAACCCAGCATGCTGGGGCTGATGAGAGACCTCCTGTGGCTGGAGATGAGGTTTTTAGGAGGGCTGTAGGATAGGGGGCACTGGCCTGGCCAGATCTTTTCTTCAGCCCGAATGCTGTTAGCCAATTTACTCCCAAGAGAAGTGACAATGCCCTGGAATTTGGCACTATATCCTTGATTACCCCAGGGGGAGGGCTGGGCCTTCCTTCACCTCGAAACCAGAGGTGGTGGTAAGAGATAAGATTTTAAATGAAAAGTGATCAAGTCAATTTTTATCTGTTTGGGGATTGTGGTTTAGTTAAATGTTTAATTCCAGTGGATGCACCCATGATAAAACATGAGAGCGTGCAAGTTATAGCAGATGCCTTTTGGTGAAGGCTTTCGGGATATGATGGGAGATGTGGAGAATGCAGGCAAGGGGACTCCATGACCAGGCAGGCCAGGCCACACATCGTGTGTGCATTCCTGGGACAGAGCATTACAGAATGTCCTTTCACCCACACTACTGACCAAAAGTGCAGCCTCTAAAAACTCCAAGAGAAGCCCTTTCCTCCTGCCATATCCCTTCATGGCCTTACACGGAGAAACCTTATCATGTTGGATGCAAAGTCCTTAAAGGAGCTCCTGCCATCCAGTGTGTTAAAGCAGGAATTGAAGAGTGATTTTGGAATAGAAAGCAATAAATTGGTAACATTTTATTGGAACAATTTATAAATTTCTATAGAAACTTTATCATGAAATGTATAGACTCTTAGGATTCATATTGTAAGCTCTTCTGTGTTAAATAGGATTGCTTGATATATTTTTAATTTCAACCCAGGATGGAAAATTTAAATTAAAAAAAGTTGTTTCTGTGATTGACAGAGCTGGGTTTGAATCCTGGCTCTGCCAATTCCTATGTCTGTAATACTTTAAGTATACATGTCCCGCTCTATAAAACAGAGCTAATAATATTACCAAATATCCTAGGATTTTTGGAGTGATTTTAGTATTTAGTGTAGCATCTGACACATTGTAAGAGCTCAAGAAATGTGCCACTAATACCATCATTGTCAAGGTTTCTTACTTTATGAGGCCTCAATGAATCACTTCAAATGTGAGTCATATATTATCAGCAGTCAAATGGAAATCATTAACCTTTCATCAAATGAAATAGGAAAATTTATAGATCTTTATTCCTTCTTGTCTTAGCTGGAAAACCATTACCACTTGCAAAAACTCTCCCATTTTTAAATCTCAAAAGTGTAAGTTCATAAGATATAGTCTCACTTTGGGTCAGAAATAAAAGCTACGATGTCTTGGATTATTTGCAATAGCCTTTAATGAGACACTGCTGAAGCCCAGTGGCATCTATAAAAATGAATGGATGAGCACTCAGAAGTTCATGCATTTTTAATGTTCTGCATGAATAATACCGGCAGACTATAAATCACACTCAGAATGTCGAAGCTTTGACTATAGAAATCTTATCAGTTATATTTCCCATTTTAGTGGAAATGGGTAGCCAGATAAATTTGTTGGGAATTAGTTGGAAATTCTATGACCTAGGAGCTTGTCCAGAGAACAGAGAACAAATATTACTCTTTTTAATTATTCCCTGATATTGTTCATGGCGACTATAGTGAGAGGAAGATGTATTAGTAAAAAAAAAAAAAAAGCAGAGCATATATACTGACAAATTTTTTTTAAAAAAATCTGTAAATCTTAAAAGAGAAATCCTTACTTGAATGGCAGGTTTATATTATCTTTCACTTCTCATTGTTATCGGTTCCTACCATTTAGTATGACTTCAAGTAAGTAATGCTGCCTCCCTCATGCCATCACCATGATATTCTTACACCAAAAGCAGTGAATGACTTCATTTTTTGGTCCTTGGTATTTTTATGTTTCATACTTCTAAAATATATTTAGTGATTTCAGAGAAAAAGGGAGAAGGGAAGAGAGAAATATCAATGATGAGAGAGAATCATTGATGGGATGGGAATCAAACTGACAATCTGATGCTCAACCACTGCCCCACATTGGCGGGGCTATGTTTTAGTACTTTTTATTGTAGAATAATTAATAAATATAGAGAAATATTGCCAAGAGAATGCCTGTATTCAGGCCCTGATTGTAGCTGGCATTTCCCTGAAGCATTAAGGTGAACATGTCACTTAAGTTTTGAGTAATATGTTCTCCACTTAGAATGACCTTTAAAAGTAATAACCTACCCAGCTTTTTGTTGGTTCCTCTGAGGTATTTGTTCTGTGTGAACAGAAGCCATAAAAAAAAAAAAAGTAAGCTTTTTCAAGACCAAGTTAGTTTAATTGGCCTTATTCCTGGAAAAGGTTATGTGAGTAAGTTGCAGAATGAGGCATAGCTCCTTTCCCATATGCTTAGTAAGGCCTCAAACTGACCATCCCCACCCCCCCGCAACACACACTTTTTATGGAGTTCCTTTCTTGCCCAAGAAGGCTTCTCCCTGGAAACTGAAGCCTTGGAATTAAGGTGATACTAATTGCAATTCTAATTCTCCTGGATTCCAGAAAGACAGCTGAAACTCTGTCCTGATGGGGGAGGGAGGAGAGCAATAGGAGAGTGCAAAACAAATATAAGAAAGTGTTGAAAGGATTATCTGTAATGTAGAGTCAAACCAGGACTATTCTACTTAACCCAGTGCTCTTAAGTCTCAGCTTTTCACTAAAGCCATATCAGCTGTAATGTATCAAGGAGGGTAAGGCTAGAAGAGCAGCTGCTGCAAGATGATCACAGGTGGCAGCTCTGGCCACCTTCAGGCAAGGCAGCTGAGGCTCCTGTACCATTGCCCTCTTGGCCTAACTAGAATCCTCCCAAGATAAAATTGTGTGGTGCTCTGCGCCTCTCATCAAAGTCTTGTGGGAAACAGATGGTAGTTAAGGATGTTCACATATGTGTTTGCAATTCAAGGAAGTTCAAGTGGCTGCCTGATGAAAAGTTTCACATCTCAAGTCATCCTCAGACCAAACTCCTACATCTCTGCACTTGATAAAAACTGGAAAGCCAGCTGCCTGTTAGCAGATGGGCAGTAGAGTTAGAAACAAAGGACACCAAGGACTATTCGGATCCACGACTTTATTCTTGTGATTTTGAGTCCCTGAACAGGTGGCAAGTACAGGTGGCTCACAGTTGTCAGAAGGCTCCTACATCACCCCAGGCTCACAAATACCTGCTGATTTAGAAGTTAGCAATTTCCTTTCTAAAAGAAAAATAATCTCTGGCTATGTTGCAACACTAGACTTCAAGCCTTAGAGTAAATAACTATAAAGAGATTCATTTTGTTCACAAACACCAGCGATTTTCCACCTTTTTTGTCTCATAACACACAAACTAATTAGTAAAACTGTGGCACATCAAAAAAATTTTTTTTGACCTATCTGACAAAAAAGTATAAGTTTGATTCATTCCACACTGGGTGATTATTGTATTGGTTGTTGTTACTTTATATATATATATATATATATATATATATATATATATATATATAACCAAAAGAGAACAATGTCAGTACCCCTCTTTTTGCATGTTTTAAAAATTATTATGGCACATCAGTTGAAAATCAATGACATACACTATTATAGTATCAAGTGTTCATTTAAATGATGGAATCCATTATTTGTTTACTACATGCCTCTCATGGTGTGATCATCTTGACATATGGGTTGCAATTTCATTGTTTAAATGTAGTATTATGAAATGTTGCAAGGTTTCAAACTGCATGACTCATTCCTAATCCTTTTTATGTTGTTCAACTGAAGAAAGTCCTTGTCTCTCATCAGGAAATAAACACCCATGACTGCATTAGAGATATGTCCATTCATCTCTATCTAGGCATCTTCCTGAAGGGTTTTCCAGGATCATTTATGAATAAAGGTTATTTTACCATATAGTGTTCTATGACATAATGCCCCTCAAAGCCAGAACACCACTTCCTTGGACATTCCATCACTGATGAGCAGAAACAGGGAGCAAAGGGTCCAGCTGAATCTTCTAAGGGCGATCACCCAAGATATCAAAGGGTTGAGATTGACTGGCTGTGGTATATTAAGGAACAAGTAATTAAAGGGAGAGTGAGAAACCCAGGAAGGAAGGGCTGATTATGAAGAGAAGAATGATACAGTGAGGGTATTCTCTGGGATTTGAGAATGGTGAGAGTGGGGGTTAACTTGTGAGTGTTGCCAACTGAGCCTTAGTTTATAGTGAGAATAGATTGTGCAAAACCTATACATCTTGCCCCACCTATGAGAGGTAAAAGGATTAAGGTGCAAATAGAAATATAGAAGTTAACACAGAAAAAAAAGATAAAACGAACAACATACCAAAATTTAAAAAGGTAGTATTTTAAAGTCAATGGAGGACAACTTAAAAAGCTCTAAGAGATTCACCCTAAGAAAACTTTTAGAAGACCAACACTTTCAGTATGAAGATATGTATAGGAATGAACATTAAAGTTTTAAAAAATAATTAAATGTCCCATGAAAAAGCTCAGAACCTTGCGAGAATAAAAGGCTCAGGAAATAAGCATACAGGCTCACAGCAGGGCAAAGTTTAGTATATTTTATGGGGAGTTCATAGATTCAGAATAGTTGCTGTGGCAATACTCTAGAAACCAAACTAAAAAAGAAAATCAATAACCTCATTTTATTTCCTTCCATAAAAAAAAAAGTGCTTTTGAGCCTTCAAGGAGAAAGAGGGGGAAGACAATGGCAAATTTAAAAGCAACAATGGCGAGAATTTTTCTGATTCTTTACCTCCAACAAATGTGGCACTTGCCCTGCCTCAGAGCTTTCATTCTAACAGGAAAAAAAAAAAAAGATCCTGCAGAAGGACACATGCATGCGTGAGGAGCACTCTACCACTCCATGCCAGGCCAAGCTGTCAATCTGCCTGGGATTCTAAAACTAGAGCAGGTTAGGTGTTGTGTAGCAAGGGGGTTATGGGCTCTGTAACAAACCATTAGAATCATGTTGGAAAAATCTAAAATCTTACCTCACTCATTCCAGATTTCCAGTGCCTCAAAGTTGCTGTGTTGCTATTAAACCAGTCAGATCCAACCTTCTATAGTTTCTTTGATGCTGGGGCTACTGCTACAATTTTGTTAACAGCAGAGACTCTGCCCAGATGGGGAGTTGGAGGGTAGCACAGGGTTGGAGGAGGGATTGACTTTCCTGATCCTGTCGGTAACACTCCAACAACAGCCACCCAGGAAACAGTATTTTGGCCAGTAGCAACCACTGACTCCAGATGGCTGTTTTCCAGCCCTTGCAGAACCAGTGTCACCCTGCTGTTCGGAGATCAGCATCAGGTGTGGAGTAACCAGCCTCAGAGGTCGGGGAGCTCCTCTGGGAGCTCAGAGAGCCCAACACCAGTCAGCCAACACACACACTTCATTGGTGGGGGTTTCAGCTCCATGAGACTTTTCCTCGAGGTTTCTAAATCATAATAATCCCAGCCACTTCTCTTTGTTCTGCCAGTCCTAGAGGTGGCAGCTGCTACCTTCAGTTATCAACTTAATGATAGGCAGCTGCTCCCTGCAATTTATGAAAGTTTTCCCTTTTAACCTTCTCAGTTCTCCAGGATCTGACTTAAAAGTTTATATAGAATTATTCCTGTTAGAACAATATGGACCAAGGTTGCCTTAACATTTTCCTGAATTAAAAACCCACCTAAAAAAAGATAAGTTCCTTAAGTCCAATTTTCTAATACTTTTAAAACCAATTTTTACAGAGAGCAGTGAACTGAACCAGATTTCAAAGAGCTAGCTCAACTACTTGGTGAGCAGACTACAAATAAAACTTGGAGTTGGGATTGAGAGGAGTGGTTATACATATTAGAATGATGGCATGTGCAAGGTATCTCAGCATATTCATACAGAATAGTTTTCTGTCACAATGGTTTTCTAGAGTTTCTATCATCATGGTTCTTTGTGAAACTATTTACCAACATATACTTAGTGAATACTACGTTTTATTCCTATCCCACCTCACCACCTCATTTTGGAAGTCTGTTTTCAATAGAGAAGTAGATTCACTATGCCTGGTGTTAATGTTCTCTGTTTAAACATCTAAGCACTACCCAGTTTTCTATCATTAAATTCAAGCATTAATTGGTGCTTACTCATTAAACATATTGATTTAACTGTTGTATTTGCTATACACTGCAAATAATTTAGATTTATATTGTGCTTTAAGACTTTTGAAGTTATTCCCCATACCTCATTTCATTGAGTTTCAACATAATACTGAAATAAAGAAAGGACATTGTTTTTATTTGGGTGTTTTTTTTTTTATCATAACTCAGTAAAATACAGGTGGCAGAAGTTTATGTGATGTGACAAGGGCAAACTTAGAGCCTAAATCAAATTATTTTTTCATTTGTTCACTCATCCTGAAAATATTCACCAAATGCTCCTTTTTGAGAAGTAGAAGTAAATAAGAATAAAATGCTTTTCACTGGCGCACAGACTACTAAAGCAGAGATTCACTGAATATGTAACTAAAAGTAGTATAAGAAAAACTGCGAAGAAGGAAAATAAATTAGGTGGGTGTGGGGAATAGGGTGTATAGTTTCTCATTGCATCTGAACTTGTCGCTACAAAATTAGTGGTTTAAAAAATATCAATGTAGCTTACAGTGCTGTATGTAGGTCAGAAGTCTCCTGTGGATCTTACTGAGTTCAAGTCACGATATCAGCAGAGCTCCATTCCTTCTGGAGGCTCTAGAAGATAATTTCTGTTCTTGCTTTTCCATCATTAAGAGACTCTATTCCTTGGTTGATATTTCTCGTTCATTTTATAAGCCAGCATGGTGAATCAGCTCCTTCTTACAATCCCTGTAAGAGCTTCGTCCTCTTTCATATTTATGGAAATATAATTACATGAGGCCCAGCTGGATACTCCAGGGTAATCTCTTTACCTACTGTCAGCTGGTTAGCAACCTTAATTCTACATGCAACCCCAATTCCCTTTTGCCTTAACACCTAGCATACGTACTGGTTTCAGGAATGAGGAATAAACATTAGTGATTATCTATGAGTCTGCCTACCACATAGGCATTCCACAGTATGTAGTTTGATCAATGTAGCAGTAGAATGTCATTCTACACAATAGTCCTATGCCAAGAAAGAACAAAGCAGATTCAGTAAAATGATAGAAGGTCAATAAAGCTGAAACAAACAGTAAGTGGGGAAGAGTAGGAAAAAAAAAAGATTAGAAGTTGGCAGGGACCAGATCTTTCAAGCTTTGAAACAGTTTTTGTTCTTTATTATAAAGATAATAGGAAAATTAAGAATAAATCTAAGCAAGAGAATGACATGACCTTTAAAAAAAAAAAAAGATTGTTTTGACTTCAATGAGGAGAATGAATTTAAAAACAGAGGAGTGCCTGAGGGGGACTACCACAGTCCCTGAAGCTAGATAAGAATGTGGTCTGGATTAGACTGGTGTCAGTAGAGAACTGGTTGGATTTGAGAGAAATTCCAGAATTACAATAAACAGGAAATAGTGATTGCTTTCTAAAAGGGCATTTATTCCAATGTTTCTTCCAAGTATCTGGATGGGCCCATTTGATGAGGTTCACAAATGGAAGAGGGACAGTATGATGGTGGGGGCCGACCTTTTCAATTATTAGTTTAATATGAGGCTTACCAGTGAAGAAACTTAGATTGTGATAGCTTGAGAAATCAATATAGAATTGATATTAATCAGAGCTTTTAGGTTACAGAGTGGTAAAAGAAACCATGAACTGCAATATCACCTAGAACAGTGGTTCTTCCCTGGGGGTGATTTGGCCACTGAGGGCACATTTGAAAAAGTAGAGGTGTTTTGTTATTACAACTTGAAGAGAGTATACTAATGGATCTATGGCTTCTAGTAGGTAGAGAGAGGGGATTCTTCTAAACACCTTCTAATATGCAGAACAGCCCTCACAAATAATTATCTAGTCCAAAATATGAATAGTGCGAAGGCTGAGGAACTCTAGCCTTGAGAAACAGCAAACTCTGAGAAAAAAAAAAGACAAGAATAGAGCCCTGAGAATTTTCAATATTTAATGGTTTTGTTTTTAAAAAGGATATAGTGAAGGATCAGCCAAAAAAAAAAATGAAGAATTGAGGAAAATGTAGTATTATGGAAAGTGGATATACTGTATTTCATACTGGATCATCAATGTTCTTGCAAAGTGATCAAATATATTGACCAATTGAAAAGAGTCTTTAATTTTGCTATCTGGAGATCACTGTCAACCTTTGGAAAATATGACAAGAACCATATTGGTAGAGTATGAGAAATAAGTCAATGTAAGAATATGAAAGAAGGAAGTCAGGAAACAAGAGAATTTTTATTTTGGTAGAGATGAAAGAGCTATAAAGAGGGCTTAAATGGTCAAGGAGTTTGTTTGTGTGTTTTGTTTTGTTTCTCCCTTTTTCTCTCAGTACCTTAAAGTCTCAACAAATGCTAATGAAAGGTAGCCAAGAAAAACAGATGGACCTATCAGAGTTGTCATGATAGTTGATATTGTAAGTTTCTTAAGTATGAAAAAGAACATTCATTCATCAAAAAATTTATCCAGCCAATGTTTACTGAATAGCTCCCAATTGACCTCTTGGAAAGGTTAAACTTAAATGGAAAAGGCATTTCCTCCACTGTAATAGAAAATTAGTGTAGAGTTTGGATGTTATTCACATTTAATTGGGACTTTGAGATCCCTTTGTTCCAATCTTGCTGTTTTACTTCTCACTGTCTATAAAATTAAAATGTTTCAGAATATTACCTGATCAGTGGAACTGTGGGAAATATGGAAGAGACCATCATTACAGCTTTTAATATAAGTATGAATTATTTCATTGTAACATTGTATAGAATAAAATTTATATACACAAAGCTTATAAAAGTTCCAGTTATAAATTAAATAAGTACGAGGGGTATCAGTATGGTAACTATAGCTAACACTGATATATGATACTAGTGACCTGGTGCATGAAATTCATATACATTTAAAGGAAATTAATTAGAGAAAATAATTTAATATTGCTATTTGCCCTTTCTCTATAATAGAAGTGTCAGAGATGAAAGAAAATTAGTAAAATGTATATTAAGACCTTCCTCCTTTCAGAGTCTGGGGTGCATCATGAGACCCAGAGTCAAGTTCCTGCCCACTCACATGCACCTTAAAATCACATGAGACCCAGACCTGGCAGGCCCTCGTTCATTGGGCTAGATCCAGACCAGGCCAGTCCCAACCTTGTCAATCCATGCTGGGCAGGGGCATAGACTTAGGTCCCCGGGCCTGGCACCAGGATTGGGGGGGCATGGCCTGAGGCCCCCCAGCCCACACCGGGGCATGCCCTGAGGTCCTCCATAAAGCCCTGCCAGGTGGAGGATATAGCCTGAGAACCTCTGCCAAGCCCTGCTGTGTTGGGGTCATGGGCTGAGGTCCCTCATCAAGCCCTGCCAGGTGGCAGGGGGTGCAGCCTTAGGTCCTCTGGTCTGGTGCTGGGGTGGGGAGGAGCAGCCTGAGGTCCCCTAGCCCAGCACCAAGATGGGAAGCACACCTTGAGGTCCCCTGTCAAGTCCCACTGGTTGGGGGTCATGACTTTAGGTCCCCTGGCCTGACACTGGGGTGAGGGTGTAGTCTGAGGTTCCCCAGCCTGATGCCAAGATTTGGGGCACAGCCTCAGTTCCCTTGGTCTGGTGCTGGGGCAGGGGCTCAGCCTGAGGTCCCGTGAAACCCTGCCAGGTGAGGATGTGGTCTGAGGTCCCCTGGTCTGGTGCCAGGATCGGGGGGGG
The DNA here is from genome assembly GCA_011751065.1 of Lasiurus cinereus. Lineage (NCBI taxonomy): Eukaryota > Metazoa > Chordata > Mammalia > Chiroptera > Vespertilionidae > Lasiurus > Lasiurus cinereus. Next base: position 75,218,382 of record JAAGEH010000018.1, on the reverse strand, counting down.
GGGGGGGGCGGGGGAGGCAGTGCAACCTGAGGTCTCCTGTAAAGCCCTGCCAGGTAGGGGACATGGCCTCAGGTCCCTTAGCCTGGCACTGAGATGAGGGGAGAGCGGCCTGAGGTCCCTTGTCAAGCCCACTGGGGCAGGGAAGGGTGTAGCCTCAGGTCCATACTGATTGCTTGTTAAGGCTCCTTATGGAAACTTGGCCTCAGCTATGGGTGCAGCCACCTGGTGATGGAATGATGGTCAATTAGTATATTTCCTCTTAATTAAATAGGATAGTTTGGATAACCTACATCAGCGGTTCTCAACCTGTGGGTTGAGAGCAATGACCCTTTCACAGGGGTCGCCTAAGACCATCGGAAAATGCAGATATTTACATCATGATGCATAACAGTAGCAAAATTTCATGGTTGGGGGTCACCACCACATGAGGAACTGTATGCAAGGGTCGCAGCCTTAGGAAGGTTGAGAACCACTGACCTACATAAACACAATTGATAATATTTTTTTCAATATAACAATATGGGAATCTAAGGCTACAACATTTTTATTTTTACTGCATAGTCTTGTAGCAGCATTCCAAATAGACAGTCAATGTAGACCTTTATTAAATAGAACTTGTTTTAGGATATGCTTCTATTTATATTAATATTCCTGGAAGAAACAATGAAGAGAAAACAATTGTTTTGTATAACCACTGCTTTATATGTATTTAGGAACGATGTGCAATTAGACCCTAGGGACTCCATCAGTGACTCATCATCATCTGGAACATAAAGGTCTACATACCACTATGGTTCGTGTTTCTCTGACTAAAGTGGCAAGCATATTTATTTTGCTATGCTCTGTACAAGAGAGCTTTTTAACATTCTCTAACACCTTATGGCTACATGCATGCATGAGATGAGATGCAGGGGCAGAATTGATCTCAGTCTTTTTTTATGGATATGACAAAGAGAAAGTGGTTTTTTCCTCCGGGAGGAGAAATCACAGAATTATAAAACAAAATTATAAATATGGAGGCCATCAAAATTACTTTTCTTGAGAAAACTATACCATGTGCAACACATATGGACTGTGAAGGCATTATTCTAAGTGAAATAAATCAAACAGAAAAAAAAAAACCCACATTGCATGATCTCACTTATATATGGAATCTAAAAACAAAACACTTCATAGAAAAAGAGATCAGAGTTGTGGTTACCAGGTAGAAGTGGAGTGTGTGGGGAGAAGTAATTGGAGGGAGATGTTACAAGCTTTCAATTAGAAGATAAATAAGTACTAGGGATGCCAACCTGATAACTATTGCTAACACTGATGTATAATATACAGAAACATCAAGATAGTAAATACTAAGAGTTACCATCATCAGAAGATTTTTTTCCCATTTTTCTTTTCTTCTTTCTGTCATTCATATACATATATATATCTGTATGAGATGATGGATGTTAGTTGAACCTGTTGTGGTAATCATTTCACAATTATGTAAATTAAGCCATACTAATATGCCTTAAACTTATAGCGTGATGTATATTAACTATTTCACAATAAATGATAAAAAATAGTTTCCTGTTGGAAGTGAAATTTGGCCTCCACTGGGTTTGACACAAGGAAATTGCCTTGTATACATACTCAAGTCTTAGGGAATTAACCCAGACCATTTTATTACACTCTTGTGATTTCTCCTCCTCATATGCCTTATTTCTTATTTACTATATGGTTCCTTAAGATATTTTCTATTATTTTTAATTAAACTTTTATGTTAAATCATTTCTCTTTTTTAATATATTTTATTGATTTTTTAAAGAGAGGAAGGGAAAGGGATAGAGTTAGAAACATCGATGAGAGAGAAACATCATTCAGCTGCCTTCTGCACACCTCCTACTGTGGATGCACCCACAACCAAGGTACGTGCCCTTGACCGGAATCAAACCCAAGACCCTTTAGTCATAGGCCGATGCTTTATCCACTGAGCCAAACCTGTTTTGGCTGTTAAATTATTTCTTAAATAATTGTATCTTCTGTTGCTTAACATAGGGGCGCCAAATAATTTAATTCAGAACAATTTTGTTAAATACACTGAAGTTTTAAATGTTTCTATGTTCCATACAAAAATGAACAAATATATTTTAAGCAAAATATCTAGTTTTCTATAAAACAGCTGCGAAAAGTTAAAAGAAACATCTGGTTTTATAGAATATAGAGCTGAAATTCAAAGTTCACTGCAGAGGAAAAAAGTATGGAGATATTTTGCAAACTTTGTGTCATAAGACTGCAGTAATTTTCTTTATCGTTAGGCTGATAATAAATTTCTAAAAGAAGCAGAAGAAGAGATGGGAGGCTTGAAATAGCAGCTATGACCTTTTCTTAATTCAAAGTAGGAATGTCAGGTCTTCTCTGTTGGAAATAATAATCAAAGACCATTTGTAATTTATTTTTAAAAGCCATCTGAAACAAGTCACCCCCAATTCCTGTAATAAATAGGTTCATGGACCAACTCTAAGACATACTCTTTCCAAATCAGAAGAGGAAGGTAGGAGTACTGACAATCTATGTCTATGCAGAAGGAATCTAAGAATGGCAATTTGGAAAGCTGGGAGAAGGGACTTGTTTGGAAGCTATGTTTGCATAGCAGACATACTGTTTTTACTAAGCTTCTAGAATAAATGTCAGTAGTTTGCTGTGCAAAGACATGATGAAAATTATTGTTCAATATAATTAAGATTTCTATTAATACTCAGGAGCTTATAAAATATTTCATTTTTCTACAGTATATAACTTAGTTAAATCTCAGTTTATTTAATGACTATACCAAAATTAATACACAAAAAATATTTAATTTAAAATAACAAAAGAGTGCTGAAAATATCCTTCTCTACTCAGTTAACCATGATTATGAAAAATTGGGATAAACTACCAAAAAACCCATAGTACAAACATAATTTGGTTTCAATTTAAAACAAGCACTGTGGAAAACAGAGAACTATAGAGTGGTGATTTTAGCCCTGGTTTTACATTAAAATCACTTGGAGAAAAAATTTTTAAGATTAGATATCTAGGCTTACCACAAAGATTCTGATCTAGTTAGTCTATGGTACAGACCAGGGTAATTTCAGAAGTTTTCAGGAGACTCTAATCTGCTGTCAGGGTTGAAAATGGCTGCCACATAATATTAGCTTCAAATCTTAATTGTGAAAGTGAATATCAGATCATATTTTGGACTATCAGTGGATTACATAGCCATATTCTGACAAGTGATAAAAAATGTTCAAGAATTCATTTCTTAACAAATAGGAATTCAGGAAGTGTACAGGCATAGGTCAATACAAATCATGGAGAAAACTGAAGACATTTAATGTGCTAATAGTCCATTTATCCTTCAAATATTTTTGCTATAAAGTCATTATAAAACAATGGCCAGCTAGCCCTACTGGTATGGCTCAGTGGTTGAGCATCTACCTATGAAGCAAGAGGTCAGGGAACATACCTAGGTTGCAGGCTTGATCCCCAGTTGGGGGTGTGCAGGAGGCAGCCTATCAATGATTCTGTCTCATCATTGATGTTTCTATCTCTCCAGTTCCTTTCTCTCTGAAATCAATAAAAATATATATATTTTTTAAAAAGCAAAAAAACTCAAAAGTTTCTTTTGCCATTAAAGTCAATATTGGTGCCAAGAAGTAGGAGGTGAACAACTTTGAGGGCAATTATTCTGACCCACATTCCTGATCAGTTTTATTTAAAGAATGGTATTTATATGATTAGAGGCCCGGTGCATAAAATTCGTGCACGGAAAGGGTGTTCCCTCAGCCCTGCCTGCAACCTCTGCAATTCAAAACCCCTACACCTTTTTCTTATCTAGCTAACCTCTTCACATTTAAAAAAATTAACTGAAATATCACCTACTCTAGGAAATCCTCTTTGAACAAATGTCTTTAAAATCTATATTAAGTATTTCCATAGTATACTATTCTTTTTTTTTTAACAGCTACTTAGAATGGATGCAATATGGTTTTCATTCTTGCATCTGAAATTTTTCTTCTTGTTCTTGTAATAGCAAAGCTTATCCAATTTACATTTGCCCTTCAAGGGCTAATATTAGGTTCAATTTCTAGTTGTTTCCCTGCTTTTTTTTTAAGCAATAAGTTTGGGTTGTGATAGTAAGCCTCACTTATAATCAAGCCTATCTGAATATTTCTATAATACCTATCACTTTAGCATATCAGAGATTGTGTTCATTTATAGAAAATAACAATAAATGTCACCTGATCATTTGATCTTTTAGTAATATTTTATAGCAAGATGTATTATTCTAGTAATTTAACTACAGCGGTACCTCAAGATATGAGTTTAATTCGTTCCGTAACCTTGAGGCGTGGGAAACCATGAGACGCTCGAGTCGCAGTAAACTGGTGGGTCATGTGCAGCCGGCTGATCCATGCGATTACTCGTATCTCAAATATTGCTCGTATTTCAAAGCAAAAATCGCTCGCTCGATGGCTCGTATCTCAAAAATCTCGTATGTTAGGGCACTCGTATCTCGAGGTACCACTGTATTACAAAACTGAGGTGTACATAAATAAATTACATTGAACAATAAAGAATGATTCAAATATCAAAGCATAGTACACTTAGGGTCGCCCTTGTCCATTGTCTCAGATATCGTAGCATAGTACACAGTTCACATGGAACTCACCCTCCTTTGAATAGGAAGGGATGCAATACACATAAAGGAGCTACTTCCACACATTTCTTTTTATTTCACAGCACATACTTTTTGTACTAATTATTGGAAAATCATCCTAGCAATTGCTTCCTTTCCTCTCTGTATTGTTGCCTTACATTCTGATGTTATTAATGTGCTTTTATCATCCACTCACTCTAATAAAATTGTGAATTTTTTAAGAGCAGAGATCATGACTTTGTTGTGCCCAGAGTTCGGGGTCCCCAATAATCCACCACTAAGGAGCCTTTTCCGATGCAAAAGCAGTCTTTATTCAAACCCGGGTTTGGCTCTCAGCCTATTTCTGACACAGCAGCGAGGCAAGAGAGCGAGCTGGGCGGGAACAATGAGTTTTATGGGGTACAATAATTAGGGGGCTTAGGAAAGTGATGAGGGTTACAGAGATTGGTCACTTGAATTAGGGTCTTTCTGTGGTTTAGCCTTATTAGGCCCCTTGCTGTGTTCCTGGAGCTTCATTGGCCCATTTGGGTGGGGGTCGGGTAAGTTAAGACATTACTGGCACACCTGTGGCCACTCCCAGAAAAGGGAGGGGGGTTAAGGCAGGGGTCCCAGCCCTATAGGACAAGATGGAGGGGAGTTCATTTCCTTTCATTCCCCCCTTATCTTGGGACACACGTCTCAACGCTGAGACGGGATGCATTTCTGCCTCTTCTGTTCCTAGAGGCTGGTACTGGGTTTGTAACCATTAATTAGACTACTCCTATATGTTCTTTGACAAATTGGACCAGTTTGTTAATATAAGGACCAAAAGTTAACAGCATTAAGGAGATTATAAGGGGCCCAATGAGGGTGGAAATAAGAGTAGTTAACCATGGGGACCAATTCAACAGTGATTCATACCAAGACTGAGACCGCTCCCTTCTAGCCTATGCTTCTGCTATCCCTCTCTTACGAGGGCCATGGATTCCTTCACAACTCTCAGGCAGTGAAGTCTGACTCTGGGTCAGGTTCCCTGTGGTGGGTGGACCCAGGTCGCGACGCAGTCTACTTTGGGGGTGGTGAAGGTCGTCAGCACTATGATGTAGGGACCCTTCCAACCTGGCTCAAGGGTCTCCCTGCGATGTCTCTTGACATAGACCCAGTCCCCGGGCTGGGCCGGTTTCATAGATGGCGCGGAGGCGCGGCCAAATATCCTCGTGTGCCCTCTGGAGCCCTCTCAAGGAAAGAAACAGTTCTTGACTTTCAAATTCTGCAAGAAATTTGGCTTTAAGATTAGGGATAACAGGGGGTGGCCAGCCGAACATGATTTCATAAGGAGTAAAATCCAGGGTGTAGGGGGAGTTACTAACCCGATTAAGGGCATATGGAAGGAGAGCCACCCAGTCCCCGCCAGTCTCCATGGTCAATTTGGTAAGGGTCTCTTTTAGAGTTCTATTTATTCTTTCTACATGCCCTGAACTTTGGGGCCTATAAACACAATGTAATTTCCAATTTGCCCCAATGGCCTTGGCCACTGCCTGTGTTACCTGCGAGACAAAGGCTGATCCATTGTCTGACCCTATCACAGTGGGAAAACCGTACCTGGGCAAGATGTCTTCCAGCAGCTTCTTAGCTACCATCTGAAGCTGTTTCACCCTTAGTTGGGTATACTCCTACCCATCCAGAGAAGGTATCTACAAATACTAAAAGATATTTATAGCCATACTTTCCTGGTTTAATTTCAGTAAAGTCGACCTCCCATTGTGCTCCAGGCTTGGTTCCTCTGAGCCGGGTTCCTTTTTCACTTAGCCTGGCTCTCGCGTTTGTGAGTTGACAGGTCTTGCAGGTGGATACAACCTGTTCTATTTTGGTGTCCTGCTGGTGGGTCTTAATTCTGCCGTGTCGGATTAATTCCTTTAATTTGCATGCCCCCAGGTGAGTGGACTAGTGCATGCGTTCTAACACTGTAACCCAAGCCAGCCCGATAGTATGAGCTCCTTGTTTGGTGTGTACCACCATCCTTTAATTTCCTGGATGTGCGGAAGCCTCCTGATCCGCTGCAGCTCTTCCTGAGAATACACAGGCTGATCTGGCAAGACTGGGTCCCCGGGGTCTGGTAGTTGTAAGGCCATGGTAGGGACCAAAGTGAAGGCCGCTGCTTTGGCTGCCTGATCAGTCTTTTGGTTACTTCTTGCCACTGGGTCATCTGCCTTCTGGTGCCCTTGGCAGTGGATAATGGCTAGCTTAGCGGGGAGCCACAAAGTCGCAACCAGGTCAGGAATTTCCTATTTATTCTTTATTGTCCATCCCTTTGCTGTCAATAGCCCTCTCTCCTGATAGATCGCCCCGTGAACATGAGCTATAGCAAGTGCATAATGGCTATCTGTGTAGATGTTAAGCTGTCTCCCAGTCCCCAGTGTCAGTGCCTTGGTGAGTGCAATGAATTCTCGCTGAGCTGATGTCCCAGGGGGCAGAGCCTCCGCCCATACAGTGTCTGTGTCGGTGACCACTGCTGCACCCGCATACCTGCACCCATCTCGCATGAAGCTACTTCCATCCGTGAGCCAGGTGGCCTCTGCATCAGGGAGGGGCCGGTCAGTCAAGTCTTTCTGGAGTCCGCACCCACTCCGGGATTCCCACACAGTCATGTAGTGGGGTATCTAGGTCAGGGTCAGGCAGCAGGGTAGCAGGGTTGAGGGCCACACTTGGATGGAACCGCACTCTAGGAGGGTTGAGCAGCAAGCTTTGATAGTGAGTCATACATGCATTGCTAGGCTATTTTAGGACCCCTCAATGGCATTCGGGGTTGTAATCCAGATCTTCTGTCCTAGGGTCAGTTAGTCGGAATCCAGAGGCAGCAATAGCCAGCCGACCCTAGGAACTCCCTGACTTCTCTTCGTGGGGTGGGGGCAGGGATCTTCAGGACAGTTTCTTTTCTAGCATCTAATAACCACCGCTGTCCACCCTCCAGGATGTATCCCAGGTAACTCACCCTCTCTTGGCATATTTGAGCTTTCTTTGCAGAGGCCCGATACCCTAAAGTCCCCAGGGTGGCCAACAGGTCTCTAGTCCCCTGCTCGCAGACTTCGGCAGTATCAGCAGCAATCAAGATGTCATCTATGTACTGAAGGAGGGTGAGAGTGGGGTGCTCTCTCCTGTACTCACCGAAGTCTTCATGCAGTGCCTTGTGGAAGAAGGTAGACGAATTCTTGAACCCTTGGGGCAGTCGTATCCAGGTTAGTTGTCCACTGTATCCCTCCTCCAGGTCGTGCCATTCAAAGGCAAACAGGGGTTGGCTTTGAGGCACTAGCGGCAGGCTGAAGAAGGCATCCTTCAAGTCTAATACAGTATACCAGACTCTAGAGGGTATCAAGAAACTTAGGAGAGTGTATGGGTTAGGAACAGTTGGATGTATACCCATGGCTCTCTTATTTACTTCCCGGAGGTCCTGCACCAGTCGATAGTCATTGGTGTGAGGCTTTCTGACCGGGAGAAGAGGGACTGTTCCAGGCAGATTGACAGGGGACTAGTACCCCTAGACTTCGCAGTCTCCTGATGTGAGGCTGGATTCCCTTCTGGGCCTCCTGGGACATAGGATACTGCTTGACTCTTATTGGGCCTTCTCCAGGCTTTAGCTCCACTAGGATTGGGGCCCTGTGAGCAGCCAGTCCAACTCCCCCCGTTTCTGCCCAAGCTGTGGGGAATTCTTGTAGCCACCTGTCCACAGTACTTTCTACTGGGGGCAACCCCTGGTGAAGACGATACTCATCCTCCAGTCTCAGAGTCAGAACCTGTATGGTGTGGCCTTTACCATCGGTGATCTGGGGCCCCCTTTGTCTGAAAGTTATTTGGGCTCCAATCTTGGTTAGCAAGTCCCAAAGACTCTTTTCTCCAAATCTATCTATTTTCTGCAGTTTTTTTTTTTTCTGATGTCTGCAGCTGACTGGTCTATAAAACTCATGACTACAGCTGCCTTATTCTCAGGGGCTTCTGGGTCCATGGGGGTGTAAGTGCGCCATGTCTCCATGATCCATTCTAAGAAAGCAGCTGAAGACTCATCCCTTTCTTGCTGCACGTTCCCTACCTTGGTCAAATTGGTAGGCTTTCTAGCAGCCATGCGGAGACCCCCCATTAGAGTCTGGCGGTAGACCCGGAGCCTCTCCTTACCTTCTGCCGTGTTGAAGTCCCATTCAGGTCTAGTCAGGGGAAAGGAGGTGTCTATCTGAGCCTGGTTGGTGCTAGCATTCCCGTCCACGCCTGGGACTAGCTTCCAGGCCTCATTGAGGATCTTCTCCCTCTCCTCGGTGGTGAATAGGACCTGCAAAAGCTGCTGACAGGTAGGCTGATGGGTGAAAAGAACAAGAATCTAACAAATCAATAAGCCCTCCGGCTTCTCAGAAAACTTAGGATTCTGTGCTTTCCAGTTATAAAGGTCACTAATGGCAAAAGGCCAGTAGTGGTGGGGCTGATTGCCATCCACATCCGGGGGGCCCGCAGCTCGCAAGGGCAGAGTCTTAATGGTGGAGTCAGGGGCTGCAACATGCAGTTCCCTCTGAGCCCTTTGCCTGGTAAGAGGTGGGCTTCCTATAGGAACTGCGGCCATACCCGGAAGCCCGCCCCCTGCCGGTGCCGGAAGCCCGCCCCCTTCCGGCAACCTGGGGAACTGGTACGGGGGAGGGAAAATTAACTCTTCTCCTGTTCCCCCCTGTAAAACCGGGTGGAGGGGATCAGGAGCTGATGGCAGGGTGGCTTCCTTCTCCTTCTCTGAAGTAACCGCCTTCTTTTTCTTCTCCGTTTCCTGCAAGGCAAGAATGGGTTCCGGCTCTGGAGGGTGCGGAGCTAGGAAAGGTTTAATCCAGACGGGAGGGTCCTCTACGAGACCCTGCCAAGTAATAATGTAAGGGAGTTGATTAAGATGGCCTCCCCTTGGCCGAGAAACGATTTCTCTGACCCTGCAAATGGTGGGGAGGTCAAAAGTCCCTTCTGGCGGCCATCTGGTATTGAGGGCCGGCCACGTGCTGGAACAAAATTTTTGCCATCTGCTTTTCTTCACTTCTAAACTAAGGTTGTTAGCCCTTCTCTTAACCTCTCTAAAATGATCAACCATAATACTCAAGGGGGTAGCCTGAGTCTGTCCTATAACTTCTGTCCAATGACCTCACAAAAGTACACAAAAAGATACAAACTGATCAAACAGGTAAAAACATCCAAAGCAGACTTCTGGACCCGCGGAAATAAAACTGATCAAAAACATCCAAAGCAGCCTTCCAAACTCGCGGAAATAAAACCGATCACTGGACGATGGCCGTGCGAGCCACCCACTTCGTCCCAGAGGTTTGAGGGGATTCCACATCCCTGCTGTGAGGGGATTTCACGTCCCTCTCATGAGCGTCCTCTAACTTCCCCTCCCCCACCCCGCCCGAGATCCACTAGTGCGTCCATCTAGACCATTTCAGGCACTACAGACTTCAGAAGCGAGCTCGCACACAGAACAGAAACAGACAGACACTTACCGCAGTCTGACAGACTCTCCGGATCGGGGTCCCTCGTGGGTATTGGGAATCCGGATGAGCCCCCAAATGTTGTGCCCAGAGTTCAGGGTCCCCAATATTCCACCACTAAGGAGCCTTTTCTGATGCAAAAGCAGAGTCTTTATTCAAACCCGGGTTTGGCTCTCAGCCTCTTTCTGATGCAGCAGCGAGGCAAGAGAGCAAGCCGGGCAGGAACAATGAGTTTTATGGGGTAGGATAATTAGGGGGCTTAGGAAAGTGATGAGGGTTACAGAGATTGGTCACTTGAATTAGGGTCTTTCTGTGGTTTAGCCTTATTAGGCCCCTCGCTGTGTTCCTGGAGCTTCATTGGTCCATTTGGGTGGGGGTCGGGGAAGTTAAGACATTGCTGGTACACCTGTGGCCACTCCCAGAAAAGGGAGGGGTGTTTAGGCAGGGGTCCCAGCCCTATAGGACAAGATGGAGGGGAGTTCATTTCCTTTCAACTTGAGCTTGTGTTTCTCTGTCATGGTGCCTAGATGAATACTCAAATGCCATCCAGTCCAAATGACTGTGATGAGAGACGCCCACTGTTGCTGATTTTTTTTGAGGGGCCTCACTTGTTCTACTCCTATACAGAGGAATGAGTAGGGGCTGAAGGAATTTGAGGAAACCCATACAGAATTCTCCTCCTAAAAGACTTTGCTAAGCTGGCAATTGGGACCATAGGTCATTTGTCCAATTAAAACTCGGACACACAGCAATAACAAAGGCACTGGTCTCCTACTGCTAATGCATGAGGATCAAATCCCAGCCTGCAGAAACTCACCCTCGCAGTCAGGACCAGGCTGCTGGATAGATCTGGGCTGGTGTTCCTAACTCTGGGTAGAGGGAGACTTCCCATGCCTGGCCTCTTTGCCCCTCAATCTCAGAGCCCAGCCTGGTGTTTTGCTTTGTGATTGTGGGGCGGCTCAGTCTGGTTTGTTCTCCCTGTGATCACAGGGTGGGTTGGCCTGGCCAGTTGGCCCCGAGATCACATAGCAGCCCAGCCTGGTCTGTTCTCCCCATGATTGTGGGGTGGCCTGGCCTGGGCTCTTTGCCCTGTGATCACAGGGTAGCTTGGACCCTGGAAGGCAGCATAGTACACTGCCCCTGACACCTGCCCAGGTGCAAGCCACCATCACAATCAGGTTTTGGACCTTAGGCAGGCAGAGGGGTTACTAGGGGCTTGGACCCAGGCAGGCAGCTCTGGTCGCTGCCCCCACCATTTGCTGGTCCCTGACTGCAGCATAGGGTGCTGCCTATACTGCCTGTGTATGCAAATTTACCTGCCATTTTTGCTGAGTTAAATTGCATATCACTCCTGATTGGCTGTGGGTGTAGCAGAGGTACAGTCAATTAGTATTTTCTCTTTTATTAGTGTAAATCTTTGGTCCAATTATTGCTCTTCCCCACCAGCTGAGAAATCTGCCAATTACATCTACACAGTCTTTATATAACTTCAGCTCCTCTAGTCAAAAAAGATGTATCACTCCCTTTTACCATCCACCCTGCCTACTGGTGTTTTTCCTCTGGGTCAGATTGAGTGCTAGATTGAATTCTTCTTAGACAACTGTTAATAGGCTAATACTGACCTGCTTTCCCTGAAATACTCTCTGATCCTATAATTTAATCTCCAACTCATTCCCTTGTCTCATCTTCTTTATATATTTCTAAGGTATTATTGTGGATTGACTTGAGATCAAATATTTCCTCTATTACTAATATTCTGTGTCTTATCTGGATTTCATCCCTAAAATGTGGATCATATTGCCTACTTTATCGGACAGTTTTTGGTTTAAACAGATCAGAAGCATATACTATCTGGTACAGAGTAGATACTTTATAAATATTAGTAAACTTGTCTCTCTTTATTTTCACCCATTTTTAGATAGGAGTTAGGGTAACCTAAAATTAATTTTAATATTTCCCCATTCATTCAGATGCATATTTAATTCTTCAATAATATATCTGAGGTAACTTTCAGCAAATAACCCATCTATAATGTGTACTGTGATGCATATTAAATAATCTCTACAAGATTGTGTTGATAGAAAGAACCTTTCCTCACAGAAGAGAATGACAATTCAAGTTACAATCATTTAGCTACATACATGTATTCTCTTGATTCTTTCAAATGACCAACAATAATATGGAGTCCTTTCCCCTACTATAGTCTATTTTAACTAAAAGATGAAATATAGAAAAACATTTTCTTAACCTTTAGCAAGAGAGAATGAAATGCTACTATTCCTGAGAGGTCAACAACAGATATAATATATGGACTAAACTAATACTAATATTTTAAAGTTTGAATTATCTGTCTGATCTCTGTTGAATTTGGAAACTGATGCTTGGAATTTCTATGATCTCTGTATGTTGCTGCAGCTGCAAAGATATAATTTAAGCATGGACTTTGGAAACATATTTCTTCTAATGTGATTTACTTCTTCAGATTCCAAAAGCATTACCAATTATCTTTATAATGATTCTATCCACTCCCAGAAAGGATGACATTTTGTTTTGACTTAATTAATGGGTTACTATTAGTTCCTACAGTTTTGTGCATATGGTATGTTTATTTCATACTGAAAACACAAGAAATCCATGTCTGTGTCCACCAGAGAATTCAATGGGAGCAAGACTTTCTTTCACCCAGAATAATCTTTCCATTCTCAGGATGACTCACCCAAATCCTTGAATCTACGCTGCAACTATGGATGCTGATAGCTTCAAGTTGCCTCTCTATGACCTTCAATTGGCTACTCAGGTCACAAGATCAGAGGTTGGTACCTTGGTCTTCGTTGTGGCTTCACTAATATTAGTCCTTAGATTCTGTCATGGTCTTTCCTCCACTACACCCACAGCCAATTTAAATTTATCTTTTTCAGTAGCTGTGTTTGTAGTTTTCCTGAGTTCTCTTTTGCCATCTTTTTTGACTCTAAGGTACATTATATGTGCAATGATTTACAAAAAAAGGGAAATTGTACTCTAGGTTTTCTGAGTAGATTTTTTTTTTCCATATAGCATGAAGTTACTTCTTTCTAAACTCAAAAAAGACAACCATTTTTTTTCCCCAACATGCACAGTTAAACCAGAATTCTAATTTCATCAATAGCATTAGTTGTGCCTGAAACACTTCCCACTCCTATATGATGGGAGTAGATTTTTTTATTTTACATTTTCTGTTCAGTAATAAAATCTGTATTTTCTGTGCAAGGAGCAGAGGTCTCTGTATTAGTCAAAGTTCTCCAGAGACACAGAACCAGTAGTGTGTGAAATTGTGTTTGTATATGTACATTTCTATAGAGAGAGATGACAGATAGCAGATAGATAACTGACTAGAACTCTATCTACCTATCATCTATCTATCTATCTATCTATCTATCTATCTATCATCTATCTTATTTCTCTATCTATCTATCTATCTATCTTTTTATCTATCTATTATATTATAAAGAATTGGCTCAGAGAATTATTGAAAATGGCAAATCCCAAAATCTGCATTCAGCAAGTTGGAAACCCAGGGAAGCCAATATTGTAGTTCTATCCTGAAGGCCAGCATGCTCAAGACTTAGAAAGGGCCAATGTTTCTGTTTCAGACTAAAGACAGGAAAAAAAGTGGTATCTGGGCTCAAGGCAGTTAGGCAGGAGGAGTTCCCTCCTATTCATGGAAGTGTTAGCCTTTTTGTTCTATTCAGGCCTTCAACTGATTGGTTGAGGCCCACCCACATTAGGTTATACAGTCTGCATTACTCTGGCTACTGGTTCAAATGTTAATCTCTTCAGAAATATCCTCACAGTCTCACCTGAAAAAAATGTTTGACCAAATGTATGGGTACCTTGAGGATTAATCAAGTTGACATATAAAATTAACTATCACAGTTTCCTATCACACTGGACCAATCTGAAAGGGAAAAAAAAAAAACCATCATGGACCTACCTGTGAAATCTTATGCACATCAATTTCTCTTCTCTCAGCCTCCAATTTTCCATGGTGGACACTGGGGTAAAACAATATGTTCAAACTGAGTATGTATAATGAATAGCTCTTACTCTCACTGCAGACAACATCCCATTTTATTGTCATGACTCTGAACCATTGATTTTTTTTACCATAATACAAAAGAAAAGACGGAGTCAGAGAAGTAAAGTAATTTAGATGATTTCTAAGATCCATTTAAATCCTAGGATTCTCTCCCTCCTAGTTGGCAGCGAAGGAAAAGGAAAAATGTTGTAGGTTGCCGCAACCACCTTGCATGCAGAGGGAGCAGAACAACATACTCTCATTTCCTGTCTCATTCCGATGATAACCTAAAAGCATAGTGAGGGAAGGTTTTTGTAAGACTCTATATTTTAATATTTGTTTTTCCTAAAATACAAAATGGAGGGGAAGTTCCCTTAGAAAGAGAGCATGTTTACAATATTTCTATTATTGTTTTTTAGAAGTTTTATAATACTGATCCTACAAAGTTTAATTAAATTTGTCTTTTTCAATAGCTGTGTTTGTAGTTCTCCTGAGTTATATAATGCATATAATGTAATCATATTTAAGAATTAAGTAACTTACATAATTTTAATAGATAACTTGCTGGTTTCAGCCTCATTATTCACTCTTCCTTGCTTTTATAAACATAGTGCCCATAAAAATCAGAAAATAGAGGAGTGCACACTGATGACTATATGCCCTTATTCATGTCATACTGGATACTTAACGATCTCTAACAAGCCCTCCTTAGCTTTGAATAACTCCAAATGTATTCCTAACAAGTCTTCCAGAGATTACTCATAACATACCATTTGACAAGAAATTGATATAAAATATATAGCTATACTTAAACACTTATATTCTATATAATAAAGAGGTAATATGCAAATTGACCATCACTCCAATACAAAAGATGGCCACCCCCATGTGGTCAAAGATGGCCGTCACCATATGGACACAAGATGGCCACCACAAGATGGCCAGCAGGGGAGGGCAGTTGGGAGGAGCCAGATCTGCAAGGGAGGTAGTTGAGGGTGATTAGACATGCAGGGGAGGGCAGTTAGGGCTAACCAGGCCAGCAGAGGAGTGAAGTTGAAGATGACCAGGCCTGCAGAGGAGGCCAGTTGGAGGGGGGAGAGGGGGACCAGGACTGCAGGGGCAGGCAGTTGGGGGCAACCAGAGCAGCATGGAAGGGCAGTTAAGGGTGACCAGAGCATCAAGGGAGGGCAGTTGGAGGCAATCAGGCCAGCAG
The DNA here is from genome assembly GCA_011751065.1 of Lasiurus cinereus. Taxonomy (NCBI): domain Eukaryota; kingdom Metazoa; phylum Chordata; class Mammalia; order Chiroptera; family Vespertilionidae; genus Lasiurus; species Lasiurus cinereus. The sequence goes on along the minus strand of JAAGEH010000018.1, from coordinate 75,202,957 downwards.
GGGAGCAGTTAGGCATTGATCAGGCTGGCAGGGGAGTGATTAGGGGTGATCAGGCTGAGGCAGAAACAATTAGGGGCAATCAGGCAGGCAGGCAGGTGAGTGGTTGAGAGCCAGCTGTCCTGGATTGTGAGAGGGATGTTCGACTGCCCATTTAAGCCCAATCCCAGGTGGCACAGCATTGAATTATAATTAAAGTGTGAGCATACACAAGCATGTAGACATATGCCTAACATAAACATATGTAAATATTCAAAGAAAAAGCCATTATAAGGAAGTAAGGCTGATAAATTGTGTGACTAAGAGACACTAAAATTTTGTATAGTGAGTCATCAAGTAATATACTGACTCACCAACTTGGTCTATCAGAGCAAGAAATTTAGTTTTTGTAAATTGACTTATTACTAGTCTACACACACACACACTCCACCTGGAAATAACTAAGTGGCATTATGTATGCCTGTATTCTAAGTCGAAAATCAGAATAAAGCACGAAATTAACATGCAATGATAATTTAAAGAAATCAAATATAATATAGTTGAATTTCACTTTATACACATTTGGTTTTTTTCTTTAGTACACTTTGAGTACCATAAGCTCAAGGGTACTTTTCTCCTTCCATATTGGTTTGTCCTAAAATGAAACTTGGCAAAGAAGAGAAACTATAGTAACCCAAATTTTATAAATATTTCCTTTATTTAAAGTATGTATTACATACAATTTATTAAATTATTTTGCTTCCTGTCGATTCATCTATATGCTGATGCTTACAAGGGATTCCATATGGTTAGATGTAGACATAAGATGAAATCCCTGAACTTCTGAAATTAGGCCAAATCAATCACATCTCCAGATTTTTTTTTTATGCTTTCTATTAACTACATGAAGGAAATCAGAGTGGGTACTTTGAGAACTGAATTAATCACCTATCAAACCTATTTCTCTTTCAGTGTTTCCTAGTGAGAAGTACAATATCATCTACCACGATGCTGAAGCACAAGTTGGGAGAGGGTCTTGGTCCATGTCTCACTCATCTTCTACACCAGTCAAGTTAAGACTTAAGTTCTTTTATTCTATCTGAACTAGGTCTGAGTTCTATCCACTTATAGTCTACCATATTTTCACTGCTCTATTCCAGTGTACTGGTCTTTTACATTAACACTAGCTTTGCTGTAATCCATTTTTCTCATTCTGTAATAGAAATGTGAACATCATGCCTCATAGTTAAAATGAGACAAAACAAACAGACAAACCAACTTGCATGACTTCTCTTCATCTGTAACATAAATTCCAAATTTTACCTAGAAGGGCTTCACCATTTCTTTTTTATTTATGCAACAAATATTAATCAAGTACCTAGTTTGTGCCAAACAGCCTTCTAATAAATATTTCTATTCCAGTTATAGTACAATATATTTTTCAGGAGGAAGAAAAAAGTTCACTGAGAACAAACAAATGCTGGCAGTGGGGTCGGGGCGGTGGGGAGAGAAGGAGTTACATTATAAAAATGGACAAGTTAGGAAGAAATTACCAGGCCAAATCTTTAGAGGTAGCCAAAACTCAAAGACATAAGCTGAGCATCTTATGTTAACTTTTCCCACATAGGAAACTAAATTACAGAACTGTATTCTTTGTTTATAAAATAGAAACAAATATCAAAGGCCTGACCCTGTTTTAATTTTTACTAGATTCTCTTTATTCTAACAGTGAACTTGGTCTCCAAGTGTCTACTTAATGCTGAATGTGTCCTCCAAAGTTCAGGTGCTACAACCCCAATGTGATGGTATCAGGGAAGTGATTAGATCAAGAGGGTGGAACTCTCATGAATGGGATTATTGCCCTTATTAAAAAGATTCCGGAGAGCTCCCTTGCTTCCTTTCTACATGTGGAGATAGAGAGAAGCCAGACATCAGTGGAACAGGAAGTGGGCTCTCATCAAGTGGGCACTGAATCTGCCAACAAGTTTATCTTTGACTTCTAAGCCTCTAGAACTCTGAGAAATAAATGTTGTGTAAGTTAGTCAGTTTATGGCATTTTTGTTATTGCAGCCCAAACTGACTAAGGCACTTCTTGGTAAACATCAACATCAACTCACATTTTCAGAGAATTTCTTGAAGAGTTTCTCTGTTTCTGAGCAGAGGAAGAAAACAAACAAACACAGATGGATAACTTCCCCTGAAGGATTTATCCATTGGCTGATGATACTTGGATTTGCAGCCCAAAGTGCATGCCTAAAATTTAGGATTTAATTTAAAATGGTACCACACTGGCAGTGATCCTAAATACCTGAGGAAAATAAGTACAAATTGTTGTCCCTAAAATTATTGTAGGCAGTTAGTCAAGATATAAGCAGAGCAAAGCTATGGGCTAGGTACAGAAGGTAATCATGGTGAAAAATCCCTAGGTGCCTAGCAATGAATATTCAATTGTATGTAGGGTGGGACTTTGCCCCCAGGGTGATCTTTCATCCTCCTAGCACCTTGCATGTAGCTGGTAATGAGATTTGGACCTCCTGACCTTTCCTCCCTGGAGATAACATTCATGCCTCAGTTGTATTTCAGCTCTAGGCCCAGATAAGCAACAAAACCAGACTAGACTGAAGTCAGGATCAGCTGCATTGAATAATGATTCTTGCCTTGGTACCAGCCAACAAGCAATGGAGATCACAATCTGAAAGAACACACCTGCAGAATATTCAATATCCTATCCTACTGAGATCTTCCACTTAGGCCCCTAAAACCTTCACCATTAAAACCCTTAGGACAGAGGACCCAGTGCACTCTCTCTCTCTGGAGTAAGGTAAGCTCCTGTCTTGCCTTCCTTCTCCCTCTCCCTCTCCTCCTTCTCCTTCCCCAGGCACTTTACTATTAGCTTCTTCACTCCCAAGCTCCAATGGCCCTTTCTTTACCTCTAGAACTGTTTGCTAAACCCATTTCTGCTAGGAATTACTTTTTCTACCTCTGTAATTTACCCAGTAAATGGCCTCTTACAGTTTGGGTCTTATTCTGAATTCTTTCCTAGCTAGAACCCAAGCACAAAGGTTGCTGAAACCAAGTTTGATCTAACCACAGCATGTCAGACCCCTGGTGCTGGTCAGACTTCTGGTGCAGTTCCCCCTGTGGCCTACAGCAAAACAAAGGCACTTTAGCTGAGGTCTCAGGGAATCTTCATATTCTTTTCTACAGGTAGTGACAAAGCACAGCAATAGATAATAAAAATAAAAAAAAAACACAAGGAATAAGTATCATGAACAAAAAGCAGTACAAACCACAGACCTGTGAAATCCTCAAGTATTGGAATAACCAGGCTCATATAAGCTATCCTTTTCACTGCATTTAAATGTATAAAGAACATTAAAAATATATGCACTGTAAAGAAGCAATAACTATGTAGAAAGCATATTTTTATGAATAAATGCATTTTTATTTCCTACTTGTTTAGGGATTACTATGAACATTTAATTGTCACTTAACAGTTCTCAGTCATCTTTTTTAAATTTATCCTTATTGTTGAAAGTATTACAGATATACCTTCCTTTTTCTCCCATTGACCACCTTCCCCCTGCACCCACACCTTCCAGGCCTTCATCATACTATTGTCTTATCCAAGGGTTGGGCATATATAAATATAAATAATAAAAGATTAATTTGCTAATTAGACCAGATGTCCTTTGAAAGACCTTCCGGGATAACCTTCCAGACAAAGCGTGGCTGTATTAGCCAATGGTTTCTTTTACATTTTATAATGGTTTCAAAACCAATGTACTGCTTATCATACATAAAATATCCAGTAAAATCTTTTCATTTTTCTCTCCATTTTATTCCCCTCTCATTCTGTGGCATTTCTAGAACCAGAGCAGCAACTCTGGTCTGGGATTGGTGCCCTCTCAATGTGGCCAATGAGACATTTGGGAGGGGGGGGGAGAGGTTTAATTTATATTAACCTATTCATCTTTTATTCAAATAATCCTAAGGATGCCAAATAGGTTTTTTAAAAATTCTCATTACCTGAGTAAACTGTTTTCTTCAAGGTCATTTTTGTTGTTGTTTTTGTTGTTTATTCATTTTTGGTCCTTTTTTATGCTACTGGTTTTCCCTCTGTGTCTAATGAGCTTCAGTTGTCCATTCATAGTTATAAATTAGGGATGAGGTTGATAAATACTTGTAGGAGTTGTGGCTTTTTGTGATTTTGTAGGTCATTTACGCTTCCTACAATGCAGTATGTCTTCCTTCAATATAATAACTATCTGTGGTCATTATGATGTGAAGATTGTTCATGTGAACAGCCTTGCTTCTATATAGGATGTATGAGTAGATAAACTGGAGATCCCTACACTTTCCAAAATAAGGAGGGGTTTCCTTTGCATGTGGAATATTTTAGTTTATTTCACACATAGAGAGCAATTCAACATTTATTTGTTTGTTTACATTTCCCCCTTTGCGTGTGATGAGAAGGAACAGAGAAACTGAAATCCTATTCTTCTCTCTCAGGAGCTAATACTTACAGTAGGAGAACTTCTAAATTCTTTATTCTTTATCTAGAAGACTGCATCCTCATGCTATATATAAGGAAGCATGGACACAACTGTCATTTGTTCTGAATGTATTTGGAAAAAGCAGTATTACCTTTACTTTACATCTAATTCCCTCTATCTCTTGATTCCCAGCTGGGGGACAACCCAGGAGAAGCTGCTGGGACTGGCGCTCTCTGCTGTTTAGGGCTGTGATTCTCTTCATTCTTGTACCTCCAACAAAATGATTCTGTTTTCTAGAAGTTCCATTCTGCTCTTCCCATGGCATCCCCTTTTTTTTTTTCAGCACTACTATTTTTAAAATACATATTTTTGTCATTTCATAAAAATATTAGGAAGAAAGGGCAAATATTGATGGTATTTAATCAACCACATTGATCTGAAGCATCCGATTTTGAACCAAGCTTTGTTGAGAACTGCTTATTTGATTCGGATATAGCATTATCTTGGTTTTACAAAATAGTATCAAGCCCAAACTCAGATAAATTAAATAAAATCTTCTAGGATGGGAGGCTGGGCACCTACAATTCCATTTTAAAGCTCCAACGTGATTTTAATATATAGCCAAGTTTGACAGATTCTGTTGGACCTCTTTTTCTAATACATTGCAAATTCCTTGGGGCTAGGAATTTAATTATTACCTATGTAGTCAGTTCTTCGTACATTGGCAAATAAAGGTTTATTGAATATATAGCACTCTGAACATTTCAGAGTGTAGAAATTAAGAGTAATTGTTCATTTTAATTTTATTTTCTTAGACTTCTGGGAATTAAAATTTTCTGAAGATATATTCACTCAATGTTCTGTATAAGTAAATAACCTAAATTAAACAAAAATCTATAACCCATGTGATAGTAAGAAAAAGGTGTGTATTTCTTAATGGTTTTTTATTTTGTTTATTTACTTTTATATATTTTTATTGCTTTCAGAGAGGAAGGGAGAAGAAGGGAGAAATAGAAATATCAATGATAAATTATGGATTGGCTGTCTCCTGCATGCCCCCTTCTGAGGATCGAGCCCAAAACCCCAGCTTATGCCCTTGATCAGAACAGAACCTGGGATCCTTCAGTCAGCAGGAATGCTCTATCCACTGAGCCAGTCTGGCTAGGGTGAAAAAGGTGTGTTTTAATGGCTTATTAATTGCATGAAAGCAACCATGCATACACAGCCAAAATTCATTCCCATGTGAGTTCTCTATTTGTTCTTATAGTTGAAATAATTTAATATTTTCATTTGAGATGTGAATTTTCCAATTGTCAGGGTAGCAATTTCCTTGATCATGTAATGCCCAAAATTAGATTTGATGAGTTTCCAGGGATTACTTTCTCTCTCATTTTGCTTCCTATGCTAATAACTTGATTTAGTTCATCTGGGATAATGTGGCACAGACTAATGAAAAAAACTACCCAGCACAGGGTCTAAGCCTAGGAACTATGAATCATCAACATATAGCTATGCCGGGAGTTCCAGAGAGGAGCTGAGCAATTCCAGGATGGAGCTCCTTTGGTAAGCTGCTACTGAACCTTAGTCAACACCTGGGCTCAGAGAATTACCTTTTTTTTTTGATCTGAGAGAAGCAGTCTGTAAAATGTAATGCTGAATAAAATTAATAATGCACATTATTTTTCATGTACTTTTAAGCTTCAGTGCTGTGTGCCTTCTGAGGATCTTTTTGATCATTCATATCAGAGAATTTTCCTCTAATTATGCCATGTTTGACTCAGAATCTTATTAAGCTGACCTGCCCTCACAACTTCTTCCCTTTGATGGCTGAGTTCTGCAAATGGAAGAAATGGAAGAACACTCTTGGACTCTGCTGCTGAGAGAGAGATAAACCAAACCCACAATTTAAAAAAATAATAATTTATTTTGATTTGGCTGTGATACCAACTTGTGTATCATATTTTCACAGGGCTGTTCCACAGCAGAAGTGTGAATCAGAAAATTATATTTTCACCACTGGAGTTCCTTTTTAAAAAAGTGTTCAATTGTGGTAAAATGGACATAACATAAAATTTACCATTTTCACTGTTTTTTAGTGTGCAGTTCAGTAGTGTTAAGTATATTCATAATGTTGTAAAACTTTTTCATTCTGCAAAAAAAATTCTATACCTATGAAACAGCTCCCTATTTTCCCCACACCAAACCTCTGGTAACCACCATTTTACTTTTTGTTTCTATGAATTTGATTATTCTAGACAGCTTATATAAGTGTAATTGTATAGAATTTTTGTTTTGTTTTGTTTTGTTTTGTTTTGTGACTGTCCTATTTATTTTAACACTAGTGGCCCATTGCACAATATTCGTGCAAGAATAGGCTTTCCTTCCCCTAGCTTCACTCCCTGCTCCCTGCCTTCCCAGCAGCCAGCAAGTCCTCCCTTCGGTCCAGAGCACTGCTCCAGTAGCTCCCTCTGCTGCCCTCCTTCCCCTCAAAACAGGCGTCACACCCTTCCTAGTCACTCCATGCCTGCATATGCAAATTAACCTCCATCTTTGTTGGGTTAATTTGCATACTCACTCTGATTGGCTGTACGTGTAGTGGAGTGATGGTTAATTTGCATGTTTCTCTTTTATTAGGTAAGATAATGTCCTCATCTTCAAGCTTCATCCACAGGTCAGAATTTTCTTGCTTTTTAAAACTGAATAATATTCCATTATATGTGTATATGACATTTTGTTTATCAGTTTACTCATCACTAGTCACTTAGGTTGCTTCCATTTTTTTGCCATTGTGAATAATGCTGCTTTGAACATGGGTTGCTGCTCATTTCTCTCATACAGACAGCCAAACTTAATAATTCTTTTTATCTAGGATGATTATAAGGATTCCTAGGTCCCACCCAAAACCTGCTTAATCAGGAGGTCTTGAGAATGGATTAAGTGGTATTACTTTTTTAAAAAAAATATTGCATCATATAACCTTGATAATTTGCAGATTTGGGGACCTAGAAATACCTTGCAACCTTGCACTTCTAGACTATTTAACTTAATCCATATTCCTCTGATAAAAGATCATCTATGGCTTTTCATGAGAGAGAAACCTATGGGGGAAAAAATGATCTACACATAAGAACACATAAGCTCTCCATGTGTTTCTGTGCACTTTTTTCTTAAATGGAGGAAATTTGTTAATACTCATTACCAGATAAAAAATAGAATAATAAAATCTTAACCAGCATGGCCAGCTAACTAATTGTTTTTATTGATTTTGGAGAAAGGAAGGGAGAGAGAGAGAGAAACATCAATGATGGGAAAGAATCATGGATCGGCTGCCTCCTGCACACCTCTCTACTGGGGATCAAGCCCACAACCCTGGCATGTGCCCTGACAAGGAATTGAATCCTGACCTTCTGATTCATAGGTCAATGCTCAAACACTGAGCCATGCTGGGAGCTAACTAGTTTTAACTTGAAATTTTTACTAATCTTTAACAATTATTTAACAATGCTGAAAGCTAGTTTAGCAATATTGACACAAGCAGTTCTCAGATATTTTAATCTTTCAGTACTATATTCTCTATCAACATTAGAAATTAAGATATTAATAAAGCCTTAGCCCATTTAACTAAGTGGAAAGAGCACTGACCTTCAGACTGAAGGGTCCCGGGTTCAATTCTTATCAAGGGCATGTACCTCAGTTGCAGGCTTTATCCACAGCTCTAATCAGGGTGTGTGCCGGAGGCAACCAGTCGATGTGTCTCTCTCACATCAATGTTTGTCCCCCTCCCTCTCCCCATCCTTCCTCCGTTTCACTTTCTCTAAAATTCAATGGAAAAAATATCCTCAAGTGAGGATTAAAAAAAAACACCATTTGCTATGTTTCAAGAAATAATGAAACATATATTCTTCTTTAAGAAATAAATTGAATGAGCATAGACTTAGGGCAGTGGTGGGCAAACTGCGGCTCGTGAGCAGCGGTTTGATGCTCTGTTGACTAATGAGTTTGCCGACCAGTGAATTAGGGAATTGAAAGAGGGTGCCAGTTAATTATTAATTTTTTAGGATCAATGAGAAGGGCAAGTATTGTGTTTATCCCAGGACATCAGAAAAATAGAAGAAAGGTATTTGTCAAGAGAATCTCAGAATTCTTTTACCAGTATCACCTTTCCTCAATATCCTCCCCAAATTGAATAGCAGACTCCCTTACTTTTTTTAATCATTAAAAATGTCTATTACAAAAATTAAAAGTTACATAAAAACAATGAGTACAATATAGTGAATTTTTTTGAATTCATTACCCAACTTTAACAATTATTGACATATGTGGAAATCATTAGCTAGGTTCTATTATTCATGCACTAGATAACATACAAAAACAGAATCAGAGATCTGGATAGTCCAGACACTAAATACTGAATCCCAGCTCTCAGCTCTGAAGCCCCCATTTCTTGTGTAGAAAAAATGTAGCTAAATAGGATAAATATGGCTGAAAAGTAGAAACAATAGAATATGGAATAATATCTTACCTGAGCAATGTTAACAATGAACTATTAGAAATACATTACAAAAATATATTGCTAAAAGCAAAAGAAAGAAATACTGAAAAATATTGAGATGGATATAAGAAGGATCTGTGGGCTAGAGGAGGCAATAACTGAGTGTTAGGGAAAATCTTTGCATAATTGATTTATGGCAGATTAAAATGAAAATATAAGCAATTTCTATAGTGATTTAGTGACAGATATATTTGGTGGAACTTATTGCATGATGCTTTCTTACCTAATAAAGAGTATAGCAATCTTTATATTGGATAATAAAACAATAGAGAAATTTCCAAATTTTTTAATAACAAGATAGCAATGTTTATGTTATTTTACAATATTTCTCTGAACTTTCTACTATTCAGACAATTGCAAAAAAAAAAACAAACACAAAAACCAAGCTATAAGTACTAGAAAGGAATAGACAACATAATAATTATTTACTGGAAGCAAAATTTTTCTACCCAAAGCAAAAACAATAATTGATTTACCATTAGAACTAAATACAATTTTAAAATGCACCTGGATACTTGATAAAAGTAAAAATACTAATGGCTTTCTTTATCAAAAATAAACCTTTAGATAATACAGTTAAAAACAATATTCACAATAGTTAAGAATACCTCTAAGAGTAAACATAGAAAATCTCTAGGAAGAAAAAAAAAATCTCAATGAAGAGAAAAAAACAAAACACTGTTGAAGGGCATAAAAAATACATGACTTATAGCAAAGACTCGATGTATTCAGTATTTTATATAAACAAATTATTTCTTAATTTTCAATAAATTTATTATCATTATATTAAAATGTGAATAGAAATTTATCACTTAGCAAAAATACCATTAGGAAAAATGAATGAACAAAAATAGGCAGTACCATTTTTCTCTTTTTTAAACTTTTAAAAAAATTTTTGGTTACCTGAGCTATAAAGGTTTCAGGTGCACAATTGCACAACACATTATCTGTACACTGTATTGTGTTTTCACCACCCCAAACCAAGTGTCCTTCCACCACCATTTATTCCCCCTGCATCCTTCTTCCCATCCCTCCCTCACCTTGGCAATCACCACCTTGTTGTTAGTGCCCATGAGTTTCTTTCCTTTTCTTTTTAGGAGTACCATTTATAATTAATAACATTCTTCAGGAAATTACCCCAAGATAGTTAAACATATTAAAATTTCACCGAAATCAAGAAGGTACTCTACTGATAACAAGAATAGACAACCAAAAAGTGACAGTGGAGTATACCTGTTTACTTCCTTTAATATCCTTTGAATATAAATAAATGCATATTAATATAAAATTAATGAAGGTAAATCAGTACTGAGATGTGTAAATTTTAGGTGGTTTATCTTGTACCATAGCTCTCTGGAAAACATCGGGTAAGGAAAAGTAGACCCGGGAGAGGGATTTGCCACAAAGAGAAGGAGGTAGGCTCCAGTTTCTCCTAAGAGTGCTTCTGAATTGTGGTGGTCCATTAAAATTACAGGTGACATTAAAAAAAAAAAAGAGAGAGAGAGAGAGAGCTCCCTCTGACCAACTCAATAAGAATCTCCATAAGAGGGACTATTTAATAAAATTAATAAAAAAATAAAAGTAACCAGAAAAACCCCCAAATGTTTATAATGATGAATAAGAGAAGAAATCTAGGAAATGTCATTTTCTTCCTTTACAGGAATTTAGGAATAGTCATTTCTCTCTCCTAGCAGATAAAGTAGCAGATGTCAGTGATTAGAGAATGATGTCTTCTCTAGTAGTTTTGAGCAACTGAGTGGTCAAGCTCTTACAAAGTAGGTATGCAACTATTTATTGATGAATAAATTAATGGGTAGAGGTATCTGGACAGACATTCTGACAGGTTTTTGTTTTGTTCTGTTTTGTTTTGTTTTTTGCTCTGCAGAGTTAATAAATTTCCTCTCCCAAAATATCTGAGAGGATTAAGCAGTGATGCTGATCTTTCTGATTCCCAAACATGTGTATTTAACTTCCATGTTTATTGTTCATCCAGACTGTTCCTCCCAAAATGGATAAAATACTTTAGGTTAGTGCATAGGCTTCAAATGTCATGTTGTGCTTTGAAAACTATGAATTGTTACATAAATATGAATTACTATTCTTATTCACAAAAGATAAAATATATTGGTGTGAATATATATTTACTGATCTCTGACCATTTTTGATCTATAAAAATGGCAGATTCCTGTGGATCAAACTTTATAACTCTTCAGAGGATATTGCAATGAAGATTGACCTCACATCTCTCCATAGTTTTCTTTTTTTTTTCTATTTTTAATTTTCCAAACAATTTTATTGAAATGTGCCAAGAGTACATAGGCAGCACGAATGTATGAACGGGAGAAAAAAATCACATGTACAATAATTTCTTAAAAGTGAAGGTTAATCTTAGGAGATATCAATTCCCTTCTCCTCCCCTTCCATCGTTTCCTAGCATTTTAAAAAAAGAGAAGAAAGGAATTTAGGAACTTTTGCAAAAAAAAACAAAACAAAACAAAAAAAAAACACAAAGGAAAGAAATTATTTCCTGCTCAGATAGAGCTCTTCCTGGGCACCTAATTACAAGGCGTGCTGAGCGATGGAGAAACACAATTTCAGGGTGTAAGGATACCGACCATTTGGATTTTTCATCTGGTAATGGTTCAGGAAGCCCAAAGTCTCCAGGGCATCACTCTTGGATTCCCATTCCAGCAGCCCAGAGGAGATGCGTTCACTTTTGCCTGAGAATACTTTCACAGAAGAGGGCCGCTTCACTCCCAGCTCATCACAAATCTCAAAGAAGTTCTCCTCGTCACCTCCAGAGGGGCACTGAAGAAGTGCAGCACATTGCTAGGGTGCTGGAGGCGGTTCTTGGCTGCCAGCTCCGGAGTGGAGAACCGATTGTTCCTTGATTCACTGAAGTCTTCGTAACTGGAGGACCCATCTTCCAGCCCATGTGACTGACCGGGCATGATGGCAGGTTGCTTAGAGACACAGACTTTCAGCTTCTGTCCAAACATGAAGCTGTTGTTGAGGTGAGTAATGGCCCGGTCCACAGCATAGCCCTCAGCCATCTCCACCATGGCGGCCCCCGGCTTGCTTTTCATGAATTTCACCTTCTCCACGTTGCCGTACAAGCAGAAGACCTTGAAGACTCGGTCACAGTTCATCTTAGACTGATCCAAGCCTCAGACCATGAGCACAGGGCTTTCGGCGTGAGGGCCGTACTAGGGTGGTGGGTGCCCATACTGGGGACCGTAGCGACTTGGGCCCCCCGGCGGTGACCCCCCCCCCCCCACTGGTGGGCCCATCCTTCTCCCTTCGTAGTGAGGTGGGGGGGGGGGGACCGTAGCCCTCATCATGGTAATGGCTGTGGTACCCACCGTGGGGCCCTCCACATTCTGCGGGGCGTTTGTTAGGGTTGCTGCCAGGGTCACCTTGTCCACTGAGGCTGGGGTGTGTATAGTCCCAAGTATCTTGATCATTCTCGAACACATCCAAGCGTGTAGGCTGCGCATAGTCCATCTTCAGAGTGCAACAGCCAGCGTGTGTATCAGCCCCACTGAGGGAGGCCTTGGCCCGCTGGGCCCTCTGCACAGAATCAAATCCCACCATGGCTTGAGCTCCATTGTTCCGGAAAAGGACAATTCTCTGGTCAGGGCCACAAGGGTTACAAACAGTGTAAAGAACATCCGTGGCAATGGAATAGATGGGGTTCAGAATGGTAAAGAGAAGCACCCTGTTGACACTTCGGGAGTCATCAGAGTCTCCCGGGCGAGGGACCTTCTGGCTGGTGGAGTGATTCACCAAGGCTGGGTGGCCAGCGACGTAGATTTGACTGTGGGCTGCATACATAGTTCACCGCGTTGCAAGCCCCCAACACATCCTCAAACTCCGCCCACGCTGGTCCCTGTTTAGGCATCACCACCACATAACTGATGGGTCCAAACTCCGGCAAAGCCTCCACGAGGTCAGCTTCCACCACACCGTCAATCAGGCCCCAGATGTGGACAACTGGGGAGGCAGGGGTTTTGTGTGGGTCATTGTAGTTCTCCCCGCCGCCTCCGCCAGCCGCCCTGGCTCCTCCACTACCGCCGCCACTGCCTCCGTGCTGGTCGCAGGCCCAGCTGCCTCCACCGCCTCCGCTGCCCGCCATCTTCACCACCGCTCCAGGTCGCCTGGCTGCTCCTCCGGCTGCTGCCTCTGCTCCAGCCGAGACGCCGCTTCTACCTCTCCATAGTTTTCTTGATGAACGATTAAACCTAGAAGATTATAAAACAAACAGCTTTGTTTATATGGGTCATTTCTTCTTGCCATAAGCAACAGCTAAATTGCAATTATTCAATGAATTAATTTTTCAAAGGTTACCTGCAAATCAGAAGTCCCAGGGAATATTGTAAAAATGAAGAAAACAATGGATAAAGAAATAAAGAAAGAAACATAGAGCAAAAGAAAGAAAAATTGAGAGAGAAGGAGAAGGGAGATAAGAGGAATTTAGGGTCAAACAGCTTTTAAAAATTCTGCAGATGATAGCTTCCTGTTGTACTCAAGCATTTCTGCACATTGGTGTATTAAAGATCTATAAAGATTTCAGGAAAGAAACATCTTCCAGCTAGCAACTCCCAAGCTGTTTAACATTTGACCCCCAAAATAAAATCTTTTTATCATGCACCAATAATTAACTTTCTGACACAGTGTTGTTTTTTAAAAAAAAGAAAATTTCTGGTATAGTGTCAATATTGCATTCCATAAAAGATATTACTGCTTGATTGATTGATTGATTGATTGATTGTGATACATGTTTAGGATTTTAGGTCATGATCTCCTTCATAGAAATTACCTTCTGGTTAACCTAAATCCCGTCAGATTGCTATAAAATGAAGGACACTGCTCAGAAAGTAGTAGTCCACATATGCTTTTCTTTGTGGCAGCCCAGTGTCTGAACCCCAATGGATCTTGGTGAGAGCAAGACATACAATCTAGCATTAAATCTAGATGCTTGCTTTCCTGGTTTTCCTTGCAACCAGGATTGGGTGCATGACTTCAGATTCTGCCAATCAGATAAACCTACCAGACTTGACTCCAAAATACACTCTCAAGGAGATAGAGCCAGAAAAGAAGATTCTGGCAGAGAGGAGAACTGCATTGCGGGAACAATGATAGCAACAGTGCTTGCAACTGTGCCCTATGTCCCACAGCATTACATGGGGAAGTGGAGGCATTTAGCTACAGCATTCTCTTCTTGGGGCAAGTTCTACAACATAATTTTGAGCATTATTGGTGTCTAAATATCTCCATATATGGTCCACACACATACATAATTTATGAACTACCTAATATCATATAAATAAATTTCTCTTCTGCTTGGAACTCAGAACACAGACTAATGCAGATGAGAAAGAAATGAAACGTTAATGGTGTGAAAGAGCTATAACTCTTCCATGTCCCAAAGATAGCTGGTTGTTGGAGAAAAATATATGCTGGAATTCTATAGAGGAGAAAGCAATTTTCAGAAGGATGAAGAAGACAAGTTGCAATCAGGGGCAGTATGTATGCTAGAATTTAGTAATGAGAGAGAGCATTTCTTCCAGAAGAGCAAAACAATAGACCTGCCTGTTTATAATTTATGGTATAATTTAATCTTGCTTTTCTTCATTTGGTTGCTGACATTTCTGCATTTTGATTTGCTTGAATTTAATTGTTTCATAGAAGACTTGCCATTGTTCCAGGTTTTTCTGAGGTTAATCGTTTAAAAGCTATATTCCATGTACAGCAAGAGATAACCTAATGCAGAAAACATGTGGCAAGTAATGCTGCAATTTCTGAAAACAAAGTGAAATGATTCTGGAAAGGATTGTACTACATCTTTCAGAGCTCACAGCAGTACTTTATATTTGCAAATAGTGTACAGTTTTCAATGTTCTATCAATATAGTATCTGATCCAAAGCCCATTCCATCAAATACAAAGCTCTTGATTTTATTTTCATCTTTCTGATAGAAATCTACTTCACATCAAATCCAAATTTCTTAAACAGGAAATTATTGGACATAATGTAAACTTTTACTGTAACTTGTGAATACAGATAAGGAAATAGTTTCAGAGGCCTCCCTTTCAATTCACAGAGCACCTGTTGTGTGCCCAGCATTATGCTGAGTAAAAATTAAAAAAAAAAAAAGTAAAACATGGTCCTTGGCTTCAAGAAGCAACAGGCTGGCAGGAGGCAGTAGTAGTTATTAATATTCAACAAAGTAAGTAGGGTGAAGAGGCTTAGTATCAAGTGCAGTAATTATGCTCTCCCAACTTTTTCAGAGTTACATGAAGACTAAGTTTGAAACTGCAAGGTTCAGTGTAGAGGGTAGTCAAGGTTAAAATCACAAAGTTGCTGCTACTGATGCATAAAATAATCACACATAACAGCCCGCTGGGGTCCTATAGTGAAGCAGAAAGAGCAGGGGCCTTAGAAAGAGAAAAACTTGGGTACAAACCAACCCAACCCAACTCAACCCAAGGGAAGTTCTCATATTTAAAAAGCTGTATGAATATGAGCAAGCATCCCAAATTCTCTGAGTTTCTGTTTCCTAGTTGGCAAAACTAGAATAATACCTATCTGAAAAATTGTGTTGAGAATTAGAATGTTGGCTGATTATTAATATAGAACTTTAATTATTTTATAGTAGAGTTACTCAAGTTTATAGTCCTGTGAAAAATTATTCTATCACAGTCCCTGGTATAAAATCAGCACTGGATATATAATTATTAAATGGCAAATAGGCAAATATATTTGTATCTGTCTTTGAGATAAGTAGGGCAGGTCTTATTATCTCAGGCACTACTATTGTTTATGCTAGAGTCATACTTTAGATAATAGAAAATATTTACATATCAATTCATTTAAAACTGGGAAAACAAATGACCTTCAAAACAGAATAGGTGCTCAATCTCCAAATTATTTACATAAGTTATATATTCTGGGTACTTTTCCAGTTGTGAAAAATAATATTCAAGAAAATGGAAAAAAAAAATGACAGATTTTGGCTTGTGGCATGGACCATTAATGCTGAAAAAAATCTAAGGTTAGTAAATGTTATCTATAGAAAGTTTTTATTTAGTTACAAAAATTCCATTTCTGAATGTTTACATATGAATTTGAAATAATGAGTAGCTACCGTAATGGAGTGAGCATCTGAATTTCACCCATCATTTTATTATAAATCTATGAATTTAAATCAAATTTTAGAAATATTCTCAGATGCTCCTTTTTAATAGAAATTTCAAATATAAATACGTTTTGATTTTCTGAATCATGCTCAAAAAAAGTAATAAAATATAGGTAGACTTAACACTAAACATTTACTTAAGAACTATGTTAATTCACATGTAGCCAGTCTACAACTTACCATTCTGTTTCCAGTTTTGTGAGATGTGAGTCACTTTTAGTGGTCAAAGGATGTACCTGGGTGAGAATGGCAATGGGAAAGGCAGAGAGAGGAATATTCAGATACCCAAGAACAATAGTATGTACATAGAAGAGTTAAATTACTAAGATCAGGAACCAAGCCACCTGCATAACATATCAAGGCAAAGGAGGGAAGAACATGAAAGGCAGATTTCTGAAGGAAACCTGATGGAAAGTCTGCAATGGGTTCCGAGAACCAAGGTCATAGGAACTATGTGATAGAGCTGAGCACCCGTGCCTAGAGGGCATTTTGTACTGGTCCTAAATCTGAGGACCCAAAGCCTTGTACTCATGCTCCTGATCTTCTACCTCCCATAATATATTCCTATGAGGGGCCCACTGCACAAATTTGTGCACCTTGAAAGGAAACTCAGGCTGCGATGCTGTGGTGGGCACAGGGGCAGGTCTCAGCCCATCCTCCACACCCTTCTCTACTGGCAGCCCTGCTCCCACCACTGCTGCTCCCACACGCTGATGGTGCTGGCCCTGCTTGCACTGCTGAAGGAGCAGAGCTTACCAATGTCAGCAGCAGGTAAGAATGGGGCCAGCTCCATCAGCAGGTGCAAGCAATGGCTCTTGCCCCAATTGCCCTCTGGAGCAGAGGAGGTAGAGAAGCCCCTCAGGGGTGATCGGGGCTGGTAGCCACCACTTGTACCTGCTGATGGCACCAAGCAAGTGGGGCTGGTGCTGGCAGCAGGTGTGAGGGCCAGGCGGGATTGTAGCATGCAGGAGCAAAGAATTTTCAGTAACTACCAGAGGCTCGCCCCAATGACAGTGATCAGAGCCCCGCCTAGGTCTGGCACCCCTGCTCACCTGCTCTACCATCCCGCCACAGTTGACACCTGCCATGTTCCACACTCTGCCACCTGCTGCCGATGCCCACCATGTTCTGCGCATGCCTCCTGGTGGTCAGTGCACCTCATAGTGACTGGTTGTTTGGTTGTTCCACCATTTGGTCTATTTGCATATTAGGGTTGTATATATATATAGGTTACCTAGACATTTATCAACATGGTGTGTGCCAAGTTTAAAACTTGGAAGTCATTTTCTCTGTGAACAGCATCGCCATATGTGAAAGATGGATTCCTAGATTTGGCATATAGAGGGTGTTCCAAAAAAAAATGTATACATACTTTACAGCTGAAAGCTCAATTTTGAAATAAAATATATTTTAATAAACATTGCCCTTATAATTTCTCAAAGTGTATACATACATTTTTGGGATTACCCTATATAATATCAGGTGCAACACAGTGGGATATACAAAAAAATGCTAGTTTACCTTTCTTCAAAGCCTTTCTCCACAACTTCCTTTGTCCACAATTCATGTATCATCTTGCCTGTGGAAAAGCCTGTTCATCTGTCCTGCTCCAAGGTCAATACCCTGTCTTCACAATCTCACTTTGATTCCTTTTGGATCTCTGGTATTGAACTTATTTATGTTTCCATAAAACATTGTATTTTCTTTTTCACACAGAACCAATCATCTAAAATTATAGATATGGTGAGATATTAGGGGAAGAAGGATATACTGTGTAATTATTTTTTGGACTATCAGAACATGTTGCTATAATTCTATTTAGTTGATGATGATATGGAGGAAATGAAAACCAACCCCCACACTCTAAGAAATGCCCTCAGTGGGGAGGGAATTCTCAGTTAGAGACTGAGGTATCATGCTGAAGGTCTGCACTGAGAGCAGTGGCATGCAGATGTCCTTTGACTCAGCCTCCTTCCCAAACACTTTGCTATAATTCAAAGTATTCACCACTCAGATATTTTCCTGTGCATTTCTTTACTCATTTACTTCATTCTCAGGAGTTATATAAGCTCTATATAGTCAGTAATATTTTCTCATTCACTGTGATCTTTCCAGGACCCAGTAAAATATCTGGCAAATAATAAATGTTGGTTAAACAAGAGAATAAATGAGTGAATGGATGGGCAACAATGACATTTTGAGAAAAAAAATGAAAAAAATGAAGGGGCTAGTGTTTCCAGGATTTTTCTAATTAATTAGCACTTACTATAAAAATTTTCTCATTACAGTTACTATTAACATCCTTTAACTTTCTCTTCCAGGTTTTTTTTTCCCTTTGAGCAGGAGGGACAAGTATTTTTTGTGTCAATAGCAACTCAATTCTTATTCCACAAGTAATGTAGATGAACTATGCTACTCATTAGATTAAGCAATTTTTCATATCCCAATGTTTACACACTTCTATAATACTGTAGATTCTTGAGTTACTATCTAACTGGTGAGATAAGCTAACATTATAACCATGAACAGGTCTATTTATCTTTGTTTTTATGCCTTACATATAGATATAAAAGCAGCACTGAATACATAATTATTAAATGGCAAATAGACAAATTCAGGTGAATGATAGTGAAAAAAAAATGTGCTTTAAGTCAGTTAGAGAAAGATGGTTTAGGGCCTTGTTACTCATGGTGGGATTTGCACCACAGAGGAGCTTATTTGGAAATGCAGTATCTAGGCCTTATCCCAGGATGTCTCCATTACAATCTGCATTTTTATCAAGGTCCTCACTCACCCAAGAGCCCCCAATACTATAGCTAGAAAGGTGCTGCCACATGTTAAGGTCAAGGAGGTGTGATTTTATTGTAAAAAAATCACTCTCAATGCATTCCCTTGGAAGCCAGTGTTATAAATGGAGATCAGGTATAGTTGAAGAATTTAGTCCAATTTATTTATTCTTCCAATATTTATTGAGTATTGTCTATACATAACACATAAAAACAAGACCTACATAGCTATGTGTTGCTGGACAATAAAATTCCTCTTTAGTTTACTCTGAGAAGTATAACCTCCTCCAAAACCCTTTTTGTATATTCATCAGTTTTTAGAGTACATACTCAATGCATGGTTTTGAACTAATCAATTCTGCATTTAAATGATGAAATTTGCAGTCTCAATAAAGCATGATAAACAGCTGTTGCCTTTTATTTCTGCTTCCATTAAGAGGGAGTTAGAATCTCAAAACCTCATCACTTCTCTGTTTTTTGCCAAAAAAATGTCCTTTCTTATCCAGTAGTTGGCACAACTTCCAAGTTCAAAGGAACTGTGGATTTTACATCTAGAAACATCTGCTTTAATCTGTGCTTGAAATTAATGGGAACATAAACATCTTTCATTAATCTTTTCAACATTTCTGCAGCATGTAGCATCTGGGTCACAAAATTAGCATCATCACATGGTAGTAGGCTTTGCACTTAAGATATGGTTTTACACTTAAATTGTAATGAGGTTAAAATAGCAGCACAGACAATATATGCTAAAGAATGTCAAAGGAAAAAAAACTGGATTAGTCAGGTAGCTGAATCAACTACATAGAGGAGATGGGTATCACATCTGGTACTGAGACATGAAAAGAGATTAGATGGTGGACAGAAAAGGGCATGAAATTTCAGTGAGTGTAATGATAAACATAAATAGAGGATGAACAAGGCAAGTTGAATTACTGAGGAAACATGTTCATAAGAGGTAATGATGGGGATCACAATTAGACACCTTGACCAATGCAGATTGGTATTGAATTCCATGTTGAATATGAATATTTCCTGTGGTAAATAGAGATGTTTTGAGTAACAAAATGGGGGAAAAAGTGTTTCATGGAGAAAGTATACAGCTCTAGTACTAATGTCAGCGATGCTGGGTCTTAATAAATAAATGATTGTTGAATAGAAAACAAATGAATATACAGTAATTAATGTAATTTTTAAGAAAAAAAATATTTTCTGAAGTCAATTTACTTTTCTACAATTTTTTTTATGTGGTAGCCATTGACAGAAGATCCTCAGCAGGTAGAAGCAATGAACATAAATGCAAGATTGCAGGATATACACATTTGTCTCAAGTGTTGTTAAGTAAGACACCATAGAATTTTTTCTTCTAGATATGTCTCTGATTTTCAAGTGTTTGCAAAGATGCCTCAGTTTTTTTGAGGAGGGATGAGGATCTCTAGATCATAGGAACAACTCCCTTTGTCATGATATGTTCTGAATATTCTACTCTGGTGGCTCCTCCTATTATGGAAATTGGCAAGATACCTATCTGTACATAAGATTGAAGCATTTGTCTACAAGCCAATGCATGTTTTAGTGATAATCACATGGGCAAATCAAAGGTCAATTTCTCAGGATCAATTTCCCAGAGTATCTTTCTTCTTGACTTCACCACCATAGAAAGTCCTGGCTTCAAGACTGTCTGAGGTGTTTTCTAATAGTAACTATGATCTTTCTCTGAGGATGTTGGCAGAACTATGATTTTATCTCTGAAGATGTTAGAATTATCATGTCCAAACTTCCATATGAAACTTTCATTCTTTTGTAGAATGGTCATGGTGACACAGACAGTTCCTAGAACAGCATACATGTTTGTCAAGGATCCCTACTTGACAGTGTGTGCTTCCTATTGAAAAGAATAGTGAAAGGACAAAGCAGGAACAAACTCTCCATCTTGTCCTATAGGACTAGGCCCCCTGTCTAAACCCCCTCCCTTTTCTGGGAGTGACCACAGGTATGCCAGCAATGTGCCAACTTCTCGGACCACCGCCCGAATGGTCCAATGAAGTTCCAGGAATACAGCGAGGGTCCTAATAAGGCTACACAGAAAACTGTGACCAATCTCTGTAACCCATGTCACTTCCCTAAGCCCACCCAAATAACCAACCCCATATAACTGATTGTTCTTCCAGTGCTAGCTCTCTCATCTCGCTGCTGCGCCAGAAAGAGGCTGGGATCCAAACCCAGGTTTGAAAGACTCTTGGCTTTTGCATCGGAAAAGGCTCCCTGGTGGTTGATTATTGGGGACCCCGAACTCTGGGCATAAAAATAGCCTTGGCTGGTTTGAGCTCAGTGGATAGAATGTCAGCCTGTGGACTGAAAGGTTCCAAGTTCGATTCCAGTCAAGGGCATGTATCTTGATTGTGGGCACATCCCAAGTGGGAGGTGTGCAGGAGGCAGCTGATCCATGTTTCTCTCTAATCGATGTTTCTAACTCTCTCTCTCGCTTCCTCTCTGTAAAAAATCGATAATATATATATTTTTTTTTAAAAGAAAAGAATAGGTAAGTGATTTGTGGAGTATTGGCTTTGAAACAGTTATTGGTCACTGATAAAACCCTAGAGTGATTAAAGAGGCTCTTTGGGAAATCAATTCTTCTTCTCAGGAGGAACAGTGTGCTCAATCCAAATTTTTCTCCATTTCCACAACTCGAGTTTATGGTAAACTAACAAGAGAAGGGATATGAAGCAGAATTCAGGAGATTGCTTTGATATCTCATTCCATTATGTCCAGCTATAACCATCCAGAAAGCAGGCTACTGATCAAGAGGAACTAGAAATTAACCCTGTGGGGTAGGGAAGTAAATAGTTTAATGGTACTACAACACAATTCACATTTTGTAAATTACCTGAATTATTAAATGTTGGACTATTGGACAAATAATAGTTACAACCAATCAACAACTCGATTGCCATAAGCTACTTTTAACACCTGCAATAAGTTCAAAACAGTCCAGTTAACTTATCTTCAAGAGTGTATGATTTGTCCGGCAAACAATACCTATGTTATTTTATAGGGTGATCAGGGGCTGAATCTGTTCCTTCAAGAATGAAATGGAGACTGGAGTTTCTTTTACTACTGACATGTGTTTTGTTATCAGTCCACTCTAAAAGTAGTGAATTTTAAAATAAAAATTAAACAAAGACTATCAGACTGCAGAGGAATTTTAAAGGCTACTTAGACTAACCTTTGTGCACAGGGGCGGGGGGGGGAGAGGGGGGGTGTCCTTCATCCCAGCCTGCTCCTTCTTCAATCTGAGACCCCTAGAGGGATGTCCGACTGCCCTCTCACAATCTAGGACTGCTGGCTCCCAACTGCTCACTTGCCTTCCTTCCTGATTGCCCCTAACTGCTTCTGCCTGCCTGCCAGCCTGATCACCCCCTAAACACTCTGCTGCCAACCTGATTGATGCCTAACTGCTCCCCTGCCAGCCAGTTTGCTCCTAACTGCCCTACCCTGTGGGCCTGGTCACCCCTAACTGCCCTTCCCTTGCAGGCCTGGTCACTCCCAACTTCCCTCCTCTGCAGACCTGGATTACCCACAACTGTCCTTTCCTGCAGGCGTCATCACCCCCAACTTCCCTCCTCTGCTGACCTTAACTGCCCTCTCCTGCAGGCTTGAACACCCCAAACTGCCCTCCCTTGCAGGTCTGGTCCCTGCCAACTGCCCTCCCCTGCTGGCTATCTGTGGTGGCCATCTTGTGTCCACATGGGGGCAGGATCATGTGACCACATGGGAGCAGTCATCTTGTGTGTTGGAGTGATGGTCAAGCTGTATATTACTCTTTTATTAGGATAGAGGCCTGCTGCAGGGGTGGGGGCCAGTTGGTTTGCCCTGAAGGATGTCCTGGATCAGGGTGGGTGTTCCCTTGGGGCTTGGGGTGGCTTGGACGAGGGACCTGTGGTGGTTTGCAGGCTGGCCATGCCCCAGCAACCCAAGTGGAGGCCCTGGTATCTGGGATTTATTTCTTTTCTACAATTGAAACTTTGTAGCCTGGAGTGGAGCCAAGCCTTCAGCTTGCACAGCCATTGAAACTTTGTTGCCTTAACCTCCACCCGCCAGGCTTTGTGGAAAGCTTGGCTTCCTCCATTGCCAGGGGCAACCCAGGCCTCTCTCCTGAGCTCTCTGTGACCTAGCCATCTTGGTTGGGTTAATTTGCATACTGACTCTAATTGGCTGGTGGGCGTGGCTTGTGAGTGTAGCAGAGGTATGATCAATTTGCATATTACTCTTTCATTAGATAGGATATATAATGGTTTATATAGTGGGATCCAAGAAGCTCCTAAAAGTTGTTCCTTCAGGATACAGATATACTGAGCTGACTGAAAGCTTTTAATTTTTGGATACAGAGCCATTAGCTAAAAGATAAAAAAGAAAAAAAAGACACACCAGAACCTGCTACTCCCCACTTTCCATGGAATTATTAAATTTCCTCTTCTGTAAATTAAGGAGTTTGGCTAAAAGAAAACTAACCTGGCTGCACATTAGAGGAACATAGAGAGACTTTCAACATATACTAATATGTAGTCATCATGCCCAGGTCTTTTAATTTAACTATGAGGTGCTTCTGGACATGTGTAGGTTGTAATGCTCTCCATATGGTTCTACTAAGCCATCAGAGTTGATGATGGTTTCTAGTTCCAACCTTCTGAAACTCTGGAACACAATAGACCTGATAAATTCCCAAGGAACTGTATCTTTAATAATTCACTATTATTCTAGTGTGGGATTCCCTCATGCCATTCAATGCAAGAATTCACTCTCTGGAGCTCTAACTATGTGGAATTTAGGACATTTCCAGTGAGCCCAAACAGCCAAAGAAGAGATCATGCTTTGTTGATTTCAAATTTCACCAGAATGTGGGTCCATGAGTATCTCTTCCAATTTTAATCATCACATTAATTGTAAAGATTACATGAATGAGAATTGATTATTTGTCAAAGCCTGGGTCACAATGTTTCTCCTATCTGATAAGAATCGATTATTTTCCAAAAGATGGAAGAAATGAGCTTCTATCTACAATATTTCTACTGTGAGAAGATTGAGAAATACTTCTTGGTAGAAAATTCTTTAAAGACAACTCTTGTTGCATCTATGAATCCCTGCAAAAAAAGACTACTAGTGATAAAATATAAAATTTTGGGGTTATTGTCTCATGAGTCAGAACTTACAAAACCATTGTGTGGCCACGAGAGATAATTATAAATGCATTTTGCTGTAAATTGCTGAGAAAATATAAAAGTGCATCATTGTTTTGGATTCTGTTTATTGGAAACATTTTGTGAACTGGAAATTTAATTTGCTGGCCAACTGAATTTAAAAGTGACTGGCAAGAACTATCATTCACAAACTGTAATTTCAAAGGACTTCAGTTTGATCTAAAGATTTAGCCTGAGGATTTGTCCCTGATTGAATTTGTAGGACCCAGGCTCATAGGTTTTTTCCACCGTTGGTCCTCATAATTTATTGTAGTTAATCATTCCTGGAAGCCTAGCACTGAATTGAGAATTATGCTCATCTATTGTTTTGAAGAGCTGTGAGATTCTGCCAAGTGAGCCCTAGATGGAGTTGCATCATTTTGGAGTAGGATAAATGTTTCTCACAGGTGCACATTTCCTGCAGCTCCATTACCATGTTGCTCTATGAGAAATCATATTCTTAGCAGAGGCTGCAGTGATTCTCTTCTAGGCTTGAACAACAACAACAAAAAATGTTGATAGGAGGAAAGCTAGAGTAAGAAGAGAGAAAAAGTGAAGGAGGGAGAGGAAGTATTGTTAAGGCAATTATTTTGTATTATCAGGCACATATATTGAAATTACTGAGTAATGGGAATGACTTTCAGGAGTCAATCTTGGGGTCAGTCTTGGCTCTGCTTTGTGCAATGCCTGGCACCCAATTGTTAGCAGCTTTTATCGGCATTTGAATACTCAATACTCTGTATTGAGTATTAAGTGATGTACTTGCCATTCATTATATCATGTATTCCTTATTACAACTTTATGAGGGCTTTGGCACACACACACACCACCACCACCCCTAGGGACAAGTACCAAAGTTTTGAAAGGGAGATTTTCTTTGGAGGGTCTGCTCTGGACTTTCTCTAGCAGTGTTTTCCTTCTAGTCAAGGGGACATATCCACCTGGAGTCCAACCCATTCCTAGATGATGTTTGGGGTCTCTGAGACTCTGGTTGTCTCTGTCCAAATGGCCTTAATCCCACTTCTCATTCCCAAGATCACAACCTGTGAAAAGAAAATCTGAAGGGAGGCAACCCAGAGCTGTATGGGGTTCTATGTTCTGAGGAAAACAGATGCTTTCTATCTTGTGTCTTTGTCATCTTCATCACATTGCACCCATCTCATAGCCCAAGATATCTAAATAGTCAGCTTAGGTTATCATATTCTCATTTTGTCCAGAAAGAAGGAAAAAAGCATGAAATGCCCATGTTCTTCCTTTAAGGGCACTTATTGGAAGTAGAATATAAAGCTCTCTTTATTTCTCATTAGCCATAATTTATGTAGTTGTGAGTATAATGTGTGTGTGTGTGTATGCGTGTGTGTATGAAAGAGAAAAAGAGAGAGAGGAAGGGAAGAAGAGGTCTTATTAATGGCACTATTATTTTGTATTATCTGAACATTTATTAAAATTACTGGCATAAATTAATACAATTTTATTACTTTTATTTTGTACTGCTCTATTTGTCATGTTTTACTCCTCTCTTCCCTTAATGTATTATTTTTTTTCTTTATGCCTTTTTCTGAATTGTTTGAGGTTATTAGTGCAGTGTCCTCTCCACCCCAATTGAGAAATTCTATTCTTTTAGTAGTTACCATTAATTTTCAAATGAACTTTTAAGGAAGTCAACCTCATTGCATATAACTAGATTAATATAAGGATCTAGGATGGCTTTTTCTCTAAGCCAGTGGTTCTCAACCTTCCTAATGCTGAGACCCTTTAATACAGCTCCTCATGTTGTGGTAACCCCCAACCATGAAATTATTTCCGTTGCTACTTCATAACTGTAATTTTGCTACTGTTACATTGTTACAAATTGAACATAATTAAAGCATCGTGATTAATCACAAAAACAATATGTAGTTATATATTGTGAAATATTTATTTCTAATTACAAATAAATGAAATATTGTCTTGAATCATGGTGTAGCATGGGTAACAGTCTTAATATGACAACAGTATACTACATTGCTACACTTTGCTACACCGAGGAGCAGTGTGTTGGTTCCTAAGACCATGGGAAATATGTGTTTTCCGATGGACTTAGGCGACCCCTGTGAAAGGGTCATTTGACCCCCAAAGGGGTCGCGACCCACAGGTTGAGAACCTCTGCTCTAAGCATTCCTTTTCCTCTATGATGCAAATGACTGAATAACAACAACAAATTGGCATCAAATTATCCAACATAATTCTCTCCAGGTCTATCCATGCTGCTGCAAATGGTAAGAATTCCTTCTTCTTATAGCAGCATAGTATTCCATTGTGTAGATGTAACATAGTTTTCTAATCCACTCATCTGCTGATAGACATTTGGGCTGTTTCCAAATCTTAGCTATGGTGAGTTGTGCTGCTATGAACATAGGAATGCATATATCCTTTCTGATTGGTGTTTCTAGTTTCTTAGGATATATTCTTAGAAGTGGGGTTACTGCGTCAAATGGGAGTTCCATTTTTAGTTTTTTTTTCCTCATTAATTAAATCTTTATTATTCAGATTATTACATTTGTTTCTCTTTTTTCCCCTCCATAGCATCCCTCCACCCAGCTCCCACCCCTCCCTCTGCCCTTAGCTCCCTCCCATTGATCTCATCCATAGGTGTATGATTTTTGTCCAGTCTCTCCCTGTACACCCTTCAACCCTTCCCCACTGAGAATTATCAGTCCACTCCCTTTCTGTGCTCCTGATTTTATTATATTCACCAGTTTATTCTGTTGATCAAATTTTTAATTCACTAAATTTTTAGATTCACTTGTTGATAGATATGTATTTGTTCATAATTTTTTGGCTTTTACCTTTTTCTTCTTCCTCTTCTAAAAGAGTACCTTTCAGCATTTCATATAATTCTGCTTTGGAGTTGATGAACTCCTTTAGCTTTTTCTTATCTGTGAAGCTCTTTATCTGCCCTTCAATTCTGAATGTTAGCTTTGCTGGATAGATTATTCTTGGTTGTAGGTTCTTGCTATTCATCACGTTGAATATTTCTTGCCACTCACGTCTGGCCTGCATCGTTTCTGTTGAGAAATCAGCTGACAGTCGTATGGGTGCTCCCTTGTAGGTAATAAACTGTTTTTCTCTTGCTGCTTTTAATATTCTCTCTTTCTCTTTTGCTCTTGGTATTTTAATTATGATGTGTCTTGGTGTGGTCCTCTTTGGATTCCTTTTATATGGGGTTCTGTGTGCTTCCTGGCCTTGTAAGTCTATTTCTTTTACCAGATGTGGGAAGTTTGCAGTCATTATTACTTGAAATAGGTTTTCAGTATCTTGCTCTCTCTCTTCTTCTGGCACCCCCACAATTCTGATGTTGGTATGCTTAAAGCTGTCCCAGAGTCTCCTTACATTATGTTCACATTTTTGGATTCTTTTCTCTTCTTGCTTTTCCAGTTGAATGTTGTCTGCTTCTTTATATTTCAAATTTTTTACTTGATTCTTGCCTTTCTCTAGTCTGCTGTTGGACTCTGTATAATATTTTTTATTTCAGTCAGTGTATGTTTAATTTCTATTTGGTCCTTTTTCATCTCCTCTTGGGTCTCACTAAATTTATCCATCTTTTCTAGCATATTCTTGAAAAACTTATAAGCGTGGTTTTGAACTCTATATCCAGTCGTTTTTTTTTCCTCCATTTCTTTTGTTTGTGATCCTTTCCCTTGTCTCGGCATTTTCCCTATGCCGGGGAAACTTCTGTGTTGGATTCAGCCTTATGATAGCAGAGGCAAAGCCGCAGAAGCCTCTGTTGAGCTTGGGAGGGGTGGAGTCTCAGGGCTTAAGGGACCGCCTTGCCTTCCAGTGGGTCCCGCCCTCCATGGCCCCTGAGTCTCACGTGACTGGGTAATGGCTAGAGCGGTCCTTGTGCGCACGCTCGCGGTGCCTCTAACTGCTGCCTTTCCAGCTCCCCTGCACACCAGGACCACACGAGTCTAGGTCCCCAGGGTTTTGCCCGAAACAGGGGCCCAGTGGACTCAGAAGTGGCACAGTTGGGAGGGTCTGTCTCCCGCCCAGTCGCGAAAGCCAGCGGCACAATCAGCAGTCTGTCCTCTGCGCAGCACTGTGCGTGTGCGAGACCGGACCTGATCTTCTGCGACTCCCCTAAATTTCTGTGCACCTCTCCCTTTTCACAGTCCAAACTTCCTCCGTATGAATTTCGGCTGGATCTGGGGTTTAGTGTCGTAGGATAAGGGGTTCAATGCGGTTGGGAGTCTCTGTTTCCCTCCCGCCAGAGAAAGCCAGCCCGGTACTCTGGCACCCGCTCTCTCAGCGCTTGCGTTTCCGTACCTCAGCTTTTTGCAGCTCCTCTGGGTCTCTGTGTGCCCCTCTCTTTCCTTCTAGTTGTAGAACTTCCACTCAGCCAGCTTTCCTGTGGTTCTGGATGATGTCCGGTCTGTCTTTTAGTTGTAGTTTTGAAATTGTTGTGCGAGGCAGCAGTGTAGGTGTTTACCTATGCCGCCATCTTTGATAACTCCCCCATTTTTAGTTTTTTGAGAAAACATACTGTTCTCCACAGTGGCTGCACCAGTCTGCATTCCCATCAGCAGTGCACGAGGGTCCTTTTTCTCAATATCCTCACCAGCACTTGTTGTTCTTTGATTTTTTGATGATAACCATTCTTACATATAGGAGATGGTACCGCATTGTCATTTTGATTTACATCTTTCAGATAATTAGTGACTTTGAGCATGTTTTTATATATTTCTTGACTTTCCTTCTGTCTTCTTTTGAAAAGATTCTATTTAGGTCCGTTGCCAATTTTTTCTTATTGGATCACTTATCTTTCTTTTATTAAGTTGTCTGATTTCCCTGTAAATGTTGAAGATTAAACCTTTATCAATTATAACATTTGCAAATATGTTCTCCCATACAGTGGGATTTCTTGTTGTTTTTTTGATGGTTTCTTTTGCTGTGTAAAAGCTTTTTATTTTGATGTAGTCCCATTTGTTTATGTTCTCTTTAGTTTAAATTGCCATACGAGAAATATTGGTGAAAAAAATTGCTTTGACATATGTCTGAGATTTCATTGTCTATGGAATTCTCTAGTATTTTTATGATTTCCTATCTTATGTTTAAGTCCTTTATCCATTTTGAGTTTATTTTTGTGTATGGTGTAAGATGGTTGTCTACTATCATTTTTTTGCATGTATCTGTCCATTTTTCCCAACACCATTTATTGAAGAGGCTGTCTTGACTACATTGTATGTTCATGCCAACTCAGTCAAATATTAATTGAGCATACTGGTTTGGTCAATATCTGGGTTCTCTATTCTATTCCATTGGTCTATATGTCTGTTCTTGTGCCAGTACCAGACTGTTTTGAGGACAGTGGCTTTGTAATACAGCTTGAAATCTGGTATTGAGATCCCATCTAATTTGTTCTTCTTTCTCAGTATTACTGTAGCTATTAAGAGCCCTTTTTTTATTCCAGATGAATTTTTGGAGAGTATTTTCTAAGTCTCTGAAATATGCCAATGGTATTTTAATGGGGAGTGCATTAAATCTATTGGTTGCTTTGGGTAGTATGGACATTTTAATGATGTTGATTCTACCAATCCATGAATATAGTATGTTCTTCCATCTGTTTATGTCTTCCCTTATCTCTTTTTTCAGTGTCCTGTAGTTTTCTACACATAGGTCTTTTACCCCCTTAGTTAAGTTTATTTCTAGGTATCTTAATTGTTTTGGTGCAAAAGAAGTTGGATTGCTTTATTAGTCTCTCTTTCTGTAAGTTCATTATTGATGTATAGAAATGCCATAGATTTCTTGGTGTTAATTTTGTATCCTGCTACATTGCCAATTTCATTTATTAAGTCTAATAGTTATTGTGATGGAGTCTTTAGGATTTTTTGTGTATAATTTCATGTCATCTGCAAAGAAAGATAGCTTTACTTCTTCTTTTTCAATTTTGATGCCTTTATTTCTTCTTCTTGTCTAATTGCAATGGCTAATAATTCCAGGACTATGTCGAACAGGAGTGGTGAGAGTAGGCATCCCTGTCTTATTCCTGTTCTTAGGGGAAATGGTTTTGATTTTTGCCCATTGAGTATGATGTTGGCTGTGGGCTTATCATGTATGGTTTTATTATGTTGAAGTTTGATCCTTCTAGAACCACCATGCTGAGAGTTTTTATCAAGAAAGGGTGTTGGATTTTGCAAATGCTTTTTCTGCATCAATTGATAAGACAATGTGTTTTTTATCTCTCAATTTGCTTATGTGGTGTATTATTTTTATTGATTTGCAAATATTGCAACATCCTTGCATCCCTGGGATAAATCCTACTTGGTCATGGTGTATGATCTTTCTGATGTACTGCTAAATTCTATTTGCTAGAATTTTGTTGAGGTTTTTCTATGTTCCTGAGGGATATTGGCCTGTAATTCTCTTTCATTGTGTTCTCTTTATTTGGTTTTGGTATTAGGGTGATACTGGTTTCATAGTATGAGCTTGGACGTGTTCCTTCCTCTTAAATTTTTTGGAATAGTCTGCAGAGGATAGGTTTTAGTTCTTCCTTGAATGTTTAGTAAAATTCTCCTATGAAGCCATCTGGTCCCAGGTTTTTGTTTGCTGGAAACTTTTTGATGACAGCTTCAATTTCTTTCATAGTTATTGGCCTATTTGAGATGTTTAGATTCTTTCTAATTGAATTTTGGAAGGTTGTATTTTTCTAGGAATATGCCCATTTTCTGCAGGTTGTCCAGTTTGTTGGAATAGAGTTGTTCATGGTATTTTTAACAATCCTTTGTATGTTGGTGGGTCTGTTGTTATATCTCCTCTTTCATTTCTGATGCTGATTATTTGGAACCTTTCTCTACTTCTTGGTGCACTTGGCTATAGGTTCATCATTCTTGTTTATCCTTACAAAGAACCAGCTCTTGGTTTTGTGGATCTTTTGTAATGTTGTTACTGTTGTTGTTGTTTTTGTTTTTTTGTGGGTGTTTTTTTTTTTTGTCTCTATGCCATTTATTTTTGCTATGATCTTTATTATTTCCTTCCCTCTGCTTATCCTGGGCTTTTCTTGTTGCTCTCTTTCTTACTCTTAGGTTGTAGGGTTTGGTAATTTATTACTATTGCTTCTTGTTTTCTGAAGTAGGCTTGTATAGCTATGAACTTCCTCAAGACTGCTTTCACTGTGTCCCATAGATTTTTTATTGTTGTGTGTTTCATTATCATTTGTTTCCAGGATGTTTTTTATTTCTTCTTTGATCTCTCTGGTAACCTAGTCATTGTTTAATAGCATGCTATTTAGTCTCATGTGTTTGATTTTTTGGATTGTTTTTATTGTAGTTGATTTCTGGTTTTATGACACTGTTATCTGAGAAAATGCTTGATATGATTTCTATCTTCTTGAATTTAAAGAGACTTTGCCTGTAACCTAATATATGATCTATCTTTGAAAAGAACTATGTGCACTTGAGAAGAATGTATATTCTGTGGCTTTGGGGTGAAATGTTCTGGAGATGTCAATTAATTCCATCTGGTCTAGTGAGTCATTTAGGATTGATGTTTCTTTGCTTATTTTTTGTTTAGAGGATTTGTCCAATGGTGACAGTGGGGTATTAAAGTCTCCTACTATGATTTTATTGTTGTCATTCTCTCTCTTGATATCTTCCAGGCGTTTTTTATGTATTTGGGTGCTCCTGTACTGGGTGTGTATATGTTTACCAGAGTTATTTCTTCTTGTTGGATTGCTCCCTTTAGTATTATGAAGTGGCCTTCTTTATCTCTTGTTATGTCCTCTACTTTGAGATCCAATTTGTCAGATATAAGTATTGCTACCCCAGCTTTTTTCATTTTTATTTGCCTGAAAAACTTTTTTCCATCCCTTCATCCTCAGACTATGTGTGTCTTTTATTCTGAGGTGAGTTTCCTATAGTCAGCAGATATATGGGTCATGTTTTCTTATTCAATCAGTTATCCTATATCTTTTGATTGGAGCATTTAATCCATTTACATTTAAAGTTATTATTGATAGGTAGTTGTTTGTCACAATTTTTGTTCTTTATCCCTGTGTTCCTTCTTTTCTTCCTATTTCTTCTTTTGACAGCAGACCCTTTAACGTTTCTTGCATTGCTGGTTTGCTGATAATAAATTTCCTTAGTCCTTTTTTGTCTGTGAAGCTCCTGATTTCACCCTCCATTTTGATTGATAGCCTAGCTGGGTACAGTATTCTTGGATTCAGATTCTAACTTTGCATGACTTTGTATATTTCATCCCATTTCCTTTTGGCTGATGTGTTTCTGTTGAGAAATCAATCACTAGTGTGATGGGGGATGCTTTGTCGGTAACATTCTGTCTTTCTCTGGCCGCTTTTAAGATGTTTACTTTGTCATTGGTGTTTGCCAATTTAATTAGAATGTGCCTTGGTGTTGATCTTTTGGGGTTCATTTTGCTTGGGATTCTGTGAGCTTCTGGGATTTGTGTGGGGTTTTTTCTTCCCTATATCAGGGAAGTGTTCTGTCATTATTTCTTCAAAAAGATTTTCTATTCCCTGCTCAGTTTCCTCTCCTTCTGGTACTCCTTTATGTGGATGTTGTTGTGTTTAGTGTTGTCCCAAAGTTCCCTGAGGCTCTCTTCTTGCTTTTTAATTTCTTTTTTCTAGAAGCTGCTCTATTTGGGTATTTTTTTCTCCCTTGTCTTCTAACTCATTGATGCGGTCCTCTGCTTCTTCTAGTCTACTCTTAAGTTCTTTATAGCAGAATTATAAAGAACTATTAAGTTTTTTATAGTAGTAATGTCCTTTTTCATTTCTTCTTGGTTCTTCTTCATTTCTTCTTGGTTCTTACACATATTGTTGCATTTGCCTTCCATTCTTTACATCCACCTTATGACCATTTATTTGAATTCTTTCTCTGACAGGTTGCTGACCTCCATTTCATTTACTTCCTTTTCTGGTAATGCCTGCTTTTCTTTCATATGCAGGCTATTTCTTTGTCTCCCAATGATCTCTCTTCTCTGGGTGTCCGGTTATATAGTTCTCTCTCTCTATTTGGGATTCATGCTGGATATGTCACTGCA
Organism: Lasiurus cinereus; assembly: GCA_011751065.1. Taxonomy (NCBI): domain Eukaryota; kingdom Metazoa; phylum Chordata; class Mammalia; order Chiroptera; family Vespertilionidae; genus Lasiurus; species Lasiurus cinereus. The sequence continues at coordinate 75,169,676 of JAAGEH010000018.1, read as the reverse complement.
GCTGCCACCTCCACCACCACCTCCCTTGCTGCTGCAGCCATGGATCTTATTCTCCATGCCACCCTGGGTAGTTGGAGAGGAATGTGATAGGAGAGCAAACATCTTCCCCCACTCCATTCTCTTAGAACATAGTCCTGTGTGTGTGTTTTAATTCTAACTCAAAGACATGCATTAATGGAATCTGCAGAACTGTAGCTTGCTCTGAGTGTGTCAGTGAGTAAGTAGTAAGTCCCATAAAATTATCTTTAGATGGTCATACATGATTATTCTGTTTGCTCACCAATATCACTTCCATTTCTCATATTTTTTTAGAAACATTTTCTTAGGTCATTTACAAGTTCTTTTAATAAGAGTGTTTTTGTTTATCTGTAAATATATTTTCTTTCATTCTTGAAAACGTATTTCCTATAAACCCACATAATTGGACACTTATTTTGTCTCTGAATTTTGAGAGTATATTTTACTCCTTACTTGCTACCATTATTTCTCTTGAAAATTTGTCATTCTAAACATCATTTCTGTTAATTTTTTTCAAAGCTGCTAAGATCTTTATTTTTTGCAATTTTACCCTGATCTGTTTAGCAAAAATTTCTTTCAATTTATTTCATTTGTGATTCTTTGTTTCCCAAATGTCATCACTCATTATTTAATACTAGAAAACTCTCCAGTGTTATATAAATATTATTTCTATATAATATTTTCATTATTTTTTTCTGGTATCTATATAGAACATATTTTGGATCTTTTCATTTTATACTCCACTTCTACATTTGTTTAACTTTTTTCATATTGTAATCTTTGTGCTATTTTTATATGATGTCTTTGATCTTTTTCCCATTTGCTGATTCTCTTCAGTACTTGCACACTGCTGTGTAATATCCTATTAAATTGTTAATTTTAATTTTATTTACTTATTTTATAACTTTTCTCTAATTCTTTATTAAAAATATCTAATTTCTTCTCAAATTTCTGATTATAGTTTTTCTCCTGATAATTTTCAATTTCATTTTATTTCCTTAAAAAGTATTAAGTATATCTTTTTAGTTTTCTTTTGAAACATTTTCAGCATCAATTTTTAAAATTCTTTTGTTGTTGTTTTTATCAATTCTCACCTTCGGTAGCTTGCTTGTTCTCTTTGTGTTTGGAATAATTTTTTATTGATGCTTATATTTTTTGATATTATGTGTTGGGCATGTATTTTTCCAGGTATAATTTTGGGTAGTTTCTTCAAGGCACATGGGTAAAAAATAGATGTAGGTCCAATATAAGTTGTAATTCTTGACATATATTTTGAAGTGAACAAACATAGCAGATTCAAACCACAAAATATTTGAAGTCCAGTCTTTGACCAGATAGTATCAATGAAGGTCTTATTTGCAAAATGATTCAACCTAGTGCCAAAGCCAAGTTAACCATATACTTCATTACATTTACTATTTCCCTCTATGGGTATCTTTATCTGTTGTAGTCATTATATATGTGATTTGTTCAACTTCTTACTCTTGAAGCTCTAAGTAACATGGGACCTATCTATGTCCCAGGTTGATATTCATTTCCAGTTCTAGCTTAAATCCATGGTCTTTGTTCCCTGACTGCACTTGCCATAAAATTTCCTTTATATTCTACATGCTCATGTAGTTATTTACAAAAGTATTTTGAATTTTTTTTATCAGTCTTTGTTAGATATTCTGTGGAAGGAGATTTTGCAATTTTGGAAGCACAAGATTCACATTAATCCATACAAAATTATCTATTTCCATTAGAAGTTTTTAGAGAATTAAAAATATTATCACCAGGCTCAGATAAAATTTTAGGATATTCAGGATGTTTGTCTATATATATAAAAGCCTAAGCAACCTTATGACTTGTTGACCAAATGACTGGTCAACTATTTGCTATGATGTGTAGCATCAGGGAGCAGATGCTTAACACAGGAGTTTCCCCCTGGTAGTCAGTGAGCTCCACAGCCAACCTCCCACAGTGGGCCAACCTCCCATGGTCCCTCCCGCAAGCCAGCCATATCGGCCCCAATTGGTACTTGGCGAGATGGTCCTGATTGGCCCTGATTGCTGGCAAGGCTGAGGGACCCCACCCGTGCATGAATTCATGCACTGGACATCTAGTATTATATAAAGGGAGAAGGCTTAAGTTGTGTTGTTTTTTTTTATAAGACTTGAGTTAAAGTGTTCATTTTAACTGTGCTTTCAAGTGAGCATATGAGGAATTGACTTTTAAAAAGTGTGTAAGTTAAACTTATACATTTAAGTAAAATGAAACCCCAAATATATGAATCTGATTTTAATGGTTTTACCATACTTCAGATTTATTTAACATTTATAAATGATTGTGACACAAGTTTGATTTTGGAAAAATCCAAAATTTCTAACACATGGCTGCTGCTATTGAATGTACTATCTAATTATATTTATTCATCTCCCTTTTAACATTTTAAGATTTGATAAGCAAAGAAAGAAATCTTATCTTTAATATTTTGAAAATAGGTATTTTCAGCTAAAAGTGTTAAAATTATATTGAATCTCTTCCTCTCACCTGCAGGGGAGCTGGAATTAATATAATTACATGTAAAAATATGCACCATGGATTTGTTGAAAAATGAAATTCCTTTCCTCCCCCTGTATAGGAAATGTCATGCAGCATTTTTCCTTCTGTGCACTTCAGAATATTCATGCTTGAAGCTTCACACAGAAGTAATCAGGATAGGTGACTGTGTGGTGAGAGGATTCGTTAGAAATGAGTTCACTTATCCTCCAATTTGGGACATAACAATTCTGTTATATTTCTCAAGACTGATATTTTGTTTAAGGCTAAATTTGAATCTCTCATGTTGAAATAATTATTAAAATATTGGAATTGAGTGTTGGGAAGATAAAAGTAAAAGAAAATAAAACAAGAGATTGGAAATATAGGTTCCCCTAGTATGTCTTTTTGAGATAAAAAGAAATTGCAACCATAAAGCTAGGATTTATAATTGTAAGTCAGCATCTTTTGCCAGTAAGAGGGAGAAGTTGTTGAAATCTGACAAAATGGTATTCTATATTCTCAGGAGAGCTGGGATGAAGTTACTACATTTGAATCACAGGCTTTGTCATTTTTTGACATCAGCAAAGAGTTTTCAGGAACACAACTACAGGAAAAATCAAATTGGCCCAGTGTTGTATTTAGTTAAGTGAAGACTCACTTATCTAAAGTCACATCAAGAACCTTGAAATGGTGTTAAAATTTGTCAGAGAGGCATTATAAAAGCAATAGAGGAAAATTTACCTCTGGATAGGCAGACTAAAAATGCAAAACAATGCAACTATTAATACTAATGTAATATTTGTGAATGATAATTGATATTCTCTTTATTTTTATTTTCATGTATGTGGATAATATTAAAACTTTCTTTGTTTTGCCATCAAACTTGGTCTTCTGTTCTCTTTTTCTGATAAAGGTTAAAATCTTTCAAGTACACCTATTATCAACAAGGTGGCTCTCAGGGAATGTCCATTGCTTTTGGGTAAAAGAACATTGTCCTCAAATCTTATTTCATTAAGATGAGATTTTCATTTGTGTCTCTATACAACTTGTAGGTTCAAAGGTGCGGCAGTCCTGCCTTGTATCTCTGTCCTTATAAATAGCATTTTGTGAAAAAAAAGCAATAAACATATAGAGATATATTCAATAGATCATTTCAATTTTAATTTGTATAAACCAGGCAAACACATCTAGGAGTCATAGTTCTAAAATTAGAAACTGATGATGATAACATTATTTTTTTTGTATTGAGCATTAGATCCAATATAAAATATAAAGCAATGCCATCCATATAACAGGTGTTATAATTATTTATTTAATTAATGTAACCAGTTTATTGTACTTGGTTGGTTGAGTGAAGGGAAAGTAAAAAATAGCTTTTATTTTCCTTTACATCACTATTTTTTTCTTCTCTATGACCCTGTGTTGACAGTGAAATGGAACCAGATTAGACTCAATTCAACAACCTCTGGCCAAGAAAGAATTCAGAGTCAAGACTCAAACTATAAGAGAAAGTTTATTTAGAAAGTCACAGAGGTAGGAAAAATGAGCTATAGAAGAAATTTGCCCTGGAAACAAGTTACAAAAGAAAGGCCATTGGGGCTTGGGAAAGAGAGAAAGTGAGAGAGAGAGAGAATTCTAGGGACCCTGTCTTAAGGTGTTTTTTTCTGGAGGTCTCAGAGAGGATCTCAAAAATTATTCATACACCTTTAGGGTGATGGTGTACATTAATTGGTCAGCACCAGGTCAGGGAATCATTAGTCAATGCAGCTGATCCTGATATCAACCATGGCATTACTCCATTATTCCATCTGGTTTTGCTCCTTCTCTGGGCCTGGAGCTCAAACACAGCTAAGGCCTAGATGATATCAAGCGGTTAATGCTTATAGAGTGCCAGGCACATGGGGCTCTCTGCCCTGGGGACCCTCTGCACCTGGCCCATCTTCCTACTCTGCTTATGCCTATCTAACTACTTACTACACCTGAATATCTTAAGTAGGAATCATAGCTTTCCCACCATGATTTTTTTTAAATAATGCCATTTTGGTGTGGTTAAGCTGGATAGAGGATCATCCCATGCACCAAAAGGTGGTAGGTTCAATTCCTAGTCAGAGCCCATACCCGGATTGCAGGTTCAGTCCCTGGTCACAGCCTGTGCAAGAGGCAACCAATAGATGTTTCTCCCTCACATCCTCACATCACTGTCTCACTCTCATCCTTTAAAAAAATAACTAAAAATAGTGCCATTTTAAATAATTAACAATCCAACCTGAAATAAATTGAACTTTGCCTTCTTCTGTTTAAAGCTCAGCCTTTTCACTAAAGCTCCCAACCTGACCTGCATTGAAGAAGAGGACACTCAACCTCAGAAAAACCTTTCCTGGGAATTTCCTTTCCCTTAAACTCTTCTCCTAATCCTCCTGTTTCCTACATTGACTACATTGGTGCATTAACTATGGCTCGACAAAATGCTTTGGGGATACCTGTTTGCAAATCCTGCATGGATGGTCTCTGGAATATGTGATTACCTAAGCCTATTGTTCAATTATCATTCTAACTCCAGCAGAATCCCTTTTAACATCTTTTTACATTTACTAGTGCCAACATTTTATAAATAGCTAACATTCCAAACACTGGGCCAAGACATGGTAACATGTATACAATTCAGAATTAAGTAAGGCAAAATAAATTACATTAATTAAATATTGTATGTATTTAAAGAAACATCAAGTCAGCAGGGTAGAGTGAATCAGAATCTTATATTTATTTAGAGAGGGATTTGGTTTTGTTTCACTTGGTGAAAGTTATTTTTTCCTAATATATAAAAATTACTATCATCTAATCTTTAGATCCATTAAGGTTCTACAAGTTGTGTCAATCATATATAATATAGCAAAAAATACAGCTCAAGACTGCACAATGCATCTAGTGTTCTTAGAAGCAGTGCTTTAGTCTTTCTGTGTATTTATTGATCTCGACACTTTTGAAGATTCCAGGCTAATAATTTTGTACAATGCCCTTCAATTTGTTTGTCTAATGTTTCCTTGTGATTAGATTTAAATTACACATGGTTGGCAGGCCTATTACAGGATTAATGCTGTGTTCCCTTTATTGCCTTCTCTCTCAGGCACACACATTTCAATTTGTCTCATTATTGACGGTGTTCACTTTGATTTCTTCATTAAGAAGGTGTCGGCCACTCATTTGTGTAAAGTGACTCATTTTTCTTCTGCAATTAATAGGTATTTTGTGAAAAGGTACTTTGATACCATGTAAATATTCTATTCTGCACCCAATTTGCCCTTCATAATGTGTTTATTTGTGTCTTCATGGATGCTCACCTTCCTCTGACTCAACGTCTCTTGAATGATTGCTCAGGAAAAAGCTGGAGGAGAAAGAAAAAGAGTACAAGCAATAATATTTTCATTAAACTGAGATCATGACCGAAGTTTATTCATTTTACAAGAGAGAAAAACCTGAGACTCAGGAAAGTTACCTGAAACACTGGAGCCAGAATCCATGAATATTCACTTATCACTAGGGCCTTGGTATAGCAACAAAACTTCAAATCAGTGTTTATGATTGGCCGTTACTTTCATGAGCCAGTTTTTAGTGCAATTTAATGGCAACTGAAAAAATTAGAAAATCTAAATCAATAATAAATTCTATTAAGTATTTTATTTTAAAAATAATTACTGTGGTTATATTTTATCCAGCCACTGTCTCCTTTGATTCTTTCTTGAGGTGCACCTGACTGGGAGCATTAACCCACAGACAAGAAAGGGAATGAATGCCTCACAGCCTGCTCAGACACTTTTCCAACCAAACTTATAAAGTTCAATTTTTAAGGAAAGTCCTTGGTATGACCTTTGAGACATGAGGCAGTGATCTTTCAGTCAGTTTGAGAGTAAATTGTTATCTGCCTCCTACACATCGTATCTCTTAAAGTTTTCTCAAGTTGGGTGCAGTTCAGGAACAATAATTTCTTATGAGAAAAATATTACTTGTACATATAGAACCAAAATGTTAGTGTAGAAAGAAACCCATGGAATTTAGCTAAAATATGCTGATTTCTACTCTTAGAGATTTACTCAGTAAATGTAGATCGGGGTCTAAAAGTCTGCATTTTTGGCAAGGAAACCAGAACTTTCTGATGCAGGTGGGCTTGTAAACACACCAGGAAAACACCGCAATTAATGCAGATGAAATCGTTTTAAAACGATTGTTTTAAATTGTTTTAAACTATGAAAGCTGATGTTAGAATTCTATCATTCAACCTATGGAAAGGACTGAAACCATGATGAACTAGCTGTCATTTGTTGGTTGTGGGCATATATTTAAAGATAGATTTATCAGTATGCTGGATGAGATATAAAAGGAGAAATCAAGATACAGTTCTGAGATAGATTTTAGATGCCACTGCTTCTGTATCAATTAAAGAAATATGACCCTTTTCCAAAACAGCATTTCTTTATTAGAAATAAGCATTCAGCTTGGTGGAACTCTTTGTGCAGAATGAGATAGTTTATGAGTCATAATTTTTTCAAATAAAGAAACCAAAACATAGTTAAAATTATTCACCAAATAGCACATGGATAGAAGTTGGAAAAGCCAGACTTAGAACCTTTGTAGCTCCTCACTTAGGTCCTATTTGATTTTCCCATTGCATTAATCTCTAGAATATAAATGTATGTGCTGCTTGAAAATAAAAGTGGTCATGGTAAATCATGGATATAATTAATTTTATTTTGTAAATATATCTTTGTATTCTGTCCCCAATACTAGGAAAAATATGAATAAAAAGACAAAACCCAACTTTTTTTTAGTTCCCTTTTCATGTGTCTCACTCTAAATTCTCAAGCTTAGGTGATTTCATAGTTTCCAAATATAGTTGTCAAGGGGTAAAATCCTCAGAATTAATGAAGCATGTCATGGCCTGAATTCTTGCCAAATTATAAATGTTATAGTATTTTGATGGCTTGTTCTCTTGTGTTCATGATTTCCTCTAATTTTTCCTCCTGCTCTGGGAAACCTGTGCCTGGAGCTTGTATCCCTTTGTTCTAAATACACTTAAAGAGAGAGAATTTGTATTTTTCTAAGCATTGTCTAAATTTCTAATAAATAAAATACTCATACTTCTCTCTGTGGAATCCTCTTTCTTCTCTTTGTTGACTGTTACATGTTCTGGTAAAATGATTTTTTTGTTGTTGTTCTTATGGACTTTGCAATGAGTCTTTGATTCTCCAAGAATTTTCAGTTGCTATCATATGATAAAATAAGTTGGCAAGAGTCTGGAATATAATAAGTTAAGCAATCATACTTTTGACTTTTAAAACCTGCTAAATTTACCAGGTTTACCAGGAGATTTAATTTAATTCAATTGCATTCAATTCAGCACTTATTGATTTTCTCTTTTATACAAGTAATTATCTATATAGCAAGAATATAAATATGCATACATTCTAGGTCTATGCCCACCAGTTAAAATATAGTCTAAAATGAATAGAATAAATAAGTAATGAAGATTTTCAGTATTTTAAGATCTAAGAAGACTAAACTCATATGTGACAAGAGTAAGACAGTGACCTCCAAATCACATTTGTAGGATATAGGAAGACCTTTTATAGCAGATAATTTATGCTGCTGAGTCTTAAAGTATGGAGCAATTACAAGGATAAAAGGGATGTAACCCAGAGAGAGAAAAGTCAAGGACAGAAAAAAGGAAAAAAAAATGAGGTATATTTAATGAAATTCAGAAGTAGTCCAGAAATGAGACAGGATTGTTAACATAATATGTGGGTGTATTGCAAACAGAAAATGTGGGGTCTCTTAAATTAAGAATTTCAAGATGATTACAGGAGTATATTTTAACTTTTGTTGACAAATAAAATTGTAAGATATATAAACAATACAATTTGATATATGTATAGAGTGAAAGGATTATTTCCATTGAGTTAACATATCTATTATCTCATATGTTTACCTTGTTTTAGTGAGACTATTTAAGTTGTACTCTCTTAGAAAATTTCCATTATACAATGCAGTTATCAACACCATGTTATCATGTCATACATTCAATTCTCAGACCTTACTCATCTAAGCCAAAAGTTTGTACCTTTTACCAACCTCTCCTTATTTCTTCCATTCTAATACACTGATAACTACTCTTTGATTATCTGTCAGACTTTTTTTATCTTAGACTCTTCATTATTAGATTCCACATAAGTGCTATTATACAGTATTTATTATTGTCTGGCTTATTTCACTTAGCATAATGTAATTCACTTTCATGTTTTTGCAAATGGCACAATTTACTTTTTAAGAACTGTTTAAGTCTGACAGTTCATTGTATGTATATATATATGTGTGTGTATGTAACATTAAAAAAAATCTTTTTATCCATTGACATAAACAGATATTTCCACACCTTGGCTATTATGAATAATGCTACAATGACCATAAAAGTATAGATATCTCTTCTATATAATGATTTTTCTTTTTGAAGATATGCTCAGAAGTAGGAATGCTGGATCATGTGGTAATTCTATATTTAAGGAACCTCCACAGTGTTTACCATGGCGTCTGTAACAGTTTACATTCCCAGCTACAGTGTACAAGAGTTTTTTTCTTCACATCCTCACCAGCATTTCTCACTTATCTTTTTAATAATAGACTTAAGTAAGTGAAGGATCATTGTGTTCACAGGGACCTATACAAAATAGATCACATGCCTGGGAAACAGGCATTGATTGCTGTTCTGAGGTAGGAGGGATAAGGTTTGAGGGGATGGTTGTAGAAAAGGTAAGACACTGCAGTGAACAACAAAGTGAAGAGAGGACAGATGAAGATGAGCCATGCATGGTATGTCAAAAAGTCTGGGGTCACCAGCTATGTACCCTGCTTGAGAGTACTTGGATATATGTACCATGATATTCATTTCATATTTATTAAGTATAATATGTGTTTTAAACTATCACCCACAAAATTTTCTGATAAAAATGAAAGAATTATTTTGGAAATAAAAATGAGATGGTAATACTAATAATAATAGCAGCTAATACATACAGCATGTTTCCTATACATCATGACATAGATCCTTCTTAGCTCCAGAAATATCTCCCCTACAGCTCCATATACAAGTGTGCCTAAATCTAAGTTTTCACTGAAATAATGGTGTACATCACAAGGTTACTTGAACCAGGGGCCTTTAAAAAATAAAACAGCAAAAAAGAGTAGCCATATGTTTGTAATTATTTCACTTAGCATAATGTAATTTACTTTCATGTTTTTGCAAATGGCACAGTTTACTTTTTAAAAACCTTTTAAGTCTGACAGTTCATTGTATGTATATATATATGTATATATATATGTATATGTATATATATATATATATATATGTGTGTGTGTGTGTGTGTGTGTGTGTGTATATGTCACATTAAAAAAATACCACCCAGCTCAGACTGAATCGCACATCAAGAGTGTTAAAGGAATGCTCCAGAATTTTCTGTATGGGAAAGTTGTTAGGATTATAATTACCTACCAAGAAATTTCTTCCAACACTCTCCCTTTTTACCAGCTCCTGAGCATTTAGCCTCCCTCTCTGAGGGCCTACACCTTCTCATTTAGGTCTGGATCTCTGAAGGATTGTGGCCCCGACAATGAACTTGAACTCACATGCTTTTATTAGGGTCAAATGTAAGAAGCACACAAAAAATTGCAATTCTGGCACTAGTCATCGTACCCCACTTCTTATAATAAATGACTTTGCAAACTCTAACAAGATTCCCAAGCATTTTAATTGAGAACTTATTCTATGCCCAGGATGTTCTTGGTCCTGAGAGAAACAATAGTGAATGCGGTAGAAAAGTTCCTGTTCTCCTGGAGTTGACTTCTGGTGGGAAAATAGGCAATGAGAGGTAGATACAAACACACACAAATAAAGTTACAAGCATACATTCACACAGACACCAATAAGTAAAATGATTGTGATAAATGCTGGCAATGAAATTACTGCATCCTAAAAAGTAATGAAAAAGCTGAGACCTAGAGGCTGAAAAAGAGACCCAGCTATACACACACACACAAAAGCCTAAGTTCTAGTGAGGAAAAGTGAGGGATGTGCACAGCAAAATCATAAAATGGGAACAAGATTGGTGCATTCTAATAAAAACAGGCCAGTGTATAGGTCAGTGGCATGAGAATGCTGCTTGTCCATCTATCTGTACCATTTTTCCTTTATGATTTCTCATGCCTGCTAAAACCCTCACTATGACCTTGTATTTTTACTATTAAACTCCGTTTGTGTTCTGCTCAGTTGAATCTCAGGGGTAGACCTTCCTCAGACATTGAAACTTGTACATGTCCTAAGAAGGCTGATGTCCTGGAATTTGACCTGGTCTTTGCCCATAAAATTAATTCTATCAGGCATTTTAACTTCTTTCCTCAACCTCCTCTACTCTACTCATTTCCTATGGAATACAGGCCAGGACCATGACCCTTCAGCCTATCATACTCCCAAGCTGTTTGTCTGCAAATCAGCCTGCCAACATGGTTTAATGTGCTGCCTGCCTTGAGTGGCAGCAGTAGCCACTGAGCAAGGGTCATAAACAGCAGTTCTCAACCTGTGAGTCGCAACCCCTTTGGGGATCAAACAACCCTTTCACAGGGGTCGCCTAAGACTATTGGAAAACACCTATTTCCCATGGTCTTAGGAACCAACACACCACTCCTCAGTGTAGCAAAATGTAGCAATGTAGTTTACTGTTGTCATATTAAGATGTTACCCATGCTACACATGATTCAAGACAATATTTCATTTATTTGCAATTAGAAATAAATGTTTCACAATATATAATTACATATTGTTTTTGTGATTAATCACTGTGCTTTAATTATGTTCAATTTGTAACAATGAAAATACATCCTGCATATCAGATATTTACATTACAGTTCATAGCAGTAGCAAAATTACAGTTATGAAGTAGCAACGAATGTAATTTTATGGTTGGGGTCACCACAACATGAGGAATTGTATTAAAGGGTCGCGGCATTAGGAAGGTTGAGAACCACTGGTCCTGAAAGAACAGCTCTGGCATCCAGGAATGAGCTTCCAAGGAAGGAAGCATCTGCTTATAGTGATGAACCAATGTGGAGATGTCTTAGTTTTGAATTTAGTTATTAATCTTAAAATCTGTCCAAATAGATTATTAGGTATTGATGTCTATTCAAATATTAATTCATGGTATTTGGTTGAAACAGTTTTTTTTTTAATTTTTCTTAATTTTTTTATACATATCTCCCCATTGCCCTCCTCCCTCCCAGGCATACCCCAACCCCCCAGTGTCTATGTTAATTGGTTATGCTTATATGCATGCATACAAATCCTTTGATTGATCTCTTATCTAGCTCACTTAACTTTAATCTTCCTGCTATAATTTCACAGTCTGTTTGAAGCTTTACTGTCTCTGTATCTATCCTTTTGTTCATCAATTTATAATGTTCTTTATTATCCACAAATGAATGAGATCATGTGATGCTTCTCCTTCATTGACTGGCTTATTTCACTAAGCATAAGGTTCTCCAGTTCCAACCAGGTTGCTGCAAATGGTAAGAATTCTTTCTTTTTAATGGCAGCATAGAATTCCATTGTGTAGATGTACCACAGTTTTCTGATCCACTCATCTGCTGACGGGCACCTAGGCTGTTTCCAAATTGTAGCTATTGTAAATTGTGCTGCTATGAACATAGGGGTGCATAAATCCTTTCTGATTGGTGTTTGTAATTTCTTAGGATAAATTCCTAAGAGTGGGATTACAGGGTCAACTGGGAGATCCATTTTTAGTTTTTTGAGGAAACTCCATACTGTTCTCCACAGTGGCTGCACCAGTCTGTATTCCCACCAACAGTGCACAAGGGTTCCTTTTTCTCCACATCCTCGCCAACACTTGTCATTTGTTGATTTGTTGATGATTGCCATTCTGACCGGTGTAAGATGGTATTGTTTTGATTTGCATCTCTCGAATGATTAATGATTTTGAACATGTTTTCATGTGTCTCTTGGCCTTCCTTCTGTCATCTTTTGAAAAGGTTCTATTTAGGTCCGTTGCCCATTTTTATATTGGATCGTACATCTTCCTTTTATTAAGTTGTATAAGTTGGCTGTAGATTTTGGAGATTAAACCTTTATCAGTGATAACATTTGCAAATATGTTCTCCCATACAGTGGTCTTTCTTGTTGTTTTGTTGATGGTTTCTTTTGCTGTGCAAAAGCTTTTTATTTTGATGTAGTCCCATTTGTTTATTTTTCTTTAGCTTCCATTGCCTTTGGAGCAGTATCCGTGAAGAAGTTCTTTTGGGATATATCTGAGATTGTGCTGCCTGTGGATTCCTCTAGTATTTTTATGGTTTCCCTTCTAATGTTTAAGTCCTGTATCCATTTTGAGTTTATTTTTGTATTTGGTATAAGTTGGTGGTCCAGTTTCATTTTTTTGCATCTATCTGTCCAATTTTCCCAACACCATTTATTGAAGAGGCTATCTTGGCTCCATTGAATGTTCATGCCTCCTTTGTCAAATATTAGTTGAGCATAGTGGTTTGGGTGGATATCTGGGTTCTCCATTCTATTCCATTGGTCTATATGTCTGTTCTTGTGCCACTACCAGGCTGTTTTGAGAACAGTTGCTTTGTAGTATAGCTTGAGATCTGGTATTGAGATCCCACCAACTTTATTCTTCTTTCTCAGAATTGCTGTAGCTATTCGTGGTCTTTTTTTGTTCCAGATGAATCTATGAAGAATTCTTTTTAGGTCTATGAAATATGTCGTTGGTATTTTAATGGGTAGTGCATTGAATCTGTAGATTGCTTTGGGTAGTATGGACATTTTAATGATGTTGATTCTCCCAATCCATGAGCATGGTATGCTCTTCCATCTGTTAACATCTTCCTCTATCTCTTTTTTCAGTGTCCTGTAGTTTTCTGCATATAGGTCTTTAACTCTTTAGTCAGGTTTATTCCTAGGTAACTTAATTTTTTTGGTGTGATGCTAAATGGGATTGCTTTTTGAGTCTCTCTTTCTGTAATTTCACTATTAGTGTACAGAAATACCACAGATTTCTTGGCATTAACTTTGTATCCTGCTACATTGCCAAATTCATTTATTAATCCAATTAATTTTGGGATGGAATCCTTCTGGTTTTTTATGTACAGTATCATGTCATCTGCACATAAGCACAGCTTTACTTCTTTTCCCATTTGGATGCCTTTTATTTCTTCTTCTTGTCTAATTGCAATGGCTAAAACTTCCAGTACTATGTCGAACAGGCGTGGTGAGAGTGGGCATCCCTGTGTTTCCCTGTTCTTAAGGGAAATGGTTTTAGTTTTTGCCCATTGAGTATGAAGTTAGCTGTGGGTTTCTCATACATGGCTTTTATGATGTTGAGGTATGCTCCTTCTATTCCCACTTTGCTGAGAGTTTTTATCAAGAAAGGGTGTTGGATTTTGCCAAATGCTTTTTCTGCATCAATTTATATGACTATGTGATTTTTATCTTTCAATTTGTTTATGTGATGTATCACATTTATTGATTTGTGGATATTGTACCATCCCTGCATTCCTGGGATGAATCCTGCTTGGTCATGGTATATGATCTTTCTGATGTACTGCTGGATCCGATTTGCTAGAATTTTGTTGAGGATTTTGGCATCTATGTTCATGAGAGATATTGCCCTGCAATTCTCTTTCATTGTGTTGTCTTTATCTGGTTTTGGTATTAGGGTGATACTGGCTTCATAGAAGGTGTTTGGAAGTGTTCCTTCTTCTTGAATATTTTTGAATATTCTGAGGAGGATAGGTTTTAATTCTTCTTTGAATGTTTGGTAAAACTCTCCTGTGTAGCCATCTGGTCCCGGGCTTTTATTTGCTGGAAGATTTCTGATGACTGCTTCAATTTCTTCCATAGTTATTGGACTATTGAGATGTTTGGCTTCCTCCTCATTGAGTTTTGGAAGGTTATAATTTCCTAGGAAAACGTTCATTTGTTGCAGGTTGTCCAATTTGTTGGAATAGAGTTGTTCATAGTATTTTTTAACAATCCTTTGTATTTCCACAGGGTCTGTTGTTATTTCTCCTCTTTCATTTCTGATTTTGTTTATTTGGGTCTTCTCTCTTTGCTTCTTGGTGAGCCTGGCTAGAGGTCCATCAATCTTGTTTATCCTTTCAAAAACCAGCTCTTTGTTTTGTTGATCTTTTGAATTGTTTCTTTGGTCTCCAAGTTGTTTATCTTCACTCTGATCTTTACTATTTCCTTCCTTCTGAGTACACTGGGCTTTTCTTGTTGCTCTCCTTCTACCGCTCTGAGTTGTAGAGTTAGGTAATTTATTACCATTGTTTCCTGTTTTTTTTTGTTTGTTTGTTTGTTTGTTTTCAGTAAGCTTGTAGAGCTATGAACTTCCCTCTCAAGACTGCTTTCACTGTGTCCCATAAATTTTGTATTGTTGTGTTGTCATTGTCATTTGTTGCCATGATGTTTTTTGTTTCTTCCTTGATCTCTCTGGTTACCCAGTCGTTCTTTAATAGCATGCTGTTTAGTCTCCAGGTGTTTGATTTCTTTCTATTGTTTGTATTATAGTTAATTTCCAGTTTTAAGCCACTGTGGTCTGAGAAAATGCTTGATATGATTTCTATCTTCTTGAATTTCAAGAGACTTTTCTTATGACCCAACATATGATCTATCCTTGAAAATGATCCATGTGCACTGGAGAAGAATGTATATTCTGTGGCTTTGGGGTGAAATGTTCTGAAGATGTCAATTAATTCCATCTTTTCTAGTGAGTCATTTAGGATTGATGTTTCTTTGCCGATTTTTTGTTTAGAGGATTTGTCCAATGGTGACAGTGGGGTATTAAAGTCTCCTACTATGATTGTATTGCTGTCAATCTCTCCCTTAATATCCTCCAAGAGCTTTTTTATGTATTTAGGTGCTCCTATATTGGGTGCATATATGTTTACCAGAGTTATTTCTTCTTGTTGGATTGTTCCCTTTAGTATTATGAAGTGGCCTTCTTTATCTCTTATTATGTCCTTCACTTTGACATCTAATTTGTCAGATATAAGTATTGCAACCCCAGCTTTTTTTTCATTTCCATTTGCCTGAAATACCATCTTCCATCCCTTTACCCTCAATCTGTGTGCATCTCTTTTCCTGAGGTGGGTTTCTTGCAGACAGCAGATATATGGATCATGTTTTCTTATCCAATCGGTTACCCTATGTCTTTTCATTGGAGCATTTAATCCGTTTACATTTAAAGTTATTATTGATAAGTACTTATCTGTTGCCATTTTTAGTCCTTACCCCCGAGTTCCTTCTTCGCTTCCTCTTTCTTTTTATTACAGCAGACCCTTTAACATTTCTTGCATTGCTGGTTTGGTGGTAATATATTTCCTTTAGTCCTTTTTTGTCTGTGAAGCTTTTGATTTCACCTTCAGTTTTGATTGAGAATCTTGCAGGGTACAGTATTCTTGGATTCAGACCCTTCCTTTGCATGACTTTGTATATTTCATTCCATTCCCTTCTGGCCTAATGAGTTTCTGTTGAGAAGTCAATAGCTAGTCTTATGGGGGTTCCTTTGTAGGTAACTTTCTGTTTCTCTCTGGCTGCTTTTAAGATTCTTACTTTGTCGTCGGTGTTTGCCAATTGAATTATAATGTGCCTTGGTGTCGGTTTGTTGGGGTTCATTTTGCTTGGGACTCTGTGAGCTTCTTGGATTTGTGTGGGTTTTTCTTTTCCTATATTGAGGAAATTTTCTGTCATTATTTCTTCAAACACGTTCTCTAATCCTTGGTCAGTTTCCACTCTTTCTGGAACCCCAATTATGCGGATGTTGTTTTGTTTCATGTTATCCCAAAGTTCCCTTAGGCTCTCCTCTTGCTTTTTAACTTTTTTTTCTAGAAGCTGCTGTTCTTGGGTATTTTTTCCTACCGTGTCTTCTAGCTCACTGATGGGGTCCTCTGCTTCTTCTAGTCTACTTTTGATGCTTTCTATTGAGTTCTTTATAGCAGTGATGTCATTTTTTATTACTTATTGTTTATTCTGCACCTCCTCTAGGTTCCTCTGCATTTCTTCTTGCTGCTTCTTCATCTCCTCTTGGGTCTTCTTCATTTCCTCTTGGCTCTTACTCAGATTGTCAATTTTGTCTTTCAATCTTTTCATCCACCTTATGATCATTTCTCTGAACTCTTTCTCTGGCAGGCTTTTTTCTGGTTCTATTTCGTTTACTTCCTTTTCTGGTGAAACCTGCTTTTCTGTCTTATGTGGGCTGTTTATTATTCTGCCCATGGTCTTTCTTCTCCGGGTGTCTGGTTATGTAGTTCTCTCTCCTACATTGATTGAAAGGCACAAACTACAACACAACCAGGTGCAGCACACAAGGCACAGAGTAGAAATGTATTCAAGATGTTAATAATCACAGATAAGGTGACCACTAATGAAAGACAAATTAGGGGTAAGTAGAGAAAGAAGAAGAGGAAAATGATGAAAAAAGAAAAGAAAGAGATGCCAAAATCAAATTGGGAGAGTGAGAAAAGAAAAAAATAAATAGATGAACAAAAAAATAAAATAAAATAAGAAAATAAAAAGGAGAAGAAATAGAAGGAAAGAGGAAGAGAAAAAAGTCAGAGAGAAAAGAAAGTCTATAAGAGAAAAAAAGGGAACAAACTATAGATGTCAGGAGAAAACTCCAATAGAACAGTCACTAATCCCAATAAAGGCCAGCAACCAGTACCTAGAAATTAATACAAACTGCAAATAGCAACTAGTATCGAGGTAGGTGAGGGAAAGGAGAGGTAAGAAACAAAGCAAGCAAAAAGCAAAATAAAACAATAGAATAAACTAAAAAACTCTCACCAAAAATTTCAAAAAATCGATATAATCACTTTTCAGGCAAATAGCAACAAAAGGACCTTGAGAAAAAACAACTTTTTCGCTAGTGAAGACAAGAAGAGAGAGGTTTGTATGGACTTGTAGTAGGGGATATGAAATTAGATATATAAATGGGGTGAAATTTTAACCAAGTAAAGAGAAAGAATAGGGGGAATCTAAAGTTGGAAAAGGGAAAGAGAAACAAGACAACAAAATGGGTAAAGTTAGGAGGAAAGTGTTGGCATAAAGGTAGAGTTGAGTTGGAGTAAAATTATGCTAAAGGAAAGATGAAAATAGAATGTAGAACTCTAATCCCAAAATAAAATAAAGAGAAAACAAAATGACACTTGTTTTTTTCCAAAAAGGTAAAGTACTAGTACTAATTAATAATACTAGTTTAAAACAAAAATGTAATAATTAAAAAGGTAAAATCAATTGAGGCGGAAAGAAAAATATAGTCTTTTAATTAAAATATGTAAAAATGAAAAATTTAAATTTAAAAAAAAAGAAAAAAAATAGAATGGTTATTCACTTACACTATTATTCTGCTTGGCACTCCTGTTTCCCAGTAGGAAAGGTATTGCAATTCCCTGTGTTCCCCTGTTGGTGTTTTAATCTCTTTATTCTTTTTTGGTTATGCTAGAGTCAATTTGTTTGTCATCCACTGGGTGGCAGTGTTTCGGAATTGATCTCTGAGACAAAGCATAGGACCTGTCTAGGCTGTGCTCAGATCCTGCTACTCTGTGGTTCTCAAAGCCAGTTTGTGGGGATTTTGCAGCTGCGACAGTGTAATAACTCCCAGGCTGTCCCTCTGCCCCAGAAAAAAACGAGTCGTTTTCCAGAGCTCCCACTGTCAACAGCTCGGAGTGTCTGCCTCCACACTCAGGGATCACGCCCTGCCCACCTCTGCAAAGCTCTCCAGAGGCAGCTTTCCCGAAGCCTGGCTCCCACAGTGTGAGCGTCTCTGCCCTGCGGGGGTAGGAGACCTCACCCTAACCCAGGCAAAATCTGACCTTTCCGTTGCACCGTGTGGATCTCCGAATCCGCCGCCCGCGCATCCGCACCACCTGGAGAGCCTTGCTCTGGGTCCCCGGCTGCTCTGTGGGTGCCTCCACCAGCTGCAGCTTTCAGACCTCCGCAGACATCCACCTCCCTCTTATCTCAGGAGCAATCTGACCTTTCCGTGTGCTCTGTGGATTTCTGATTCCGCCTCGTGTCTGCGCCGATTGGAGAGCGGAGTTCTGGGTCCCCGGGTCCCTGGCTGCTCGATGGGTGCCCCAGCCAAAGGCTTCAGACCGCTGCAGACATCCACCTCCCTCTGCAAGATGGCACAGTCTCCGGTGGACAAAAACTCCGTGGCAGTTGGGCTGCCTGGTCAGGAGAGCCCCGTCCAGCAGTCCCCCACCTTCTCCTGGAGGATAACTGACTCTTAACTTGCCAACAAACACTCCCAGTGCGACTCTTAGCCGCTCTCTCTCCCTCTGCCCAGCGACAAAGCTCCAGACGCATCCGTCTACTTTGCCGCCATTTTTTCCAACCTTGAAACAGTTTTTGAGAACAGTATTCATGTTTACTAAAAAAGCAGGAAATTACTGAATAACATTTACTGAACATTTTTCAAAAAGGAGCAATTTTTGCTGGATTGCTACCTCATAGGGTTTCTCATTCCTCTTTAACATTATTCATATCACCTCTGATATATACCATTTGCTCAAAAATTTGTAAAGCTATTCTGATATTGTATGGCTAAAACACAGACAACCAGCTGTGTCTGAGCTTAACCAGTGAGCCTTCTTTCATCCAGCTTTTCCCTCTACCCACTCTACTCCACAATAAATTTATATACATTCATATCTTGTTTATCTCAGCAAGTCAGAAGATTTGCCATACACCATAAAAGGGACATAAGATTAAACATCTTCACAAATATTTATTTTATGTTCATGTCACAGGGGAGTTTGGGGAAATATTACCAAGAATGGTTTATTATTTTTTAAATCTTTGACTATTTTGCATGTCTCCTGTCCCGAATCCAAACACCTGTGCTTTGCCCCTTTCTGGGACTCTTAGGGCAGTGGTTATTTTGTATAAATTTTTTTTTAAAAAAAGAAGTGGCAGTTGAATTTTTCTCAAAATAGACATTTGAAACCTATGGCAAACACAAGAGTTTTTAGAGAAAGACATTTGAACTTTAAAAGCTGGTCGTTACTGTGTATCAAAGTTCAAGGTCTTGTCCTCTACATAGAAAGGATATACAAGAGATTATAGGGACCGGCCAGTGTGGGTCAGTAGTTGAGCGTTTGATTCCCAGTCAGGGCACATGCCTGGGTTCTGGGATTGATCCCCAGTAGGGGGTGTGCAGGACATCGGAGGATAAATTGATGTTTCTATCTCTCCCTCTCCTTTCCTCTCTCTGAAATCAATAGAAACCATATGTTAAATAAAAAATTATTATAAAGTGAGCAAACTTGCCCAAGTTTCCAACAGAAAAAATATTACATACTTGCCTCTCAAGTAGGTTAGAGATCTGAGAGCAGAGGACCCCTAGGCCTTGTGTCAGGATGGGGGCCTATGAAACTAGCACAATATCGGAGTGTTCTCCATACCACAGTAGGAAAGTAGATGGGAAGCAAGGGGGTTTTAATTAGAGAGGGACCTGATAGAGCCCTGAGCTTGCTGTCTACCTAAGATGAAAAGCAGCTTCATTTCTCTGAGCTTCCTTTAAAAGAAATCTGCAGAAAAGGAACGGGGGAGGAAGAACAGGAGGAGGAGGAAAGATGAGTCAAATGAAAGTCCTAAATTTCTCTTACTGATTTTGACTGGTTTTCTGTGGGAATCTTATTCTTTTGGGTTGGGAATACATCTTCCTGAGAGAATTGCATTTGTCTTTCCCCAAGGCCCTGGAGCAACATCCATCTTGAATAACTGAATAACTGTGAAGGACAAACCCACATAAGGCCAGGGTGATGGTTATAATTTCTCAGGGGAGCTCCCCCCATTTTGGTCCTCCAATAGTTCTTGCTGAAATAGTTTTCCTCTTCATCTTCCTGTGGCAGTAAGCGAATTTTCTACTCTATTATTGAATTGAGGTTATAGAATTTCACCAGTCCCGACTTTATTTCAGCACTGTAGCTCCAAATCTCTACATTTTTTACAGTCTACGATGTTGTCTACTGTGAGACATTCAAAACTCAAGGCTGAGTTTTCACTAGGATTGGAAATGTTTTAGCAAGTATTACCCTGACTTTCATAACGATTTGCAACCCTGCTTTCCTAATTCCCCTTTACTATGGCTTTTCAGGATTTCTCCTACTTTTCAGTGAATTCAGTGCTTTTAAAAAGATGTTTGTTACATTCTGTCTCAGAACTATAGAAGCTTCTCAAATACCTGGTTTATCATATCACCTTATGTCTTTCACTTATATTATCTCATTTGAGATTATAGCTTCTATATTTTTGTTATAAATAAGGCAGCAGGTGAAGTGGAAATAACTTATTTTCCAAGATCTCTGACCGCACCCCTCCTTTTTAAAAATATTTTTTTTAATATTTTTTTAATTTATTTCAGAGAGGAAGGGAAAGAGAGAGAGATAGAAATGATGAGAAACAATCATTGATTGGCTGCTTCCTACACACTGTGGATGGAGCCAGTAACCCAGGCATGTGCCCTGTCCAGGAATCAAACCCTGACTTCCTGGTTCATGGTTGACTCTCAACCACTGAGCCACACTGGCTGCACTCAGAACCCCTTTTTAGGGAAGTGCAGCTGAAATCAGTTCATTCTCTCTGATAATCAGAACATCACTCCCTTACTTACCTGTTAAAACCCCTGGGAGTTCCAGGCTGGTGCTATTCTGTGGTCCCTGTCATTGTGCTCTGTTGACTGCTTGCACATTCACTCTAATGATCTAAAGACGAGGGCACTTAATGTACAGCTCTCTCTTCTACTGTACAAACCACCAACACTTTGGTTGAATTTAGTAAGCATTCCACCCAACTCTCAGGCTTTATAATTCTTTGACCTATCACTGACAGTGATTTCTGTTTTCATTTTTTATGACCACAAGGCCGTACTGAAGACATTTAATCTCAAATATTACATTCAGGCACCTGACCTTTTGACCACAATCTTCTGGTTTTTATGCCCACTGTTCCTTCTGCTTGATAATGAAATATCCCATCCCTGAACTCTCCTTTTTAATCTTCTGCACCATCCTGACCACACTTTCTCTCTGTAGCTTAGATTCTAAAATTCATCATTTAAAATCCTCTTAGAAGTAACTTCAACATGTTTGTTTCATTTTCTACTCAAGTAGAAAAAGTTCCAAACATGAACTAATCCAACTATTTGCTTTTCTAAAATATCAAATGTTGAAATCAGCTAAGGAAAAAAAAAATCACACATTTATTTATTTATTTATTTATTTATTATTTTATTTTTTTACAATCTATACATTTTATTATATCAGTAATATTGGTGAATATAGTACATTTAAGAGTTTTATATCTCATAATCATCACAGAGAAATTTTAGTTAGAACAAAACATTGATGATAATTTATACAATTCTTTTTTTCTTATTGTGTTACATGTACTATACATATCTTCCCATCCCTCCCCCTCCCAGGCACACACTAACCCCCCAGTATTTTGTGTTCATTGGTTATGCTTATATTCATGCATACAAGTCCTTTGATTGATCTCTTATCTACCCCACCTCTCCTTAACCTACTTGCTGTAATTTGACAGTCTGTTTGATGCTTTACTGCCTCTGTGTCAATCCTTTTGTTCATCAGTTTATAATATTCTTTATTATCCACAAATGAGTGAGATCATGTGGTGCTTCTCCTTCATTGACTGGCTTATTTCACTAAGCATAAGGCTCTCCAGTTCCATCCAGGTTGCTGCAAATGGTAAGAATTCCTTCTCTTTTGGCAGCATAGAATTCCACTGTGTAGATGTACCACAGTTTTCTGATCCACTCATCTGCTGACGGGCACCTAGGCTGTTTCCAAATTGTAGCTATTGTAAATTGTGCTGCTATGAACATAGGGGGTGCCTAAATTTTAATATAATCTAGAGACTCAATTATCACCTGCTTCTTCAGTTTGGTCCAGTACATTTTCCCTTCTTTTCTAGTCATCTATCATTGTAATATGGTTCTTTAAAACCTTTTATGCTTTCTCCAACACTTCAACTAAATATTTTTTTCATCTTTCATTATCATAAGACATGATCATACCACCCCTCACAAGGAAAATAGAAGTCATTAAATGGAATAATGGGCATTCACACCCATCTTTGTGCCATTTTAGCTAGTTATATTGAAAGAGAAGCTTCCCCTTCTCTCTAGGACCAATCCCCCCAAACATGTAGCCCATCTATTTCTCATCCTTCTTGAAATTCTTCTCAATATTTCACTTTGTGGATTTTTATCTCCATGCTATACCTTTCAACCTTTCCTCATTGCTACCTCCCCTTTCATTAAAGACAGCAACAAAAACATTACAGTCTACTTAGTTCCATCTAAAGGCCTTTTTAGTTGTTGCCTCATTTTCCCCCTTTGTAGTCAAACCTCTCAAAAGAGATGTGATTCATCTTGGGCTCTACTGTTGCACCACCATTCAATACTTCTCCCATCATCACCTGACCTCCAACCCATTATTCTACTGAAACTCAACAAAGTTAAGAAGCTTCAATTGGCTAAAGTCTAGAACCTGGTACTCTATTAATGAACTGTCTATTTGATTGTATCCCAAATAGATAGTAAGCTCCTGAGGGCAGGAGTCATTTGTGCCTGTGCTTGCTGTAACCCAGTAGGTAGCATAGTCCCCTGCCCAAAATAGGTATTTTGTAAATAAATATATGTCTTTCACTAGTATGTGAAAATATAAAAACTAAACTTCCTGAATTCTAAGTTACACTCTGGCATTCCAACCTCCTCCACCCCCCAAATCTTCTACAAACCAAATAAAATATTCATCTAGACAAGAAAGTACCGGAAACACACTGTGAAATTTACCCCTCCCCCATTTTAAAGACAAAGCATTACTTCTGACTTCTAGAAACTATAACCATATTCTACAACAACCAAAGGAGTCTAGTTTATGAATTCTTTTTTTTAATATATTTTATTGATTTTTTACAGAGAGGAAGAGAGAGAGATAGAGAGTCAGAAACATCGATGAGAGAGAGACATCGATCAGCCGCCTCCCGCACGCCTCACAGTGGAGATGTGCCCGCAAGCAAGGTACATGCCCCCAACCGGAATCAAACCCGGGACCTTTCAGTCCGCAAGCCGACACTCTATCTACTGAGCCAAACCGGTCTCGGCTATGAATTCTTTTTTAAAAAATATATTTTACTGATTTTTTACAAAGAGGAAGGGAGAGGAATAGAGAGTTAGAAACATCAATGAGAGAGAGACATTAATCAACCGTTTCCTGCACGCCCCCTACTGAGAATGTGCCGGCAACTAAGGTATAGGCCTTGAAGGGAATCGAACCTGGGACCCTTCGGTCCGCAGGCCAACACTCTATCTACTGAGCCAAACCTGTTTTGGCTAGTTTGTGAATTCTTGACCACACTTTCTTTCCCAGGAGCAGGATATTTTAGAATCTAGCCTATTTTCTTATCATTAGGAAGCATTTCCCTCCAGGAGATAATTAGGGCTGAAAGGATAATGCACAGTGTTGTTAGCTACTTTGCAGGGTTCCTCCTTCCTCTCTTTCCCTGCCAGACTCTACCTCATTTAGACCATCTCTCTGGCATTGCAAGATTAGACAAATAAACCTGAATTACTCCAAAAGTTGTGCATTAAAACGTAAGTATTTATCTTAGCCTGAGGAACCAAGCTTTCTGTGTTATATAATAGGATCCCCAGATAAGGAACAGAAAGGTTTTTTTGTTTGTTTGTTTGTTTGTTTTTTCTTTTCTTTCCCAGTCTACCTCCTAAAAGCCCAGCCTAGTCCTTTAGGGAGGAGCCAAGTCTGAAGGAAATTAAAGACTTTTTAAAAATAAATCCATTCAATCTTTTCTCAAGGGTCACTGGCTATTCATTTTCTCCACTAAGTTTGATCAGCCAGAATTTCTATATAAAGTTAAAAGTATCCTATTGTTATAAAAGATATGCCATAAATTTAAAACAAAGAAGACAACAGTTGAAAAAAAGAAAACAGCGTAATGAAAATCAGAAGAAAATAGAAAATCTAGCTTTGGTATCTTGAATAATTTGAGAATCAGATGCTTCAAATTAATTAACAGGAGAAAACAAAACTTTACGTGTTGCTTCTTTGTCAGCATAGTTTAGTGATCAGCCAGTGATTTGGACAGAGAATGCATGTGGAGGCAGTAAGGCTTCCACATTCTCTTGATGGGTCTGTGTGATTTTTGTGCACATTAACAAGCCTCATTTCATTTTACTTCCTGCTGTGCTCTCCTGGATCACCCTTACACATGTAAAACATGCAGTTTTTCTGTCAGTTACTGATAAATTGGGCACTTGTCTGGCCATCTGCATTCTGATAGTCAGTCTTGTTAACTTTCTGGCTAATCCAATATTTGTTTAATTAAGACCTGAACCAAAAGCTAGAAATTATAAAAGATTTTTTCTCTTTACTTCCTGTCCAGTTCACCACATTTAGCTGATAAATCTATGAACTTTGCTCCTTACCCCAAAGTTACCATGCCTTCTCTGGTGGCAAAGCAGCTGGTAAATGCAGCTGCACCATCCACTTCAACCGGCCAAGCTGGGTGTGTGGACGGGAGAGGCCACTAAGAGAAAAAAGGCTATAGATTCCCACTATTCTTATCCAAAGCTGAAACAGCCTTCAAGAATATATTTCTTCAAGAAAACAGTTCTTCAGCTTCTTGTGTACCTCAAGTTGATTTATAGATTTAGAATAGAGGTTCTTAATAATGTCATCCAGTTAAATACTTGTTTTTGGCAGAGAGGATTCACTCATTTGTCCAATCATCTATAGCTGGACAATTCTTTCCTGTGAGGGAAGTTCTAACTTACTTAAAAAATATATATTTTTTTTATTGATTTCAGAGAGGAAGAGAGAAGGAAAGAGAGATAGAAACATCAATGATGAGAGAGAATCGACTGGCTGCCTCCTGCACTCTCCACACTGGGGATCAAGCCTGCAATCTGGGCATGTGCCCTGACTGGCAATCAAACCATGACCGCCTGGTTTCCAAGTCAACTCTCAACCACTTAGCGATGCCAGGAGGGGTTAACTTACATTATTTTTAACTTTTGAATGGTTATAAAACTTGACAGGTTGCCGAGACTGGTTTGGCTCAGTGGATAGAGCATCGGCTTGCAGACTGAAGGGTCCCAGGTTCGATTCCGGTCGGGGGCATGTACCTTGCTGGCGGGCACATCTCCACTGTGGGGGGTGCAGGAGACGGCTGATCGATGTCTCTCTCTCATCGTTGTTTCTGACTTTCTTTCTCTTTTCCTCTCTGTAAAAAATCAATAAAATATATTTTAAAACAAACAAACAAACTTGACAGGCATTCTCTATTTTGGGATCATTTTTAATTTTCTAGATATTTTGTTATTTTATGAAAATTATTGAGTGTATTATATTAAAATGGTTCAAAATATCCTCTTTTTAAATTTGTCTGTAATATTGGTAGTTGTATTCTTGGATCATTACTGAAATTGGATCTCTGTTTCTTCTATTTTTCTCGGTCAGACTTGCTATGTGCATCAGTTTTGTTAGTTTTGTCAAAAAAGAACTGTTAAGGACTGAATTGTGTCCACCCCCAATTCATATGTATATATTTTACTACCTGTCCAATATTGGAGATAAGGCCCTTAGGAGATAATTAGTTAAATTACCTTAATGCCATAGGACTGATGTTCTTATTAGTAGAAGAAGAGATACTAGTGATTAGCTCAGTGATGATCAATCTCTCTTTCTCTCTCTCTTCTCTCTCTCTGAATACCTACAGAAGAAAGGCTATGTGAGGATACAATAAAAAGGTAGCTGTTTACAAGCCTAAAAGAGAGGTCTCACCAGAAACCAATGCACTACTATTACCTTGATCTTGGATTTTAGCCTCCAGAATTGTTAGAAAATAAATTCCTGCTATTTAAACTATCTGGTTTGTGATATTTCTTAATGGCAGCCTGAAGAGATGATTAAACCAAATTTTGCAACAAGTATAAAGTTTTAATATCTTATTAATATACTAGAGGCCCAGTGCAGGAATTCGTGCACTGGTGGGATCCCTCAGCCTGGCCTGTAGCTTCTCGCAATCCAGGACCCCTTGGGGGATATTGGATAGCTGGTTTCAGCCTGATCTCTGCAGGTCTGATCCATACAGGAGGGAGCCCAATCCTGTGCATTGAGGCATTGAGCGCCTTGTCCCCTGTTGGTCAGTGTACATCATAGCGACCAGTCAACTAGTCATTTGATTGGTCAGTCATTTGGTGGCTTAGGCTTTATATATATATATATATATATATATATATATATATATATATGCTTTAATTATAATCTCTTTCTACGTTCTTTGCATTTAATTAACAGTACTTCTTGTAATTCTTCATTTAGTACTTCAGTAATTGAATTAATTTTGTGTTCTAAAATATGAATTGAAGTTTTCAAAGTTCTCTTTCTATAGATATATAGCTGAATATCATACTTTTTTTAAATTAAATTTTATTTGGGTGACATTGGTCAACATGAACATATAGGTTTCATGTGTGGGTTTCAAGGTTACGAAATCTTTATATAGCTCCATGTGTCCCCCACCCAAATTCAAGTCTTCTGGCAATTCCTGAAAAACTTAGGAATAGAGCTACCATATGACCCAACAACCCCACTCCGGGAATATATGCAAAAACTCGAAATCATTTATATGCAAAGATATATGCGCCCCTATGTTCATTGCAACATTATTCTTGGCCAAGTCATGCAAACAACCAAAATGCCCTTGATAAAGGACTAGATGTCATAAGTTTTAATGTCATCTTTTTCCTGTCTTTCAGTTTTAATTTACTTGATGATTTTGTATTTAGTTTGTTTACATTTTAAAGAATTCTGTTTTTTAATTGTAAAACATCTGAGGACATTTTTGTTATTCTCTTGTCATCAATTTCTAGCTTAATTCTTCATTGGTCAGAAGAATATGCTACATATGAGTTGAATCCCTTGAATTTTTTTGAGGCTCACTTTATAGTCCAACAGGTGGTCAATTTTGATAAGTATTCCCCATGCATTTGGAAAAAATGTGTATTATGCACTAGTAAGAGACAGGTTTCTGCATATGTTGATTTTGTTAAATGTTAACTGTATTTTTCAAATATTTAATTGTATTGATTTTAGGGGGATGCTTTTCTTATAACTTATTGAGATTAGTATATATCACTTGATATTGTTATGGTTTTGTGTATTTCTCCTCCTCGTTAATAAAATATTTCATTTTATTTTGAAACTATGTTATTAGTTACCTAGACATTTACAACCAGTATATTTTTCTGGTGCATTGCCACTGTTAATCATTACAACACATCTGACATTACCATTCATAATAATTTTTATATGAAGCTTTACTATTAATGTTGCTACATCAGATTAGTTTGGATCACATTTTCCATCCACAATATCTTAAACCATCTACACACTTTTAAAAAATATATATATTTTATTGATTTTTTACAGAGAGGAAGGGAGAGGGACAGAGAGTTAGAAACATCGATGAGAGAGAGACATCAATCAGCTGCCTCCTGCACAATCCCTACTGGGGATGTGCCTGCAACCAAGGTACATACCCTTGACTGGAATCAACCTGAGACCCTTCAGTCTGCTGGTCCAACAGTCTATCCACTGAGCCAAGCAGGTTTTGGCCCATCTATACACATTTGATGACAGCAATTATTTTTTATATCCTTTCTTGAAATCTCTTTTATATATTTCTTTTATTGATATTTAATTTAATTAGTTATTTAAGGTGTACCTTCACTACCTTCATTTTCATTTGTCCTAGCTATCTTAAGGACCATTCTCTCTTTCTTTACGCTTTTCGTTGGATAAATCAATTTTTGTGGTTTGTTGTGCTTTGTTATCAGCTTGTTATACAGTATTCTATAGCATACTATTTTTTAGTAGTTAGACTAAATATGAGCACAGTCATCCTTTATTTAATGATTGAATTTAGGTAATTGAGATTTTTCAATTACCAAAGATAGAAACTTAGAATATTACCTCAATTTATTCCTCCAGCTGTTTATCCTATTTTTGCCATGTATTTTAATTGTATATATGTTTAAACACTTAAGGATATTAAATTATTGTTTCATAGAGTCAAAATTCACCTGGAATTGCACAAATATATTTTTTGAAAATTGATCTGTGTTCTTTTTAGCCTCTTGTGTTCCTATCTGAAATCATGTTTTCATCTGCCTCCTTTTCCTCTTAGATTTTGTTTGACTGAGACACTATCATTTATTCATCTTAATTTTCAAAGGGACAATAGCCAAAATTTTTCCAAAACAGACAAAGCCCTTCAGTTACAAATATAAGAAACATCACAAGTGGATAAAAAAGCTGTGGTACATTTGTACAGTGGAAGAAAGCTCAGCCATAAAAAAAAAAAAAAAAGGAATTTTTACCTTTTGTGACTGCATGGATGGACCTGACGGTATTATGCTAAGTGAATGGCATAGACAAATGAGAAAGAAAATGCCATATAATTTAACTTTTATGTGGAATTGAACAAAATAAACTAACAAAATAGACTCACAGATACAGAGAACAGGCTGACAGCCATCAGAAGGAAGGGATTTTAGGGTCTGGGTAAAAATGTTGAAGGGATCCAGCAAAAAACTAAAAAAAAAAAAAACCAACAAAAAAACAACTTCATAGATACAGACAACAACATTGTGATTACCAGAGGGAAAAGGGGGTACCCAGAGGTAGGAGAGGGTAAAGAGAGGATAAATGGTGATGGGAGACTTGACTTGGGATGATGAATATAATACAATATATATTATAGAATTGTATATTTGAAACCTATAGTTTTATTAATATACCCACCATAAATTCAATACAAGTAAAAAAATCCTTTATATACCTGAGTATAATAAATATATGTAAAACACACCTAGACATCAAAATAGAATTGCTGAAAACCAAAAACAAATATTATTTCTGCCTTATTCTCTCACTCTTCTCCTTCTGACACTCAAATTAAACACATATTAGGCCTTTTCCTATTTTGTGTATGTCTCTAATGAACTACTCTGTGTTTTTCACTCATCTTTACATCCTTCAGTTTGAATTTCTGACCTATGTACCAGTTTTTTTTTTTTGATTTTTTACAGAAAGGAAGGGAGAGGGATAGAGAGTTAGAAACATTGATGAGAGAGAAACATCGATCAGCTGCCCCCAGCACACCTCCCACTGGGGACATGCCACACAACCAAGGCACATGCCCTTGACCAGAACCGAACCTGGGATCCTTCAGTCCCCAGGCTGACGTTCTATCTACTGAGCCAAACTGGCTAGGGCGTGTCTAATCAATTTTTAAAAATCTTGGAGATTTTTAAAATTACTATTATTTTAACATTAATGTTTAGAATTTGCATTTCATTTTTTTTGTTATAATTTCCTTTGCTAAAATTCTTTATTGGTCATTTAAATTTCTGAACATATTAACCAACTTATTTTGAAGCCCAGGTTTGGTGATCCCAATGTGTTTATTTCCTGCCTTTTTATTCTGTGTACTGTGTCTTTTGCTAGTTTTTTTTCTACATGCCTGATTAATTTTGACTATTATAGAGACTGTGAATAAACATTTTTAGAAATAATTGTAGGTTTTAAATGATATAAATTTCTTCAGTAAAGATTTACATTTGCTTCTAGGGAAGTCTGTTTAGGGATAATCACCTTATTTCAATCATGGGTAAGGTCATTCACTGCAAGATAAGTTACTTTTGAGGGATGTTCTCATTCTGTCCTCTTGGTGAGTCCTAAACATTAATTTTTGTCTTCCTTGCCCTGAAGGCTGCCAAAATTTATGTTGCACTTCTCAGTCTTGCTGTTTTATATTTCACTTTTGAAATGGACAATTGCCCTAAGGGGAAAACATAATCTTATATGCTCAGCTTACCTATTTGGTTGCCTTCTTCTTTGAAATCTTGACCCTATAAATTGTTACAGCCTTCATTGCTCTCTAATATCTAAATCCAGGTGGTTTCTTTCCATTATTTATTTACATTTTATTCATAGTAGAGGTTTTGTTGAGATCATTCCAGGGAGTTGATCTCCAAAACCTGTATTTTTAGCCAAACACTAGATATTTCTTATGAAAAAGTATATTGTAATTCTATATAAAATTGTGTAATTTTCTATAAAATTCTTCTTGTAAAGAAAAACAAAATATGTAATATAGTTTGAAAAACTTTTTTTCATAAGCTTTTATGCCTTTCTTTTCAATAAATTTAATTCTTAAAATGATGCCCATAATCTATATGACAATTTATGTATAATAGCTAAATTTTAATAATCCAGCAAACTAAAATACCCTTAATGACAAGGTTTACAAAAAAATGCACTTGATGAAAAAAAATATTGCCAAGTAGCTCAATCTTTCTTTTTCCATTGTAATTCAGATGCTATAATAAATTGAGTAGCTTTACTTATGTATACAACTTGCCTACTGCCAAGTGACAGGTTTTCAATTCTTATATAAATCACATTTGCTTTGGCAATATTTCAACACATGCACACACACACACACACACACACATACCACCAACAACAACAACTAGTGAGGTATTTCTATAAATCACACACATTGTTTTTTACCATGACCAGTTTCATTTTTTATTGAGGCAAAATACCTTGTGAATTTTAAGCCATGGTGACTCATGACTAAATAAGTTGCATTACGATTATCAAAGTCATCATCAATATATAAAAAATATTGATTACTGTTGAAAAGTTCAAAAGGCACCAGATTTTAAAAATTATTTGTATGAGTTTAACATATTTGGCTATTGTGAGAAATATTCTTTTTTTGGGTGAAAAGTATACAGCTGAAATATTAGTTATACATAGCTAACTATGTTTCTCATTGATTTTCCTTCTGCTCTTTATACCGATTGTCACATCCCATGGAAAAATCCAATTCCAGTAAAATAATAATACTTTTTATAACACTTTACAACATGCTTCTTTGTTCATGTTCTTATTTAACTTCAAGGTAATTCTGAAACAGAGCTATTATTATTTTAGTTTAAACGTTGAAGAAATTAAGGTTTGAAGAGGTTCATCAACATGTCCAAAGTTTCAGAATCTGTATGCTGTTGGACAAAGAGCCTAGCAGTTTGGATAGTAGAGAATAGAAAGTAAAGAGAATGGTGTAAGATTTATTAGACCTAATCAATAAAAATACAAAGTATTAACTCTGTGTATCCAGGCAACATATAAAAATCAAAAATATGATTGTGTAGAATTAATTAAGGTAATAAGGGGAAAGCTGTGGGCTGATTCATTTGTGTAACTCAGTGGTCGGCAAACTTAGTCAACAGAGCCAAATATCAACAGTACAATGATTGAAAATTCTTTTAAAAGCCAATTTTTTAAAGTTCTTCTAATGCCATTTCTTCAAAATAGGCTCACCTAGGCTGTGATATTTTGTGGAAGAGCCACACTCAAGGGGCCAAAGAGCCACATGTGGCTCGTGAGCCACAGTTTGCCAACCACTGATGTAACTAAAAGAGTGAGCTGAACCAAAAGAACATTTGGAGCCTGAACAGCAACAGAGCAGAGCAGGTCTGGTTGTCAAGGCCTTGCCATGCCTTCAGTTCTTACGTTGAGCCTGATCAGCAAAACCCTAAAACCTTCACAGCTAAAAAAACATTGCAGAGTGAGTAGATAATAATCCCCACTACTTTGGTTTGTCTCATTGATCCATTCAATAAATATTTATAAAAAGCCCAAGTGATACCAGACACTATTCTAAATGATGAGGTTAAAGCAATGAGTAAAACTGACCAAAACCTCTGTCTCTGGGATCATATATCCTAATGGAAGAAGACAGATAATAAGCATAACAATTAAACCTTATAGCCTGTAGGGAATTAGCATGCATTGTAGAAGCAAAAGTAGAATAGGGAAATGAGGATGGAGAATATGTGATTCAATGACGTAGCTTCAAATGGTTAAATGTGCCTGCAGAAGGAGGAGGTGAGGCATTTTGGGTATGTTGGGAAAAGCATTTCAGGCTGAATGCCAAGCCCCTGAGGTCAAAGTATGCCTGTTGCATGTAGCCAGGAACAGCAATGAAGTCAAAATGGCTGGAGCAGAGAGGAGGGGAAAGGAGAGCACATGAACTCAGTGATGTCACTAGGCAGCTCATCCTGTTTTGGCATCGTCCATTTCTTGGGTGAATGGGTGAATCATTGGCAGCATTTGAGAAGATGAGTACTGTAATTTCTCTGATATCCTAACAGTATCTTTTTGGTTTTTGATTTGAGAATTGAGTGGGGATGTAAGGGCAGAAGAGGCAAAACCAGTAAAAAGGCTTTGGCAAAAATACTCAAGAGAAATGACTGTGGCTTGGATGAGGATGGATACAATACAGTTTATGAGAAGTGACCAATACTAGAAGTGTTTATGCCATAAAGCAATAGGGGGGACTTTGGACTACTATTTATTAAAATATTGACATTCTGTTTTTCATTAAAGTACTAGAGGCCCAATACACAAAATTCATGCTTGGGGGTGGAGGCGGGGATGTGTGTCTCTCAGCCCAACCTGCATCCTCTCCAATCTGGGACCTCTCAGGGGATGTCTGACTGTGCATTTATGCCCAATCCCTATCACACAATTTAACAGCCTTACTTCCTTATAATGGCTTTTTCTTTGAATATTTGCATATGTTTATGTGAGGCATATGTCTACATGCTTGTGTATGCTCACACTTTAATAATAATTCAATGCTGGGTCTTCTATAAATATGTTCTTGAGCAAGTTTCTGATTGCCTACGAACCTAAATTTTCATATTTGTAAACTTAGCTAGTATAATTAAGTGATCTTTAATATTTATTCTAACTTTAAGATCTAAATTTCTATGCTAATGGCTGTAATTTGAGGCAGTATGTGGGCTTTTATTCCATATATCTATTTTTTTCATTACAGGTCAGATTGTATTATTTTTACTACCAAAATAGAATGTTTTCCACAAAGTCTTGGAAAAAAAAAATCTCACCAAATATAACTGGTTCCCTATCACTACAAAATAAAGCCCAGCTCCTTTGCATGAGACTTCAGGTGCTCTGGATTCTTAACACTCTCCAGCCTTCCCCCTTGCTGCTCCTGGCCACACAGTTTCTGCTCTAGCAATACTGAATAGCAACATACTGACCCTTCTTTCCCTCTGTCCACGCTGTTCTTTGCTTTTCTTTGACAACCTCACTCCTCTTCATCCTTTCAAATCAGCCGAGGCATCCTGTCATTCAAACTGTCCTCAAACTCTAAGCCACGTTTGATGTTCCCTCTCTGGGTTGATGACATAGCACATATGAAATAATAAAACACCTCCTCCTGAACCACCTTCGCAGGAAGCTCCCTGAAGACAGGGAGTGCTGTCCTTTATCTTGATAACTCCTAATTAAATATTTTTTGCATTGTTTGAAGAAAGTTAAATTTCACTTTCTTTTAAATAATTGGTATCTTTATTTTTTACTTTCAATCTGTTCTAGATCAGCACAGTTTGTTTTATCCATACTTTTGAACTATTTTAAAACTGAATTATCATATTTTCCTAATAGTACAATTTTAGTACATTTACATTCTATTAAATATGATTTTATTTTATATGATGCTCAATATCATTTTCTGAAAAACTCATGAATTTAATTTCACTGTTGAAATGAATGAAATAGAATGAAAGGATTCAATTTTTTTGTTGTTGCAAATTTACTATGCTGGAAAAATTATACTGGTGAATTTACCCTATATGTTGAGATATACCTGATAATTTGTGCCATTTTTAATACAAAATAAATAAAAATTATTAGTCTTAGTAGTTATTTTAGTACAAATAATTAGATTGATAATAAAAAATACCTATAATTTTTTAAAGTATTTAAGTACTAAGATGCTGTTCTAAGAGCTTTAAATATATTTCAGTTGATACCCACAACATTTCTATAGGTGGGTGCTAACATTGTCCTTATTTTATAAATGTATTTGTGGAGTAAGTTAAACAGAAGCCTTACATGTCAGTTCAATGCTTACTTCTCCAGGTATTTTTCATGTGGACCTGACATAACAATTGGAGTGGATTAAATTAACTGTTTATCAACTGAAGAATAATCATGGCATTAGACACATAAAGGATCATTATGCTTTGGGGGAAACCTTTAAGACAAAGATCCTAACCTTGAAGCATTTGATATCTTACAGAGAAAATAAGATATAAAAATATGCCATAGTTTAGCTGGTATGGTTCAATGGTCCAGCATCAACCAATGAACCAGGATGTCATGGTTTGATTCCTGGTCAGGACACATTCACAGGTTGTAGGCTCAATCCCCAGTAGGAAGTGTACAGGAGACAGCTGATCAATGATTCTCTCTCATCACTGATGTTTCTATCTCTCTCCCCCTCTCCCTTCTTCTCTGAAATCAATAAAAAATATATTTTAAATAACATGCT
Source organism: Lasiurus cinereus (assembly GCA_011751065.1). Classification (NCBI taxonomy): domain Eukaryota; kingdom Metazoa; phylum Chordata; class Mammalia; order Chiroptera; family Vespertilionidae; genus Lasiurus; species Lasiurus cinereus. The sequence continues at coordinate 75,134,539 of JAAGEH010000018.1, read as the reverse complement.
ATAAATGAATTCTATTTTTTTCACTGCTTAGATATTTAGATTGTGTTTAATTTAGTTTTTCTTTTGGTACACTTTCAAGAATAAATATGAGAAATAATGAAGGTATAATTAATCTACACAGTAATACTTGCTTACAAAAAAACCATACTTTTGACATCTTCAAAAATGCTAGTAATAAATACTTGACAAATTAAATACAAAATAATATCCTTTTTCTTACTGGAGACTTTAAATATAATAAAAATGCTAAATTTAATGATTTTGAGAAATATTGAAGGTGAGCGTAAGTTGGACTTTTTCAAGGACTATCAAAATCACAAAGATTGTTGTAAAAGAATAGTGTTGTTGTTTTTTAACACACACTTTAGTAGTCCCAGTTATTCTTAGCTCATACCATTCAAATTAATTTATTTGAACTAAACCATCTGTTGTCTAATTGCCTCATAGCTGTGGGATTTATGTAAGTAAATTAATATCAGAGATAGAAAGAATACCAATGTAAATTTGTTTCATTAAAAGTATCTTCTTGCTCATCCACAAAAATTAAACATATTAAAATTTAGGCAAATAAAAATAGAACCTATTTTTACAATTTTTACTCTTTTCTAAGATAAAGTAACTTGGACTAGATTTATTCTCCTACTGCAAACATCAAAAAATAAATGAACAAAATACATGAAACAATGGTTTTCAAGACATTGTAATAAGAGAGCAATAACTGAGAAGTAGGAAATAAACAAAGTGGGCTTTCTGATTGTCCCAGTTTACAACTTAGTGGGGATATTCATGTCATAGCACAAGAGAAGAAAACCAGAAAGAACCCATGGTTTGAAGAGACACAGTGGGGAGAATGGGAAGGCCAAGGTTAGTAGAGTCTGCAGTGCAGAGGTATGAAGAGGAGAGTGTTGCATTGAGAAAGAACACCAAAGATCTGAAAGGTTTTTCCATGATTTACCAGCTGAATACTAATTAGTACATGCACATATGATAATAACCTGAGACTGGGGAAAGAAATGCCTGGGAAGAATTAAGGCAATGATCCTTTGAGCCCTCGTCAGGCTGTAAAAACAAATGCCCTTTCCCCTCAGCCAGAATGGAAATTCTAATAATTCACAAGGTATGTAGTAGAGTACTCTGAAAATTTTTGCCTCAACTGTGAGGTAAAATTAGCCATAGGCTAAATTCTCCCCTGATATTTTCGAAAAAGATATAAAGGCAATATGTATACCTGAACACAAGAAATTTCTTCAGGCACAAGGAAAACAACACCAGATGGAAATTTTGTTATTCATTATAGATCAAATTTTTTTCTACTTTGCATGTCTTGGCATTTTACTTTAGAGATAGACATTGCAAATTCTACCTTTGTTAGATGTCGGAGTTTTTTGTTGTTGTTGTTGTTGTTTTTTGTCTTTCTGTAAATATTCTTTGTCTTTGTTGTGGAAGATGATTAATTAAGAAAAACAATTTAATCCTTTTAGGTCTTTTCTTCAGCATAAACACCCATGGAAAAAAGTAATAGTACAAAATTTATCCTAAGAAAATTTCTCCACTGGTGTTCAAATTATGCTCATTTGTTCCTATTGTAATGGGTTTGCTCCTGGAGTATTTTATGAAGTATCTATTTGAAATTATCTGATTACATCATACAGTTATTATGGCTTTGTTAGATCTTACCCTCTAAGATTTTGCCACTTGACAATTCCTAACTGCTCTTTTCAGAATTATAAAGCAGATTTTGTGCAACTGTGATGGAATCTTTGAACTCCTTCATAAATTCTATTCAATGAGAGGTTGCATAAAGACTTTAGTAATGAATAATGAGGAAGATATCCAAATAATATGAAATAAAAATTTGGTATTCATGTATCTAGTACTTCTTTTGGAGGTATGGACACTTTTCAAACTGTAATGCACAATTATCAGATCTCCTTCACAAGTAAAAGTATTGGAATATGACAAAAGAGAAGATTATTATATTTCAATAAATATTGAAGTACATTTGAGATGGCTACAAAAGGAAGCTATTTACACTAATAAAAGAGAAAAATGCAAACTGACTGTACCTCTGTGATACCCACCATCCAATCAGGAGTGAGTATGCAAATTAACCTGGCAAAGATGGCGACCCTGCCCCTCAGCAGCTTCAGGACTGTGCGATCGGAATTCAGGTGCCAACACCTGAGGCTGGCTGTGGCCAGGGAGACCACATGATTCCAGGCCACAGCCAGCCAGAGAAGCCTCCCACACTGGATCCCAGGGAAGATGGAGAAGCCGCACACCTGCGGTCCAGGCGTCAGCACTTACAACTGGCTACGACCTGATAGATAGAGAATCTGCCAACCTGGAGTCCCGGGCACCAGTATCTGTGGCTGGCTGTGGCCCAGGAGAAGGAGAGGCCACCCACCCTGTGGTTCTGGATACCAGCACCTATGGCTGCAGCCCAGGAGAAGCCATTTGCCCACCATTCCCTGCAGCTGCAGCCATCCCAAGCAAAGCCGGCCCGGGTCCCAGGTGCCTATTGCTGATCAGAGGAAGGTAAGCCCAGATCCCAGATGCCTGTGGCTGGCTGGAGGAGGAAATCCTGGGTCCCAGATGCAGGGCCAAAGCAGAGGTGGTTGGAGCAATCAAGCCAGCAGGGGAGCAGTTAGGGACGATGAGGCTGGCAGGCAGAAGCAATTAGGGGCAATCAGTCAGGCAGGTGAGTGGTTAGGAGCCAGCAGTTCTGGATTGTGAAAAGGATGTCTTGACTGCTGGTTATCCCCCAAGGGGTCCCAGATTGGAGAGGGTGCAGGCCAGGCCAAGGGACAACCCGCTCCTGTGCACGAATTTCTTGCACCAGGCCACTAGTACAGTAATAGAGCTCTAGAAATCTGAATGAAGGGTCATTTACAAGCCTTGCGACTGACTCAAATATGCAAGTATACAATGAAACCCCACGAGGCCTAGTAAAGAAGAATAAGGTCTCTGTATGTAAAAGTTCCTAGAACTCACAAAAGGCAAGCACCAGGAAAATAGGGTGAACTCCAGCCAACCAGAGTAGAATATTCTTGATATTTATTTAGTCTATTCAAAACACTGAGTTGTTATCAGAGGGATGGTATATAAGTTATTGAAGCACACTATCAATTGAATGAAGCCTACTCCTAACCTACTCTTACAAAGCTTTAAAAATACCTCAAAGGATGAGATTGATTCACAAGGTAATTTAACTGCCTGATAATACAAAGCCAAACACCTTTTAAAACATGAAAAACAACCCATGATTCTTAGCAAAATAAAATCTATGTTTAACATAAAATCATAATTATTATTTATGTTAAGAAATAAAAAGTAATTATAGCCCCAAACAGGAGAAAAGTAATAAATAAAAATAGAACTATAAATGACACAAATGATGAAACCAGCAAGTGCATTCAACAGCTATTATAAACATGTAACAATGTATAAAGAACAATATGAACAAAACAAAGAGAATGAAAATTGAAAAAATAAAGAAGTAAACAGAGATTATAGGGATCATAATGTCTACATAAAAAACTAGACAGAATTAACAGATTAGACACTATACAAGAAAATATTTGTAAATCTGCAGTTAGCATTAAATGTATTGGAAATAAAAAAAGATAAAGTAGAAAACATCAATAATCTGTGGAATAAAACAAAATTATCTAGTATACATAGAACATGAGTTCTAAAAGTAATGGTATTAGGAGAAACAAATGAAAAAAAATTGAAGAAAAAGAGGCTAAATGTTCTCAAAGTTGAATGAAACTACAATGCTACTTCATTACCTAGCAGGATGCAAAACTACAAAAATAATACAAACACATCAAAATAGAATTACAAAGACTGTGATAAAGAAAAATCTTAATGGTGGGTGTTGGGAGACAAAGTACATAAGAAAAGCAAAGGTAAAAATAATTACGTATTGCTCATCAGAAATTATACAAGCCAAAATGTAATAGAATAGCATCTTGAAAGTGCTGAAAATATAGTTATAGCCTCAAATTCTACTTTCCTATATAGATATTTCAAAATTAAACTCAAAATGAAGCTTTTTCAGGAAAAAAAATAGCAAGTCCTACACATAAACACAACTGAATATTTAGTTTAGAAACCTTACCACAGTGGTTCTCAACCTGTGGATCGCGACCCCTTTGGAGGTCGAACAACATTTTCACAGGGGTCGCCTAAGACCATTGGAAAACACAGATACGATTCATAACAGTTGCAAAATTACATTATGAAGTAGCAACAAAAATAATTTTATGGTTGGGGGTCACCACAACATGAGGAACTGTATTAAAAGGTCGCGGCATTAGAAAGGTTGAGAACCACTGCCTTACCACAAGGAACACACAATTCACATACATCCACAGTTAAATTCTATAAATTGCTAAACAACAACCAAAAATGTTATTATTTCTATACAACTTTTTCAGAAAACAGAGGTCAACATTTCCCTGATATCAAAAGCCAAAAAGTAAACTTCAGGTAATGAAACTTGGAATTATTATCCTCAAGAACATACCAATCTAACAAATATGACACAGCATAACTGAATTAGTTTTATAGTAGAAAGAAAAGGTTGGTTTAATATTACCAGTGAACAGAAATGTAAACTAAAACTATAATTTGATACCACTACAAACTCTATAGAATAGCTAAAATTTAAAATTGACAATGCCAATGCTGATAGTTGAGTAGGAAGAATGTAAAATAACAACTACTTTACAAAGCCATTTGACTGTTTCTTATAAATTTAAATACATCTACCAGATGACTCAGCAATTCCATTCCTAGATATCTGCCCAACAGAAATGAGACATACTGTATGAACACACAGAGTTGTGCACATAAAAGTTTATAGCTTTTTATTTCCCATAGCCACAATTTGGGAACAATCCAAATAGCTACAATAGGCAAGTGAATAAACACATTGATATGTCATATAACTGTAGGCTAATCAACAATATAAAGGAATTAGCTACAATGCAACTCCACATAGATATTCTCATAAACATTATGTTGAGAGAAATAAGTTAGACACTGAAGAGAAAATGCTTGAGTTATTTATATGAAACTATGAAAAGTCATTTTCAATCTTCACTGACAGAAAGCAGATCAATGATTGTCTGGAGCTGAGGATGGGGAGACAGTCTTGACTGGGAAGGATGACCAGGAATTGAGTGATGAAAATATTCTATGTCTTGATAATGCTGGAAACTACCTAGCTGTATACATTTCTCAAAACTCATCAAAATATACATTAAATAGAGATGCAATTTATATAAATTAGTAGAGGCCTGGTGCACAAAATTCATGCAAGAGTAGACCTTCCTTCTCCTGGCTACCAGCACCGGCTTTCCTCTGGCATCCAGGACCCAGGCTTCCCTCCAGCCCCAGTTTCATCCAGAATGACATCCAGTCTAATTAGCATATTATCCTTTTATTATTATAGACTAGAGGCCTGGTACACAAAATTTGTGCACTTGAGGGCAAAGGGTCCTTCAGCCTAGCCTGTGTCCTCTCACAGCCTGGGAGCCCTCAGGGATGTGGGACATCCTAAGTGCTGCCATAGAGGTGGGAGAGTGTCCCACCACTGCTGCTGTACTCGCCAGCCATGAGCCTGGCTCAGGGCTTCTGACAGAGCCTTACTACCTGTGTGGGAGCATACTGACTACCAGAGGGCAGCTGCTGCATTGAGGTGGTCAGTGTGTGTCATGCAACTGGTCGTTCTGCCATTTGATCAATTTGCATACAGTGGTATCTCGAGATATGAGTTTAATCCGTTCCATGACCTTGCTCATATATCAAGTTGCTCGTATCTCAAAGCAAATTTCCCCATTGAAATCAATTGAAATGCCATTAATCCGTTCCAGCCCTCAAAATGCCACCCCAGTTGTTCTTGTTACATGTTTTTGAATAAGAAAAATGTATTTATAAATGACAAATATTGTATAAAAACATTAAAAAAGAATGTAAAGGAATAAACTGGTTTTATAAAGTGTATTTACTTACTCGTAACACTCTTAATGCTACACTTTATCCCTAAACTGAATGTAACTTAACTAATTTTCACTGAACTTAATTGCTACTGGTCTTTGCATTTTTGGTGGATTTAAAAAAAAAAAAAAAGTGTCCAATGAGGTTTGCCTCTTCCTCCCTTTCAGAATGTTTTTGAAATGGGTGAGGCAAGTTTCATTGAACAGCTTCGATGCACAACCAGTAGCAACTTTTTCAGGGTGTTTCTTTTCCACAAAGTGTGACACCCTCTCCCACATTCCTAAGATCTTCTTTATCTCACTTGTAGAGAGAGATCTCCTCCACCTCTGGCTCCTCCTCGAAACCAATTTCTTGGAAAACCTCTGCATGTTGCTGAGACTGCAACTCTTGTAACTCCTCCGTGGTGAGTTCCAGAGAGTGCTCCTTGACGAGCTCATTCATGTCTCTCTCATCCACCTCCAGGCCCATGGATTTTCCCAGAGACACTATCTCCTCCTCCACTGGCACCTCGGGTTCAAATCCTTCCAAGGCCCTTTTGGCTAAGGCCTCAGGCCACAGCTTCTTCCATGCAGAGGTCAAAGTCCTCATTGTAACACCCAGCCAGGCCTGATCAATAATTCTGAGGCATATCACGATGTTAAAGTGGTTCTTCCAGAACTCTCGAAGGGTGAGGTTTGTGTTCTCCATCACCTCAAAGCAGCGCCGGAACAGGTGCTTGATGTACAGCTTTTTAAAATTAGAAATCACCTCCTGATCCATGGGCTGCAGGATAGGAGTGGTGTTGGGAGGTAGGTAGACAACCTTGATAAACTTGAACTCTTCAAGGAGTTCATCTTCGAGGTTCGGTGAGTGAGCAGGAGCATTGTCGAGGACGAGGAGGACTTGCATGGTTAGGTTGTTTTCCTGTAGGTATTTCTTAACAGAAGGGCCGAAAACCAGGTTTACCCACTCCACAAAGAACTGCCTGGTGACCCATGCCTTCGGGTTTGCCCTCCACATAACTTGCAGTTATCTTTTTAAATCTTATGTGACTTAAAGACTCTGGGGTTTTCCGAATGGTATACGAGCAGAGGCTTGATCTTGCAGTCGCCACTCACACTGGCGCACAGTGCGAGAGTTAGCCTATCCTTCATGGGTTTGTGGCCTGGCATCGCCTTCTCCTCTGCCGTTATATAAGTCCTATTCGGCATCTTCTTCCAGAAAAGCCCTGTCTCGTCACAGTTGAAGACTTGCTGGGGGATATATCCTTTGGCTTCTATCAGTTCGGAAAAAGTTTTGAGGTAATCCTCAGCTGCCTTCACATCCGAACTTGCTGCCTCACCATGCCTGACGATGGAGTGAATGCCAGACCTTTTCCTGAAGTTATCAAACCAGCCTTAAATGAGTCTTTCGATGCTTTGTCCATGGAAGTGCGTGGGGTCTGCTCCAGCAAATCACCGTAAATCGCTTGCGCCTTCTCGCATATGATGCCCTGTGTTAATGTATTTCCTTTAAGCTGCTTCTTCGTCACCCACAACATCAGTAGATTTTCCATCTTTTTCATGGAGAGAGCTACGGAGTTTAGAAATTATTGTAATGTCCTTAGCTGGCGTTATACCCTTTATCGACTCCTTCTGTTTAAGCACAGTGTATATCATTGAAGTACTACGCCCGTATTGCCTCGCCAAGTCAGCCACTCGCACACCTTACTCATATTTTTCTATGATTTCACACTTTAATTCAATAGACATCATCCTCTTCTGAGCACTGACCTTTCCACTCGCTTTCTTTGGACCCATGGTTATAAAAAGAAATGTGATAAAGTATGTAAATGCACGAAAGATGCTTTGACAACGAGGTAAACAAGCACACTGACTGAGGCGTGGGAAACTCTGAGACGCTCGAGTCGCAGTAAACTGGTGGGTTCTGTGCAGCTGGCTGATCCACGCGATTACTCGTATCTCAAAAGTTGCTCGTATTTCAAAGCAAAAATCGCTCACTCGAGGGCTCGTATCTCAAAAATCTCGTATGTTAGGGCACTCATATCTCAAGGTATCAGTGTATTACCTTTTTATTATATAGGATATCTTATAAAGCTCTTTTTAAACAAAAAATACTTTTAAGTTTTATATCTGTTACAGAAAATTCAGAGATTTCAAAATAAGAAATGTGAATGTATTTTCATTCTTTATCTCAGTCCACATATCAAACAGTATATAAAAATATTATGTTGCCAAAACCGGTTTGGCTCAGTGGATAGAGCATCGGCCTGCGGACTCAAGGGTCCCAAGTTCCATTCCAGTCAAGGGCAAGTACCTTGGTTGCGGGTACATCTCCAGTAGGGGGTGTGCAGGAGGCAGCTGATTGATGTTTCTCTCTCATTGATGTTTCTAACTCTCTCCCTTCCTCTCTGTAAAAAATCAATAAAATATATTTAAAAATATATTATGTTTATGTTTTAATAATTCAATTTAATGTATTGGGATGACATTATATAATTGAAAAAGCCCTAAGTTAAGACTGAGGATCCCTGAATTTGATTCCAATTCTGCCTACTACTGAATATATGATCATGAACAAAATCACTGAACCTCTGTATATCTCAGTTTTCATATTTAATCAGAGAGATTATAATACAAATCTAATAGAGTATTGTAATATTCAAATGACCTCCCAATTTTTAAATCCCTTTACTAGAACTTAAAAGCCTGATACAAATACAGACTTACTGCTACATTATCAATATTAATTTTTACAGGAGATGCTAGCTTTCCTACAGCTTATGCAGGGAGTCCATGTTTAAATTCAATAGAAGAGTTTATTTATATTTTAATATCATCCAAAGTTCAGAGAACATCTAACCTTAATATTCGTGCATATACATGTTGGTAAAAAAGATGAAAGATTATAGAAAAAAATTCAATATAGTAATTAAGCTGAAGGGGTTCAAAATAGGCCTCCCAACACATGTTGCTTGGACATGTAGATAATTTTAAGCGGAAAACATTAGGGACCTTGCAGACTCACAGAAATTTTTATTTCTCCCTTAAATAATTTAAACTTGGAGTCTTGCTCATAATAAAAATTGTTGCCAGAAATAGTTTTTTAATAAACTATCCATAGACCAGGGCAAATTTCTAATTACTGAATTCTGCTGTTATTGTTTTCCAGGAAGCCACAGGCTTCTTATCAATTTTCCTGTCTGAGGATGTATGAATACCAAATTTTACCTTTCTGTCTCTGAACTTCTCATATATGTGAGGTCTCTGACTCTCTCATGTATGTGGGGATCCCATATGCAAATGTATTATTAAATTTAGGTATTTTTTCATTATTTATTTCATACAGATTTGATTATTAGAATAGCTAGAACTTAAAAAGGTAGAATTTTCTTTCTCCCCCGTAATAGCCACCAAAATATGTAATATAATAAAAAGAAAACATATACCTCTCTTGATTCTAAATGAGAGGTTTCTTTTACTACTATCTATGTTTAATAACCTTTCATTGAAAGTAAAGCGGATTGGTTTCTATTGATTTCAATATATATATATATAAGTTGAAATATATATTTATAAATTGAAATCAGTAAAAACCAAATCAGTTAAAACTAGTAACTAAATGTTTCAATGAGGATCCCTTTTTCAATTTTTAATAATTTCTTTGATCCTGTATCCTGAAGTATATATTTATTGTAGTATGTGCTAATTATTTTTTCCTGTGTATCAGTATATTTTGCATTATAATGAATATCTAACCATAGCAAATTTACTGGAGTAAATAAAGTAACTATCTAAATAATGAACTGTGATCATGAATAATTTTATGAAAAGACAATTTATTTTCTCCCTGCAAGATAACCCGGGTCACTTCTTTTGGACTGTGTAGTAAAATAAAATAAAAACTTATTTTTATGGGAATTTAAGGTGTGAGGTGGAGGGAAAAGAAAAGAAACTTAGTTTTATAGATGTGTTCAGCCTTAAAGAGGATCGGACCTATTAACACTGAAACTCTAAAAAGTCAAGGGGGAACAGAGCTTTTTAACTCAGTAAAATGATATGTAAAAATAAAATTAGCAAATAGAAAACTTCTACAAAAATTTTTAACAGCTTTCTGACAATGTGATTAACTAGATAATGGAGAAATGACCCCAGATAAATTATAAGTACAATATTACTTAGAAATGTAAAATCTAGTTTGGAAACATAGTTAGATGCAATGAATTAGATAAATGGCAAGAACTTGGCTCTCTGCACACTCCCTGATGGAAACAGCTTTTGAGTGAATTAATCAAAGTTGCAAGCCATTTTGGTCAGTGGATAGATTAACATTTGCTCTAGGGATGCATTTTAATATAAATACATTATTTTCCTTCTAGAAGGCTTTATATTTCTCCTAAATCGTGTTTTCATTAAAGTAAAGTGACTCTCACCTTCTCCAGAACAGATTAATATTTAGGTTCTTTTTTTTTGTTTAGGAATGCCTATTTTTTTCATAGAAAAATGAGATTCTTTTCTTACATAAATTTATAAGAAATTGTTTAATAACATTATATAATGTTAAAAACATTAACATTGGTTAATATAGTATATAAGTTTTAAGTATACAATATATCATCTGTATATTGCTTTGTGTGCACATCACCTAAACTCTAGTCTCCCTCTATCACCATGAAATGAGTTTCTTGATTTCAAGTTGTTCTCATTTGTTTGTATCCTGAAATAGTTTTAAAAGATGGACTGTGACTATAAACAATTCCAATTAAAGAACAATTGTTTTTCAGCTGGTTTTCTATTAAAATTCCCAGGCCATATTCCAATCATAGTAAAGTTTTTTTTTTAATTGCAATGAATGAGACTAACATACTCCAAACTAAATATGCCTAATATTTCCTAATATTAGAACTACAAGTTTTCAAACCATAGGAGACAGACTAGATTATTTTAACCCATAAGAGTTGAATTATCTCATTAATCTTTCATTTTTCTTAAGATATTTTTCTTTATAGTGACTCAAAAATATATTATGGCCCTAACTGGTTTGGCTCAGTGGATAGAATGTTGGCCTGTGGACTGAAGGGTTCCAGGTTTGATTTCTGTCAAGGGCATGTACCTTGGTTGTGGACACATCTCCAGTAGGAGGTGTGCAGGAGGCAGCTGATAGATGTTTTTCTTTCATTGATGTTTCTAACTCTCTATCCTTCTCCCTTCCTCTCTGTAAAATATCAAATATATATATGTATGTAGTTTTTCCCTGGCAAGTGTGGATCAGTTGGTTGAGCATTGTCCCATGCACTATGAAGTTACTGATTCTACTCCCAATCGTCACAGGTCAAGATTGTGGGCTCAATCCCCAGTAGGTGGCATGTAGGAGGCAGTCAATTATTTCTCTCTCATTAATGTTTCTCTCTCTTTTTCCCTCTCCTTTCCTCTCTCTCAAAATATCAATTAAAAAACACTATATATATGGCAAAGTTTGGCCTAATGAAATTACATATGTATCTGACCATTTCAAAAAGACCTTACAATCAACTTTAGGAGCTTTAACAGAAGGAAACCAGATTACATGTAGTAAATTTTAATGATTGCTGAAAGGATGGTACAGATAGCAAAGTTTTTGGTGTTTATTTATTTTTATTTTAGAGCAAATACATACTGTAGGAGGTAGACTGTTTAAGGGAAACTTTATAGGAAGTTGAGACTTCATATTTTTATTCTACAAGTACTTTCAGTATCCTTCATGTGACAAGGTATAAACTATCTAATAATGCAAAGATAAACAGTCATATACCTTGTAGTTTACATTCTAAGGGCTGAAACACATCTATATTGATAGTTGCAATATTATTTAAACCAATAAAATAAGAAAGATGATGCTGAAACCGGTTTGGCTCAGTGGATAGAGCTTTAACCTGCAGACTGAAGGGTCCCAGGTTTGATTCTGGTCAAGGGCATGTACCTTGGTTGCAGGCACATCTCCAGTAGAGGACATGCAGGAGGCAGCTGATTGATGTAACGTCTCTATCTCATCGATGTTTCTAACCCTCTATCCCTCTCCCTTCCTCTCTGTAAAAAATCAATAAAATATAAAAAAAAGAACATAAGAAAGGTGACGATGGAAAGGCAGTGTAATAAATGACCCAAGTAAAAGAATAAAAGGAGGCAGGAGACAGACATTTGTTGAGTATCTACTGTGTGCTTGACAGATCACTTTACATATCAGTTATTGCAATACTCCATGCAGGCTTTCCGGAGGTTCCAGGGATCTAAAGGTCCATGACCCATTGTAGGCTCTTGGCTTCACATAGGAAAGAATTAAAAAATGAGCCAGCATGGAGTTTAAAGTGAAATAAAATGATATTAGGGAGGCAGTGAAACAGAGCAGTCTCTTCATAGTGGAATTTGGTCAGAGATGAATCCTGTGCCCCAGCAAGAACTTTTAACTGTCTAATGGACTGGGACTCATTTCTCACCTTCAATTTTTCCATTCAGACAAGTTGGAACAGAAATAATTATTATGGTGATGTCCTGCATGGAGTAAAACCCAATTTCTATCCAGCTTTATTTAAGCTTAAAAGAAAGCTCAAAGCATTAATTTTGAAATATGGGGAGAATACTGGATTCAGCCATCTGTACACTTTGTTAAAACTAATTTACAACCTTCAAATTACATCTTACAGAGGCCATGGCCCTTCAGGCATTTTGTTTGTACCTAAGATTCTATAAAATAGAATTCTCTCACAGGAGACTTGTCAAGCTTACACAACTCTGAAAATTTGCCCTAGGGTGTCAGACAGTGGTTCTGAAAAATGCTATCTATGAGTTTCAACATTTTTGTAATACTTTTCCTGTAAATTATATAGAATGTTTTCTAGAGAGTCTGCTAGAACTCTGGCATACATTTAAAAATTAGAAGGCCCTAACTGGTTTGGCTCAGTGAATAGAGCATCAGCCTGTGAACTGAAAGGTCCCAGGTTTGATCCGGTCAAAGGCATGTATCTTGGTTGCGGGCACATCTCCAGTAGGAGGTGTGCAGGAGGTAACTGATAGAAGTTTCTATCTCTCTATCCCCCTCTTTTCCACTCTGTAAAAAAATCAATAAAATATATTTTAAAAATAAAAATAAAAAATTAGAAGACAAAAAGCTAGGCATTTAACATCTAAAATTCTCTATAAAACTAAGTTTAAAAATTAAAAAAGAAAACTTGCACAAACTATAATTGTCAAAAGACAATTATTTGTGAATATATAAGGAAATGTCTGAGCTCTTTATCCTGAATCCTTCCTAATATTTACATTTTACTATTTTGGATTCACAGATTTTGATTGAGGCTCTGATCTCAGTAAAAATGAAAATATATAAAGAAAAGTTAGAATTTACAATATTGATATGCGGTTGATCCTACAGTATACCAAAGACACGGAGTGTGAGTAATGATTTCTGAAGAGGAAAGCCCCAGCTGCACCATTATGGACATAACATAATAGTGAGGAATATAACTCTATTATTTTAAGCAATTCAGGTTTGGAGGTTTTTCCTTACAATAGCATAACATAGCATATACAGATTAAGTATATGTATTAATTTTTTTTAAAAAATCAGAAAATGAAACCCCCCAAAAGTACATGAAATTTAAAAAGTACAAAGAAATATCATAGAAAACAACTGATTGATTTAACCATAATGTAGTTAAATATTAGTTCTCCAAAAATACTAATAAATTTGATAACACACCAGCAAGACTGATTAACAAAAGGGAGTGAAATAATCAATATAATAAATGAAAAAGGGACATCACAAAATCTACAAATATTTTAAAAATAAAGATGATTTGATAACCATACATATACACATATTTGCTTTATGGCAAAATGATACTGAATGATGGTAGAAAAAGGAAAATTTCTTCTATAAATTGAATATTGTGGATTGCAAAAACCACTACAATTTCTCTACTTCCACTAAGAAGTAGAGTCTATCTCCACCCCACCAATCCCCCTATCCTGCTACACCTGACCTTGTGAATTCTATGGCCAAGATAATGTGAACAACCCTGAGCTAGCCTGCTAAATAATGAAAAATAGATGACTCAGCCAATCAAGCACCAGAACTCAACCTTACACATATTATCAGGGACCACTCAATATGTCTGATGATAGTTCCCCTCATAAGAGAGAAGTATAAGATTTTGTAAGGGAAACTACTACTTCATGGATACTTCATGGATAAATTTGAAGAAATTTTCGCTTTTAATGGTTGTCATCCATTTTATAGCATATTTTCAGACCCCTCCCCAAAATAAAGAGGGTTTAATTCTTTTCTGGGTAAATAGAGATTTAAGCAAACATTGTTCTCACTGCCTACTCACATTTTTCTATTTTATTTTATTTATTTTTTAAATATATTTTATTGATTTTTCACAGAGAGGAAGGGAGAGAGATAGAAAGTCAGAAACATCGATGAGAGGATGAGAGAGAGACATCGATCAGCCGCCTCCTGCACACCCCACACTGGAGATGTGCCCACAAGCAAGGTACATGCCCCCGACCAGAATAGAACCCGGGACCTTTCAGTCCACAGGCCGACGCTCTATCCACTGAGCCAAACTGGTCTCAGCACATTTTTCTATTTTAAAAAATGAATATTCTATTTCCCCCCCAATCTTTTTAATGTTACTGACTTTTCACTTTCTCTTCTCACTCTAAGAAACTGGTGTAACACTCTTATATAAATTTTATTTTCTTAGTGTGTTTTTTTTCTCAAAACTGTGCAGATCATGCCTGAAGAATGCCTGCTTCCTAGACAATAATACATACAGTATGAAAACAAGCATAAAATATCAACCAGAGCAATTTAAATACTTTGGGTTTTCTGAGTTGCTGTAGAGAGATAAATGACTTAATAATAAAGCAGGAAAGGTTATTAGACATTATAGTTGACTTGGTGGGGACTTGTTATTTGTTCATTGAACGGAACTACATTCCAGCCAAAACCGGTTTGGCTCAGTGGATAGAACGTTGGCCTGTGGACTGAAGGATCCCAGGTTCGATTCCAGTCAAGGGCGTGTACCTTGGTTGCAGGCATATCTCCAGTAGCGGGTGTGCAGGAGGCAGCTAATCAATGTTATTCTTCAATATTTCTAACTTTCTATCCTTCTCTCTTCCTCTCTGTAAAAAATCAATAAAATATATTTTAAAAAAGAAAGAATCCAAGATGGCGGCATAGGTAAACACTCACACTGCTGCCTCGCACAACAATTTTAAAACTACAACTAAAAGACAGAATGGACATCATCCAGAACCACAGGAAAGCTGGCTGAGTGAAAATTCTACAACTAGAGGGAAAGAGAAAAGCTCATGGAGACCCAGAGGAGCTGCAAAAAGCTAAGATACAGAGACGTGTGTGTGGAGAGAGCAAGTGCCAGAGTACCTGGCTGGTTTTCTCTGGCAGGAGGGAAACAGAGACTCTCAAAGGCACTGAACCCCTTATCGTACAATACTAAACCCCAGATCCAGCCAAAACTCATATGGGGGGAGTTTGGACTATGAAAAGGAGAGGTGCATGGAAATTTAGGGGAGTTGCAAAAGATCAGAGAGCTGGTGGTGTACACGGCATTGCGCAGAGGACAGACTGCTGATTGTGACACTGGCTTTCGCGAGTGGGCAGGAGACAGACCCTCTCAACTGTGCCACTTCTGACTCCACTAAGCCCCTGTTTTGGGTGAAACCCTGGGGACCTAGACTCGTGTGGTCCTAGAGTGCAGGGGAGCCGGAAAGGCAGCAGTCTAGAGGCACTGCGGGCGCGCGCACAAGGACCACTCCCGCGATTACCCAATCACGTGAGAGTCAGAGGCTGTGGAGGGCGGGGCTGACTGGAAGGCAAGGCAGTCCCTTAAGCCCAGAGACTCCACCCATCCCAAGCTCAACAGAGAGGCTCCTGCGGTTTTGCAAGTCTGCTATCATAAGGCTGAATCCAACACAGAAGTTCTCCCAGCATAGTGAAAATCCCAAGAAAAGGAAAGGGATCATAAACAAAAGAAATGGAGGAAAACAAATGACTGGATATAGAGTTCAAAACCAGGCTTATAAGATTTTTCAAGAATATCCTAGAAAAGTTGGATAAAGTTAGCGAGAGCCAAGAGGAGATGAAAAAGGACCAACTAGAGATGCAAAAGATCCAACTAGAGATGGAAAAGGACCAACTAGAAATTAAACATACACTGACTAAAATAAAAAATATTATACAGAGTCCTAACAGCAGACTAGAGAAAGGCAAGAGTCAAGTCAAAAATTTGAAATATAAAGAAGCAGAAAATACTCAACTGGAAAAGCAAGAAGAGAAAAGAATCCAAAAATGTGAACATAATGTAAGGAGCCTCTGGGACAGCTTCAAGCGTACCAACATCAGAATTGTGGGGGTGCCAGAAGAAGAGAGAGAGCAAGATACTGAAAACCTATATAAAGAAATAATGACGGAAAACTTCCCACATCTGGCAAAAGAAATAGATTTATAACTCCAGGAAGCACACAGAACCCCATATAAAAGGAATCCAAAGAGGACTACACCAAGACACATCATAATTAAAATACCAAGAGCAAAAGACAAAGAGAGAATATTAAAAGCAGCAAGAGAAAAACAGTTCATTACCTACAAGGGAGCACCCATACGACTGTCAGCTGATTTCTCAACAGAAACGATGCAGGCCAGACAGGAGTGGCAAGAAATATTCAATGTGATAAATAGCAAGAACCTACAACCAAGAATAATCTATCCAGCAAAGCTATCATTCAGAATTGAAGGGCAGATAAAGAGCTTCACAGAGAAGAAAAAGCTAAAGGAGTTCATCAACTCCAAACCAGTATTATATGAAATGCTGAAAGGTACTCTTTTAGAAGTTTAAGAAGAAAAAGGTAAAAGACAAAAAATTATGAACAACAAATACATATCTATCAACAAGTGAATCTAAAAAGTAAGTAAATTAAAAATTTGATCAACAGATTAAACTCGTGAATATAATAGAATCAGGAGCACAGAAAGGGAGTGGACTGATAATTCTCAGGGGGAAAGGGGTGAAAGGTGTACAGGGAGAGACTGGACAAAAATCATATACCTATGGATGAGGTCAATGGGAGGGAGGTAAGGGTAGAGGGAAGGGTGGGAGTTGGGTGGAGGAGTGCTATGGAGGGGAAAAAAGAGAAACAAATGTAATAATCTGAATAATAAAGATTTAATTTAAAAAATATATATATTAAAAAAAAGAACTCCATTCCAGGTTGTCATGGTGTCTAGAAAATCTGACCTGGGGGTCCACTAGTGTATGGGTATCTATATCTTCTCTTCATGAAGCAAAACCGATTGGGAGAACTTCATAGTCTGTATAACTAAATGATAAAACTTAATGAGGCATTTAATAGTTTTACCAATTCTAACATGTAATAAGCATTTAAGTTTAGACATTTGTTAGTCAAAAGAAATATGAAAAAAAAGTATAGAATGTTGCTTATAAACATGCAGTGTTTACAGAATTATCTAAATGCAAGGAATGAAAGATTCCCAAAAATCTTATATTTTTAAATCATTCTTAAATACTTCTGTTAGGAAAGTAAAGTGCCTTGTGAACACAATTCTAAAATCTATCATATACAAAATCTACCATAACTAATTAATATTTTAATTATCTACTTACTGCTTTGCATTGTGATAAGTATTGTGAAAGATCCAAACAAAACTGAAAACAACCTTCAGTTATAATTCTCAATGCTGTGATCTAAAAATGAAAAACTTAAAAAAAAAAAAGATCCCTGAAAGGATTCATGTCTATGTTTTCTGAAAATCAGTTTGGGAAATTGAACATGAACCTGGAGAGGAAAGAATTCTGCATTGATGGAGAATGTATGCTTTCTTAATATATTTTAGATACTTTCTTAGAGGCAGAAATTTGCATTTTGTGGGGCTGTGAGGAATGGAATTGACATTACTTATTACTCTTAATAGATAGTTCAGTGCCATATTAAGAAGGACCTTATTGAAGATTTCTCTAAATACTAAATGAGCTTCCTCAATAGTGAATTTCCCATTGACGAACATTTGGAAGGACTGACTTTTAAAATTATTTATAATACTGAGTTGGTCTGGTAAATGAATCAACTTTTATAGATAACTTTTACTCTTGTGGCCAACAAATAAGTTGAGGAGAACATAATATTAAAGGTAAACAATTAAAGAATAATTTATTTCAAAATTGGGTCATGGAAAGAGGCAGATCAGCCAAGGAGTATTGGGGAGAGAAAGATTCTAACTAAGGTAAAGGTGTGGCTTTTGGCAGGTATGCCATTTATGGAGATCTCTACAAATCACTAAGAAAAAGGTTGGCCCATGAAGAGGCCAGGGCTATGAAGGGCTCATAGCTGAAGAAATGAACCTAAATTTATTGGGTAGGGTGGGATATGTGAAAATGATAAGGGTGGGAATATCAAGAATTATTGGAGGAAGCAGGAAAAAGAGGCCTTGAAAGATGAGTAAAATTAGGTCAAGGGGAAGGAAAGGCATTTTAGATAAAATTTTAATTCCAAAAAGAAACTCTTCCTTTGAATAAATGTTCCTTATTTTGCTGTAATAATAAGATCATGTTTCCGCTTCTTGATGTTTTGATATTGTTGTATGGGCATGCATCCAGGAAATCACAGTGTTGATAAATATGCTGAGCCTGGGCCAAACTTCAGGCCCTCACAACCCACTGATGCTATATTAGGAAAAAACCTTGCCAGCAGAGTCAGTGCAATTATACAGGTTGGGTGAATCACTTAGATAAAGACAGAGCAGTGCCTAGTATACTTAAGTGGGTCACTGATTTGTACCTCTATGGTGTGGTCACATAATCTTTGAGAATATAACAGGCAGTAGAAACAGAAATAAAACATCAGAGTACTAGAGTAGATATGCACATCAATGGCATAAATATTTTTGAAGTGAAAATTCAGGAGATGAAAAGATGGAGCTAAAATAAGAATCAACTAACACAGCTAGTGCCAGTGAATATTTCTGACAGAACATAGAAGTTTACCCTGAACCAAAATTGAATCCCACTACAGTCCACTAATATTGTAGCCAGTTCTGTTATAATACCTGTGTTGAAAACCTGACTGTGTTCCAACATGATTGATATATTAAAACACATTTTGAGGACAACCCAGATTGGCATTTGCTTTTGTGTGATTTCACCCATGGAAAATAGCAGATAAATGGACAAAAGAGGACCTACCTGAACTAAGCCATGCAAGAATACACAAAACTCACACAGCTCACTGCCCGGGTCATGGATCACATCCATGCACACATAGTGTAGGACTTTCCATTTGATTTCAGATAGACCTCTTTTTATCACTCTACGGTAACAAAAGCTGTCATCCTTTGTATGCCCACTTGCACAAGAAAAAAGAAATTATCGTATTTATTGTACTATTTATGTATTTTTAACCATTTAACATGTGTAAAACTATGCTACTATTTTAATCAGGCTCCCATCTTTTTGTCTAATATGTCACTAACTAAAGATTTGAGTGTTATGCTCTAGTCCCATTATTCTCATAAGCCCTGTGGCTCTTTTGTGATCATTTGCATAATGTGAAGATTTTTAGCAATACATATGTCATCTCAGAGCAAAACTGATTGTACTAGGAATATCCTTTGTCCTGTAATGGAGGTGACATTATGTAGATTACTAACAACTAAATGTCTCAGAGGACACTGATCCAAGTTAGCTACAGATATCTGATTGCCACCTTATAATGGACAATAAGAGTGGTCAGAATACATCAAGTATCCAAGAAAAAAGAAAAGAAAGGAAGAAAAGGAGGGAGGGAGCAAAGGAGAGATATCTAGCACACTGATCATAATTTTCTCTGCAGCAATCTACATAATGGTATTAGATAACAATCCTCATTATATAAAACTGTTCTTTTCCACCACTTCATCTCCACATACACACACCCATCAAAACCCCATTCTCTTTCAGAGATAAAGATACTGTCTAGTTCATTTTCCTCTTTACCACCTTAGCCTGACCCCAGAAGAGCTACTTAAGGTTGCTTGTGACTACACAGAAGTGGTACCTGAAATGCAACTAAGATAGATCCATCTGTCCTTACAGCTGGACTTGGGGGAATTTCATGAGATTAAACCAAGTAGTAACTCTGGTTGAGCCTCCAGATTAATTCAGAACAGCTCTCAGCATCCCAGTTACATACCCAAATACCAATTTTTCATGGATTCCGCATTTGTGAATTCATCTGAGAGCTAACTGGAAATGTATGTGTGATATATATCAATCATGCACAGATAGGGTCCCTAGGCCATCTTCCACCTGTTCAACAATCTTCAGTCCTGCCCCACTGTCACTCACCCAAGTCCTTGTGGTTCCCCATTCGCCATGCTGCGATGGAGTATGTGGGTTAGATGAAGGGACCAAGAGGTCAGCCATTCTGCCTGCTCACCAGTCCCCAGTCCTACCCCACCACCACCCACCTGGTTCCCCATGGTTCCCCATTCTCCATGCTGTGATCAGAGCCTGAGGGTGGTGGGGAGGGACTGACAGGTGGTCAATGTACCTCATAGCCATCATGGTTGCTGGGCTTTTATTATATAGTGTGTGTGTGTGTGTGTGTGTGTGTGTGTGTGTGTGTGTGGCATATGAACACAGACAATAGTGTGGTGAAGGTGAAGGCCTGGGAGAGGTTGGTGCGGGGTAAAAGGGGTCAATGGGGGAAAAAAGGGACATCTGTAATAAAGATAAATTAAAAAACACATTTATAAATACCAAGCAATACATATGTCATCCCAGAGCAGAACAGATTGTACCATGTAGTGATTTGAGAGTCATTCACAGACATGAACAGGGCTGTGAGAAATCTGAGTCATCCATCAGGTGTGTTCCCAACTGAGGTTGAACAAGGTGGCTCTCTGCCTTCTCCTTTCAGTTCTCAAACTGTAGATATATATTTTTATGGTTTATTTAGTGCCACATTTTTTGCATTTTTCTACTTTTTTTTTGGTGGTTTTGCAAGTCTCCAAAGTGCTGTGCAGTAGTACTGCCTGGTGTTTCTAAGCTCAAGAAGGCTGGGATGATCCTTACAGCCTGACGTATGTTAGATAAGTGCCAGTTAAACATAGTGCTGTTTGCTGTAAGTTCACTGTTAATGAGTCAACAATATATATGAAAGTATCTTTAAACAAAAAACACACATAGAACAAGGGTATGCATGAATGGTTGCCAAAATTGTGATCAGAAGCTCACAGGAACTTAACTGTGTACTAGTATTTCCCCAAGGGACAATGGTTCAGTACTTTCTAATTTAGAGAGCAATGTAATAGGTCATAACTACCAGGAATAATGACAATTAGTTCCACAGCAAATATATCATTGCAGTTACCTTTCATCTGTCAATGTTTCTGCATTTCTTTGTTCTAGTCATTAGACACAGAATATATGGTGAGGTAGGCAGGACTTAACTCAGATGTTTCAGAAAAAGGACTATGCTGGGTGGTGGTTAATGTTGATGAAAACTGGCAACTGAATCAAGGCTTATTCAATGATTAAGGTGCCCCTCATTAACTCTTCTGCTTTAGGACCTGAGCATTGAGCTACCCACCTGGATATTTTTTTCTTGTAGTAGTCTCTTAACAAAATCCAATAAAGTTTTTTTATCAAAACAAACTTTAATTTTTATAACATTATAAAAATAAACATAATAATGCATGAAAAATGTTTTGCTGCTATTATGATTGCCTTTAATTAATACATAATTATTAATATTAAAAGACTAAATAGAGATAAAATGAGTTAAAATGAAGTTCAACTGTAACCTAATTTCATATCTTTTAGCAAGTAACTTTGTAAAGAGAAACATTAATTTTCATATTGATAAAATGGGGATAATAATTTAGAACTAATCTGAAGTATTTTAGTTTATACTGTTACCATTTAATATAATAAATAAAATAAATGAATAACATTTTCTATTTTAGACTACATTAGTCTATTAATAAAATCCAAGGAAACCAAGCCTGTACAATTTATACCAATGTACTAGATAGATTGGTAGAAATTGTACAGGCTTGCTTTCTTGGATTTTATTAATAGGTTAGTGGCCCACTGCATGGATTCATGCACATTGAAAGGAAATCAATTAGAATAAATACTCATGCAATAATTACATTACTGCAAAAAATTATATGTCAAAATAGCATATATAATATAGTATTATAAAATTAAAACACACATGCAATTGGCACCAGAGAAAGTTTTATATGTACCATGCATGAGCGAGTCTATGTTTATTTTTAAGTTGCCAGTGCGCATCATATGTGCCAGCCTGTCAGTGAGTCAGATGGTTAGACAGATGTATGGTCAGTCTCTTAGCCTTTTAGATAGATGATAGATAGATAGATAATATTTATTTGTGATGCAAATAGAAAAGGTTTATGATAAAGGGACATATTTTAAAGCTATTATTAGGATTCATCATAATGAAAAATCTAAGAATGCTAAATTTGCCATATAAATATATTGAGAATATGACAAGTGTAACTAACTGAGAGAGAAATTATTGTTTGTCCTTTTTACGTCCCTTCCTCTTCCTTGCATGCCTTCTTCATTTTGAAGGAAGTATCATGACATTCAAGATTCCTTGGCCCCCCCAAAAAAGCATTGTGTTTCAAGAATAAAATATTTTCTATATCCTGAAACTCAGGGCCCAATGTATAGCATATGCTTAAGAGCTAAAGTAAGAAGAACACAACAAAAATTGTTGCTGAATCACTACTATGTACATCCCTACCAACACATATCATAGACTTTTGAATAGTATTATATTCAAGCAATTACAAGTAATATCTGCATAGCTCTATGTTTATAGTTTCAAAAGCATGCTCACATACCTTCACTCAAGTAACCAATGTTTTTCTGAAAGATTTAACTTGTTATTTCATCTTTACATTTACTCATAAATGAATATTTCATTCATTTATTCTATTTATTATATTAAATGGTAACAGTATAAACTAAAATATTTCAGATTAGTTCTAAATTATTATCCCCATTTTATCAATATGAAAATTAATGTTTTTCTTTACAAAGTCACTTGCTAAAAAAATATGAAATAAGATCAGAGTTGAACTTCATTTTAACTCACTTTATCTCTATTTAGTCTTTTATTATTAATAACTATATATTAATTAAAGGCAATCATAATAGCAGCAAAACATTTTTTATGCATTATAAATTAGAAAAATCTTTCCCAACACTCACTGATGGAATATAGTTTGCATTTCAAAGAAAATTATTTTGTTTGATAAGAAGTTAGTTGCAATAAGTATATTCTTCCATACAAAGCAAAAAGTTAACTAACAAAAAAGTTAACTAACAAAAAGTTAGATCGGTTTCATCAATCTCAATATACCTCATGTACGTATGTATAAAAATATATTTGGCAATTGGTTTATTTTTATTATGTTAGAAAAATTAAAGTTTGTTTGGATAAAATTACATTTTACAAAACAATAATTTCTAAAAGTCAATAATCCCTGTTAATAGCATTTAGAAATTTTTGTTTGTCTGGATAAACTTATCCAAAGTCTCTGAATTAGATAATTTACAAAATGGCTTCTCTGAGACAAAACAAAGAAATGACATTTTGTCCTGTTATGACTGTTTACTGAGTATTAAATGGTGATTCATTGGGTTTAGAGAATCACAAATAAACAGAATAACTGTGCAATGTGCTAAATAATAAGAAATTTACACAAAAATTCTTAATACATTAGACACTGTTTCATTATTTTAATTCTAGTTTTAATGGAATGCAGCATCAGTCTGCCAATACCTAGACTGAGCAGAAAACATAAAAAGAACTAGGGAACTGCTCCCCTGTGGTGCTGAAATGCAAATCCAAAATATGAAGATAGTATATGGCAACCGTAACTATGATAATATTTTTATTGATTTATAATAATTTCAGAGGTTTATTCATTCTTTTATAATACCTTAGGAGTATAAAAATTTAATAATGTAAAATACCTGTTCTATTATCTTGAATTTCAAAAATACTAGTAATTGAAATGACTTCAGGAAGAGTTGGGCTATTAGGTCTAAAATTCAAACAGTTGTTAAAAGAAATGAATTAATTGTAAATGAATTAACTGTAAAGTATTAGAAGAATTTTTGGAACATAATAATCACTATTTAGGTGTTTAATGAATTAGTTATGATGTGAATTTACCTATATACCCTCATGATAAGCATCTAAATATTTAAAAACAATAACAATATTAGGGGAAATATGAAAATAATTATACATATAATTTTAATATAACTTATTAAAATTTATCTAGCTGAAAAAGTAAACCACGTATATTTAAATAACACATTTAAAAAATGTTAAAAAAATTATATACCAGTAAATATATATCTTCGCATGAATAACCTTATTATTTTCAATTCCACATGGACCATCCGAAAGTTAACTATGTAGAGGGAGAAACCAAGATGGCGGCATAGGTAAACACCTAAACTGCTGCCTTGCACAATAATTCCAAAACTACAACTAAAAGACAAAACGAACATCATCCAAAACCACAGGAAGTCCAGCTGAGTGGAAATTATACAACTAGAAGGAAAGAAAAAAGCACACTGAGACTCAGAGGAACTGCAGAAGGCAGAGGTACTGAGACATGTGTGCAGAAAGAGCTGGCAACTGAGGATGCACCTGGCTTTCTCAATTTGGAGGGACAGAAAAGCTTCAGATGGCTCTGAACTCTAGGTCTGGGCAAGATTCTGGAGACCCAGACTCATTTGGGGAGAAACTGGACTGTCTGGCAGTGGGCAAAACTCGAGGGCAGCATTTTCTCAGCGGTACTTGCAGCAATTACCATGGGACACTGAGACCCAGGGGCATAATAGGACAGGGCTGACAGGAAGCCAAGGCTCACTGTTCCACCCTGAGACTCCACCCCATCCTTGCTGGGCAGAGAGGCTTTTGCAATTTGAGAAGTCTTCTCTCATAAGGTGTCTCCAGCACAGAAGTTCTCCCAGTATAGACACAGCTGATCCTCACAGACAATTGGCCTGGAGGTCAATTCCTCCCAGGGATACCAACAATAATCAAGGCTTAATTACAACAAGACTGTGCACACAGCCCACAAAGGAGTGCACCAAGAGTGTTTACCTCAGGTAACTGGGGAGGCTGAGCCACTGGGCCCTATAGGACATCTAGCACACAAAGCCACTCTATCAACTCAGGGAAGCAGCCAAAATGTGGAGACAAAGAAACAGGTCACAAATGAAAGAAATGGGTAAGGGCAGAGGGTAAAATGGGAACTGGGTAGAGGGCAGCTATGGGGGAGGGAAGGAACAATTGTAATAATCTGAATAATAAAGATTTATTTTAAAAAAAAGTTAACTGTGTAATAGGCCACAAAAAAAAATCTTCATAAATTTCAAAAAGATGTATTAAATAAATTCTCAAGAAGAAACCAAGATGGCAATGTAGGTAAGTACCTAAACTGCTGCCTCGCATAACAATTTCAAACTACAACTAAAAGACAAAATGGACACCATCCAGAACAACAGGAAAGCTGGCTGAGTGGAAGTTCTACAACTAGAAGGAAAGAGAAAAGCACATTGAGACTTAGAGGAGCTGCAAAAGGCTAATGTACAGAGATGTGCACATGGAGAAAAATGGTGGCTGAATGTGTGCTCGGCTTTCTTAAGCGGGAAGGAGATGGAAGCTCCCAACTGTACTAAATTCCCAAATGCACTTAACTCCAGTTCTGGGAGAGACTCTGGGAACCCAGACTCATTCAGGGAGAAACTGGACTGTCTGGCAGCATGCAAAACTTGAGGGTGGCTTTCTCTCAGAGGTGCACACAGTTATAAGATTTTTCAAGAATTTCCTAGAAAAGGCTGATAAATTTAGTGAGACCCTTGAGGATATGAAAAAGGACCAATGAGAAATTAAACATACAATGACTGAAAAAAAAATATTATAAAGAGACCTAATAGCAGACTAGAAGATCACAAGGATCAATTCAAAGATTTGAAATACAAAGAAGCAAAAAAACACTCAACTGAAAAAGCAAAAAGAAAAAAGAATCCAAAAATATGAAGATAGTGTAAGGAGCCTCTGGGACAACTTCAAGCGTACCAATATCTGAATTATGAGGGTGCCAGAAGATGAGAGAGAGCAAAATATTGAAAACCTATTTGAAGAAATAATGACCAATAACTTACCCTACCTGGTGAAAAAAATAGACTTACAAGTTCAGGAAGCGCACAGAGCTGCAAACAAAAGGAACCCAAAGAAGACTACATCAAGACACATCATCATTAAAATACCAAGAGCAAAAGATAAAGAGAGGATATTAAAACTAGCAAGAGAGCCGAAACTGGTTTGGCTCAGGGGATAGAGCATCAGCTTGCGGACTGAAAGGTCCCAGGTTCGATTCCGGTTGGGGGCATGTATCTTGGTTGTGGGCACATCTCCACTGTGGGGCATGCAGGAGGCAGCTAATCGATGTCTCTCATCGATGTTTCTGACTTTCTATCTCTCTCCCTTCCTCTCTGTAAAAAATCAATAAAATATATTTTAAAAAAAAAACAGTAAGAGAAAAACAGTTAATTACCTACAAAGGAACACCCATACAATTGTCAGCTGATTTCTCAACAGGAACTATGCAGGCCAGATGGGAGTGGTAGGGAATATTCAAAGTGATGAATAGCAAGAACCTACAACCAAGATTACTCTACCCAACAAAGCTCTCATTCAGAATTGAAGGGCAGATAAAGAGCTTCACAGATAAGAAAAAGCTAAAGGAATTAATCACCACCAAATAAAATGCTGAAAGGTATTCTTTAAGAAGAGGAAGGAGAAGAAAAAGGTAAAGATAAAAATTATGAACAACAAATACATATCTATGAACAAGTGAATGTAAAAATCAAGTCAATAAAGAAATCTAATTACCAGAATAAACTGGTGAATATAATACATTCAGGAGCATAGAATGGGACTGGACTGACAAATCTCAGAGGGAAAGGGGGGTGGTGTGGGAAGAGACTGGACAAAAACCATACACCTATCGATGAGGACAGGGAAGGAGGACAGAGGGTTGTTTGGGAACAGGGTGGAGGGGAGCTATGGGGGAAAAAAGAGGAACAATTGTAATAATCTGAACAATAAAGATTTATTAAATTTTAAAAAATAATAATACTTGAAAAATTTATATAAAATAAAAAATAAATTCTCAATGAATTCGAAAATCAATAACAAATGAATAGCCAACAATATATAAATCCAGAAACTTTGAATAAAATACAACAATAAAACCAAATATAATTTTATTATAGAGAAAATTCATGAAAATAATTGCAAAGTACAATGTAATTAGGAGAGCTAATACAAGTTAAACATTTATACTTCAATAGTTGCAAGAGGTAGCTTAAGTGATATTTAAAGGACAATTTATTTTTTAATATAGTTATATGAAAGAAAGTAGAATGGAAACTATATAAATTAAGAATAAAATATATGCAAAAATATAGCAAGATTAAAATATTAAAAACAAATAAAAACTAACTAGTAACAAGAATGCAGAAGTAAATAACAGAAATAATATAAAGAAAATTTAAACAGGGACAAAGTTGAAAGCCTTAGTGGTTGAGGAAACTTCATCCTAAAAGTAAAATACAGTTAATGTTAATGACTTTAAAAAGGCAAAACTTTTCTGCTGGGGCTGAATGATGGATGAACAGATTACTCTGACACATATTTCTATGATAGAGAAGGCATAGGGACTACTTAGCTATTATTGCCAAATAGCTCTGTTTGTCTGCCTCCCTTGACTTTTATTGTAATAACAGCTTGAACTAAAATTAAACTCTAAATACAATCAGCAAGGAAAACATCCTTGCAAAAGTATGTGCTTCTACAAGGTAAACATCCTTGCAAAAGTATGTGCTTCTACAAGGTAACCATCCTTGCAAAAGTATGTGCTTCAGGTCTTTAAAGACTAAACAGAGATTCTAGCAAAAATACCCTGGAGGGATCAGACTTGTTTGAAAATGTCAAAGTAGGGGCTGCCACCTTTGGCAAGTTTCCTTCAGAGGCCTCAAGTTTTCAGAGAATCCTCCTTACAGATATTCCAACCAAGTCCTGTGCTTACCCACACTTCCTAACTTTCTTAGTATTAAAAGTAATAAAGTAGCAACTATTACATATTTTATCAGCTGATTCATGCCATCAACATGACTCAACATTGATGATGTTGACCTTCATCACTTAGTCAAGGTGGTGTCTACCAGGTATCTGCACTGTAAATTACTATTTTCCCCCTCTAAATATTGCATGTCCATTGAAAGCAAGTCTTTAAGTCTAGCTTACACACAAAAGAAGTAGAAGAGATACAGATCACTTTTACCTCTTGGCAAGGGGATATCTAACTTATATTATTTGAAAATTTTCGGTAAGTCCGGTCCCTCCTTCTCTCCATTTGCTTATTTATGCAATCATTTATTCATATCAGTAGATGACTCATGAGTATTTTTTCATCTGGGTTGTAATCTAATGTAGTATGATTTCCTTTGTTGCTCAAGTTGCTCCAGTTTTGACCATTGGGAGATTTTTCAGGTCGACTCTTGTGTTCCTTTAGCATATCCTTTTGTTTTTTGAGCACTTCTTTGCTTTTTGTCTTTATGAGTTGCTCTAGAATCTAGACTCTTCAGCATTTTCTCTGCTCTGCCTAGGAATCAGCCATTTAAGAAGCTTGAGCATTATTCAAGACTAGAGGCCCAGTGCATGAAATTCATGCATGGGCGGGGGGGGTGTCCCTCAGCCTAGCTTGTACCCTCTCCAATCTGGGATCCCTTGAGGGATGTCCAACTGCTCAATTAGGTCCGGGGTCAGTCCTAAATGGACAATCGGACATCCCTCTCACAATCTAGGACTGCTGGCTCACAACTGCTCATTTGCCTGACTTCCTGATTGCCCTTAACCGCTTCTGCCTCCAGCCTGATCACCCCTAATTACTCCCCTGCTGCCCTGATTGATGCCTAACTGCTCCCCTGCCAGCCTGTTTGCCTCTAACTGCCCTCCCCTGCAGGCCTGGTCACCCCTAACTGCCCTTCCCTCTAGGCCTGCACCCCCCAACTGCTCACCCCTGCAGGCCTGGGTATCCCCCTCCCCCTGCAACTGCCCACCTCTGCCAGCCTGGTCACCCCAACTGCCCTCCCATGCTGGCCTGATTGCCCAGAACTGTCCTCCCATGCAGGCCTGGTCCTTCCCAACTGCCCTCCCCTGCTGGCCATCTTGTGGGGGCCATTTTGTGTCCACATGGGGGCAAGATCTTTGACCACATGGGAACAGCCATCTTTTGTGTTGGAGTGATGGTCAATCTACATATTACTCTTTTATTAGATAGGATAGAAGCCTGGTGCATGGGTGGGGGCCAGCTGGTTTGCCCTGAAGGTTATCCCAGATCAGGGTTGGGGTTCCCTTGGAGAGTGGGGCAGCCTAGGTGAGGGGCTTGTGGTGGTTTGCAGGCCCGCCACGCCCCCCCCCCTGACCCAAGTGGAGGCCCTGGGATCTGGGATTTATTTTTCTTCTACAATTGAAACTTTATAGCCTGGAGTGGAGCCAAGCCTCCTGCTCACTCAGTGGTGGCAGCCATTTCTGTTGGGATTTATTTATCTCTATAATTGAAACTTTGTAGCCTTAAGTGGAGGCCAAGACAGGCCAGGGCTGTAGAAGTTTGGCTTCTTCATCACCAGGAGCAACCCTAGCCTCCTGCTCTCTCCAGCTTTGTGGCTATCGCCATTTTTGTTGGGATTTATTTATCTTCTATAATTGAAACTTTGTAGCCTTGAGTGGAGGCCTGGGTTCACCAAGGTGTGTGGATAGCTTGGCTTCCTCCATCGCCTGGGAAACCCAACCCTCCCTCCTGCTAGTTCTGTGGCCGCTGTCATCTTGGTTGGATTAATTTGCATACTCGCTCATGATTGGCTTGAAAGCATGGCTGGTGAGTGTAGTGGAGTGATAGTTAATTTGCATATTACTCTTTTATTAGATAGGATGTTATTTAAAACTGAAGATCTGGATACCACATGTGCTTATTACTACTTAAATGTCACTATTTCAGGCTTTCTTGTAAGACAGATCTAAAAATATATGTGTATACTGTTTAATGTAAAAACATTCAAACCTGTAAAGAAGTTTTGTGATTTTATTTGAGCTAAACTGTGGACAATTCCCAGGAAGCAGTATTTCAATGGATTGGGATAGTGCTACAGAGAATAGAGATTTTTCATCTATTTTTATACATTGCAGTCAAAGGAGGGGATGTAGGTGGGTTACATGAAATCCCTTGATAATAGACTAGAGCCATGGTTGGCAAACTGTGGCTTGCAAGCCACATGCAGCTCTTTGGCCCCTTGAGTGTGGCTCTTCCACAAAATACCATGGCCTGGGTGAGTCTATTTTGAAGAAGTGGCGTTAGAAAAAGTTTAATTTTTAAAAAAACTTGGCTGTCAAAAGAAATTTCAATCATTGTACTGTTGATATTTGGCTCTGTTGATGAGTAAGTTTGCTGACCACTGGACTAGAAAGTCAAGAGAAAGCTAATGGTGGTCGGGGGGTGTCTTAGGTGGGTGCAGGATAGTTAACAGTCAACAATTAACCTGATAACAATAACAATGAAGGAATTTGTGGTGTCTTTCCTGGCGCCCAGGCACATTAGGTTGTGCCCCAAGGGGTCTAAAAAAAGGGAAGTTACAAGTAACCCAGACATTTCAAGGATATGTTATCATAGATACAAAAAGACAGATAAGCTCAGTTCAGATAAAGGTTGATCTTGTCAATGAAGATACCTGCCTAGGATATAAGTGATTATTTTATGTCTCTGAGTTTGTAAGACCACCACACAGGCCTTCCCTGAGCTTGTCAGGTTAGCGTATGGCCCCTTTTGTCCACAGTACTAATCCATTCAAAACATATTCCCTTAATTATATGAGTAGCTGTATCATCCTATATAATAAAGAGGTAATAAGCAAATTGACCATCACATCCTTGCACAATATGGTCACTCCCATGTGGTCACAAGATGGCTGTCACAAGATGGCCGACAGGAGAGGGCAGTTGTGGGCAATCAGCACGGGAGGCCAGTTGGGGATGACCAGGCTAGCAAGGGAGGGCAATTAGCGGGAACCAGGCTGGCAGGGGAGGGCAGTTGGGGGTGACTGGGTTGGCAGGGGAGGGCAGTTGGGGGCAATCTGGCCAGCAGGGGATGGCAGTTGTGGGAAATTGGACCAGCAGGGGAGCCATTAGCCTTGATCAGGCTGGCAAGGGAGTGGTTAGTGGGTGATCAGGCTGGCAGGCAGAAATGGTTAGGGGCAATCAGGTAGGCAGGCAGGCAAGTGGTTGGGAACCAGCAGTCCCAGAATGTGAGAGGGATGTCTGACTGCTAGCAGTCGGACAACCCCCGAGAGGTCCCAGATTCCAGAGGGTGCAGAATGGGCTGAGGGACATCTCTTCCCCTCCTCCCCCTGCCCCCAGTGCATGAATTTTGTGCATTGGGCCTCTAGTTAGTATATATTATGTATTGAGTTACTAGTAAACATGCATTCATAGTGTTATCTCTACTCTAAATCAGCACTGTGGGATTCATTCTACCCTCATCATGCAATTTCTCTAAATTTAAAAAAAAAAACTGGCACTCAATATCCACCATCCACTTATTCTTTTGTACCTTCCCAAATACATGAAAAGTCAGTTCAGAATGGTTAATCTACACTCCCTACCCCCACTCTCAGGAATAATAAATTTGCCAACTCACTTTTATTGTGTGAAATCCCTGAGCAGTAATGATTTATTTGTTCCTACAACATGGATCCAATTACCTGGATGCAAACAAAGCTAAACAAGAGCTTTCAGTACAATTTATGGTACTATGGTATTTCCCAGCAAGAAGCAGTCTGTTCTTAAAGGGATTAAAACTTAATGGCACTTCCTATCTTGTTAATTTTGACCTTTACAAGTTTTGGACCTTGATAGTTTTTATCAAGCCAAGATCTTTGGTGAGTATTTTTCCATTCACCCACGAATGGATCAGTCAAGGAGTACTTTAGCTAAAAGCAGGCATAGTTTAGGATGATTATCAGAGAATTTTCTCAGGACAAATAGAACTGTGTTTAAGGAACACTCTTTTCCAAATTAGTTTTTCACATCACCTTGTTACAGTTCTGTAAATGCTGAGAAGCTAAGCAGAGAAACTGACCATATAAGCAAAGATTTAATTTTTAACATACAAATTTTTGTGGAAGCAAGCACTGGTATCTGTCCTAATCAGGCAGATTAGAGGGGGGCCTCAAAAAGACACTGAAGTTTACAACAGGACATGTGCTTTTATCTTTTAATATTGGGGCGGGGGGGGATAGTGAGAATATTTGAAATATCTGAAGAAATTTTAAAATGAGTTAGAAGTAATTGAAGTAAATATTTATAGCTTGGTGAACTGAGATTTTTGGACTGGAACACGCAGTGTTCCCCAGGGCAGGATGGTTCCTGGGCTCTTTGTCCCTGAGAGTCGAATAATGAATCCAAGGACAGAAGTTTTACTGAAGAACAAGGTCAGCCTCCCACGTGGGGAAGGGGAAAGAATATCACAGCACAGACTCCCATTGTGAGCAGGAGGAAAAAGTACTACTGAATTCCCTTTTTCGTGATTTATAAAGGCTGCAGATTCTGGGGCCTTGATATGCCCTCTTATTGGTCACTATTCCCTTGGACTGGATATGATAATAACTCCTGAGTTGGGACATATGAGATTCTCCCCTGCCCCTTCCTCATTGTTTTTCTCTTCCCTTTGGGCTTTCTTCTTCTCCTTCTGAATGAAGGGCTTCCTTCTCTTTATTTTATAAATATAGACCTTTTGCTGTTCCCAGCTCCCTCAACAGTACCTGTTGCAACTTTTCAGCTCCCCTATTCTATGGAAATATACAGCCCTGTGTTTCTTCCATGGTCCTTTAAATTTTTAAAATTGCCTAAAACCTGTCTTTTTCACCCTCCAAAATTCCTGTTTCAAGGTCAATATCCTTTATTCAAGAGAAAATAATCCATGTATTTTGGGACTACCATGCCTCACAAGCAGTGAAGTAGTCTTCCTGAGGGATGTGGGACAAGAGTGAGTTTTGAGAACATTAGAAGAGGTGAGGAGGAAAAAGGGCATGATGAGCTGGGACGTCAAAGATTTTCATATAATGCTAGTGGGTCCTATTTGCTAGGTAAGGTAACTCATCTAAAGCTGAGTTGGAGGATTGTGATTGGTGTATGTTAAGTGTCCTTAACAGGTGTTTCCCATAAATTCAGGCTGATTCAGGTTTAGATTTGTGATATGAGCAGGCACACTGGGTGGCCTCTGTTTTTTGGGACTTCATAGAGATATACCCATAGAAATAGAGGTATAACTAATATTACTAAATATAACTTGGTCAAGAGATAGCAGCCTAAAGAGTGCTGCTATTGCAACTTTGGTTTACACTTGAACAGCATGATTATTAAGTTTTGGTCCATGCCAAAACCGGTTTGGCTCAGTGGATAGAGCGTCGGCCTGAGGACTGAAAGGTCCCAGGTTCGATTCTGGTCAAGGGCATGTACCTTGGTTGCAGGCACATTCTCCAGTAGGGGGCGTGCAGAAGGCGGCTAATCAATGTCTCTCTCTCATCAATGTTTCTAATTCTCTATTCTTCTCCCTTCCTCTCTGTAAAAGATCAATAAAATAAAATTAAAAAAAAATATTTTGGTCCTGGGTTTAATTCCAGTCAAGGGCACATGCCTGTTTGTAGGTTTGAGCCCCAGTAAAGGGCATACAGAAGGCAGCCAATCAATGATTCTCTCTCATCATTGATGTTTCTCTCTCTCTCCCTTCCTTTCTGAAATCAATAAAAATATTTTTTTAAGTTAAAAAAAAAGGAGCAAATACCCCAACCAGTTCTCCTCATGTGCAGTCCCTCAAAAACCAGTACTCCTTTCCTACAATACTAAACATATTCTTTTTTTTTATATCCTCACCTGGGAATATGTTTTTATTGCTTTTTTAGAGAGAGAGGAAGATATAGAGAGATAGAAACATTGATCAGTTACCTCCCATATATGCCCCAACCAGGGATCAAAACCAAAACCTAGGTATGTGCCCTGACCAGGAATCAAAACTGTAACCTTTTTTTGTGTGTGTGTATTGAATGATGCTCCAACCAATTGAGCCACCCACCAAGGTTAAACATATTCTCAACATATCATCTGGCAGTTGTGTTCCTTGTTATTTACCCAAAGGAACTGAAAACTTACATCCATACAAAAACCTGCACATAGATATTTATAGAAGATTGATTTATAATTGCCAAAACTTGAAAGTAGCCAAGATATCTTTTGGTAGCCGAATAAATTATGACACAAAGAACAAAACATTTTTCAGTAATAAAAAGGAATGAATGATCAAGCCATAAAAAGACATGGAGGAGCCTTAAATGCATATTACTAAGTGAAAAAAAAGTCATTATGAAAATCTACATATTATATGATTCTGTGGACAAAAGGGGCCACATGCTGACATGACAAGCTCAGGGGGATGCTTGCATGGCAGTCTTCCAGATTCTGAGACCTAAAAAAAAACCCACAAAAGATGGTCTGAAAATTAAATATTTAACTACAAACAGATTATAGTGGGTAATCATGTCCTAGGAGATATTTTCTCTGACAAAGATCAACTTAGATCTTTACTGAGCCCATTTGCCTTTTTGCCTCTAACATAACATATCTGTGAGATGTCTGGGTAACTTGTAACTTTCCTTTTTCTGGAGCCCCTGGGACACAACCAAATACAGTGGGCACCAGGACAGATACCACAGATTCTTTCATTATCATGTTAATTGTTCCTGCATTCACCTAAGTATGTGTCCATCATTTTATTTTTTTATCCAATCCCAGGGGTTTCCCACTGCTTTGCTTTATCCCACCTCCTTAATCCATCACCAATGAATTTCATGTAACCCACCTATGTCCCACCTTTGATTGCAATGTATAAATACAAATGCAATCCGCCATTCTCTGGAGCATTATCTCAATTCATTGAGGTTCTGCTTCCCGGCCTATGTTGACAGTTTGGCTCCAATAAACTCACAACAATTCTTTACAGATTTCAATGTTTATTTATTTATTTTTTTACGATAACAATTCCAAGTATATGATATTCTGGAAAAGGTAAAACTATGAAAACAGTAAAAATATCTCTGGTTGCCAAGAATTAAGGGAAGAAGGGCTGAATAGTCAGAGAACAGAAGATTTTTAGGACAGTGAAAATATTTTCTATGATATTGTAATGATGGATACATGTCATTATATATTTATCCAAACTAATAGGATGTACAACACCAAGAGTGAGCCTTAATGTAAACTACAGACATTGGGTGATTAAGATGTGTCAGTGTAAGTTCATCACTTATAACAAACATTCCACTCTGATGAGAGATGTTGATAAGGGGGTAGACTATGCTTGGGGTGGGCTGTGCAGAGAATATATAGAAAATATCTATACCTCCCTCTTACTTTTGTTGTGAATCTAAACCTTCTCTAAAAATAAAGTCTTTAAAAAGTAATACTGATTCATCCCACCAAAAAAAATAAACAAATACTCCTAACTGCTTTCATTAGCCACCATATTTGTATATAATTTACCTTATGAAATAGCCTCTACCGAGAGGCCTCCATCTCACATATCTAATTCATTTCCCATCTGTTGCTTTTCCTCTGTTTCCAAATTCACTATTTTGCTCT
Organism: Lasiurus cinereus; assembly: GCA_011751065.1. Lineage (NCBI taxonomy): Eukaryota > Metazoa > Chordata > Mammalia > Chiroptera > Vespertilionidae > Lasiurus > Lasiurus cinereus. The sequence continues at coordinate 75,098,681 of JAAGEH010000018.1, read as the reverse complement.
TATAAACATTGATAATTGTGCTGTCAGTGTACCACAATTACTAAAATTGTTTTGTTGTTGTCATAGTGATTTGTCCCCCACACTAAACTGTGAGCTACATGAGAGCAAGGGCCATTCACATTATTGAATGATCCCTTAGAAAGAGGAATCAAATGAGAATAAACCCTGTCTTAATAAAGTTCACTGTCTAGTAGAATTAAGTAAAATCCCTATAATTCATATACAGGGATTTCAAATTTTCACAATTCTACAAGTTCTTTTAGAGTCCAGGCATCATTACCAATAAAGCAAGTGAAAAGCATTGTAGAAACTAAGTTTTATCTACATTGTTGTGGAAAACAACCACAAGCAAATTTTTCTGAAGCACCTGCTGGGGCAAAGGTGAGATCCTGAAGTCCTAGTGGTATATTAAAATAACAATAAAGGAAACTAAGGAACATACATAACATTTAATAATTAAAAAAAAAAGAACACCAATGAAATGCAGGCTTTGCCACCAAGGACCAAATGAAAGAGGCAAATAAATGTTCTCTGAGTTGAAGGTAGAAACATATCACTCTGACAGGGGAAATTAAAAATGCTGGTTCACAGAGTAAACTGGGATTAAGTTGGAGCCTTCATATTATGATTTCAGTAAGTGGGGAGAGGGAAAGGTATCTTAGAATGTGAATGGCATGTTATATATGAATATATGGTTTCTCTTTGGCTGAAGAGGACACATATAAGGGCCTTCTGGAGGTGCCACCGAGCCTCACTGAATCACAAGATTTAAGTTTACCTAACTCTCCTTCCTGCTTAGACCTCACCTCCGTTAGCCTATGAAGATCATAAAACTGTTACCTACTTAAGTTATAACAGATACTCTGTATTAAAAAAAAAAAGCTCATGATTAATGTGAGCATCCCCAATAGGGCTGTTTTAATCTCAAATATTTGATCCAAGGAAAGCAGATAATGAATCACAATGAAGAAGGGGAAAATGCATCAATGAGTAAAAATAGTACTGACTATCTTTCAAGTGTACACAATTAGGGCGGATTCTGAAGTTATGAATGACTTTTATAGAACACATGGGGACAATTTAGTCCATCTTTATTAGTGCTACACTGAAAATTAAATTTTCTAAAAAAGAAGTTTTAAATCTTTTCCTTATTGCTGCATTGTTAGGGTCAATGAGGCTAGGGTCTCCTTGCTTAAATTATGGACAATCCTTTACCGCTTGGTTTTTAGCTTTGAATATAGAAAAAGTCAGAAGTCAGGTTTTATTGTTTCTTCATACCTGAGAGAGCAAGAATGGTAATTTAATTCAATTAAAAATTGTATTTAGAACAAACCTATATGGTGGCATAGATAAACACCTAAACTACATACAACCTTGCACAACAATTTCAAAACTACAACTAAAAGACAAAACTGATATCATCCAGAACCACAGGAAGGCTGGCTGAGTGAAGATTCTACAACTAGAAGGAAAAAGAAAAGCACACTGAGACTAAGAGGAGCTATAGGAGGCAGGGGTACTAAGGCACATGCATGGAGAGGAATGGTGGCTGAGTGCACAGCTGGTTTTCTCAATCAGGAGGGAGACAAAAGCTCCTGACTGAGCTAAACTTCAGTTCCAGGCAAGACTTTGAGGACTCAGACTCATGTGGGGAGAGGCTGGACTGTCAGGAGGGAGAAAAGCACGCTGAGACTCAGAGGAACTATGGAGGGCAGAGGTTCTAAGGCACTTGTGCAGAGAGAGTGGGTGGCTGAGTACACGGCTGGCTTTCTCAAGGGGGAGGGAGACAAAAGCTCTTGATTGCACTGAACTCCAGTTCCAGGAGAGACTCTGGAGACCCAGACTCATTCAAGGAGAAACTGGAATGTCTGGTGTTAGGCAGAACTCAAGGGTGGCTTTCTCTCAGAGGTACTTGCAGCAAACACTGTGGGACACAGACACAGAGGCCTATTAGGGCAGGGCTGATGGGAAACCAGTGCTCTCTACTTTGCCCTGAGACTCTGCCCCATCCAAGCTGAGCAGAGAGGCTTTTGCAAATCTTGTTTCATAAGGGTGTCTCTAGAATAGAAGTTCTCCCAGCATAGACACAGCTGATCCTCACAGCCAATTGGCCTGGAGGTCAATTCCTCCCAGTGATGCCAACAACAGTCAAGGATTAACTCCAACAAAACTGCACACAACCCACAACTAGAAGGAAAGAGAAAAGCACAATGAGACTTAAAGCACACTAAGCCCACAAAGGGGTGCACCAAGAGTGTCCACCTCAGGTAATTGGGAAGGCTAAGCCACTGGGCCTTATAGGACACCTAGCACACAAAGCCACTCTATCAACTCAAGGAAGCAGCCAAAATGCAGAGACAAAGAAACAGATCACAAATGAAAGAAATGGAAGACAGCAAATGACTGATATAGAGTTCAAAACCACGGTTATAAGGTTTTACAAGAATTTTCTAGAAAAGACCAATACATTTAGCGAGATTCTCGAGGATATGAAAAAGGACCAACTAGAAATTAAACATACACTGACTGAAATAAAAAATATTTTACAGAGCTCTAACAGCAGACTAGAGGATTGCAAAAATCAATTTAAAGATTTGAAATACAAAGAAGCAGAAAACACTCAACCAGAAAACAAAAAAAATAATCCAAAAATATGAAGATAGTGTAAGGAGCCTCAGGGATAACTTCAAGCATACCAACATCAGAATTATGGGATACCAGAAGAAGAGAGAGAGCAAGATACTGAAAACTTATTTGAAGAAATAATGACCAAGAACTTCCCCTACCTGGTGAAAGAAATAGACTTACAAGTCCAGGAAGCACACAGAACCCCAAACAAAAGGAATCCAAAGAGGACTACACCAAGACACATCATCATTAAAATGACAAGAGCAAAAGACAAAGAGAGAATATTTTAAAAAGCAAAAGAAAAACAGTTATCTACAAGGGAGCACCCATATTACTGTCAGCTGATTTCTCAACAGAAACTATGCAGGCCAGACGGAAGTGGTAAGAAATATTCAAAGTGATGAATAGCAAGAACCTACTCTACCCAGCAAAGCTATCACTTAAAACTGAAGGTTAGTTAAAGAGCTTCAGAGGTAAGAAAAAGCTAAAAGAGTTTATCACCACTAAACCAGTATTATATGAAATGCTGAAAGGTATTCTTTAAGAAGAGGAAGAAAAAGGTAAAGTTAAAAATTATAAACAAATACATATCAACAAGTGAATCTAAAAATGAAGTGAATAAAAAAATCTGATGACCAGAATAAACTGGTGAATATAATAGAATCAGGGGCATACAAAGGGAATGGACTGAATTTTCAGGGGGAAAAGGATGTGGAGGTTGCAGGAAGAGAATGGGACAAAAATCATACACCTATGGATGATGACTGTGGGTTGTGGGAAAGGGCAGAGGGTGGGGTGGGAACTGGGTAGAGGGGAGCCAAGGAGGGGGGAGAAAGAGGAATAACTAATAATCTGAACAATAAAGATTTATTAAATTAAAAAAAATGTATTTAGCCCTGGCTGGGGGACTCAGCTGGTTGGAATATTGGCCTTTAATCCAAAAGGTTGCAAGTTGGGTCCCTGACAGGGACATATACAAGAAGCATCTGATCATGTATAGATTTTTGTAGATAATTTCATATTCTGAAACTCTATTGAAGTTTCTTATTAATTCTAATATTTGTTTTATAAACTTCTTGGGAATATCTATGTATAAGATCATGTCATTTGCAAATTAAGACAGTTTTATTTACTCCATTCCATTCTGAAAGACTTGTTTTCCTTGCCTATTGCTCAGGCTAGGACATCCAATACAGTGTTGAAGAGAATTGTTGAGAATGAGTGTTGTGTCTTGCTCCTAATTATTAAAAAAGTATTTAGCCTTTCACCATAAAATGTGTTATTCATAGCATTTTCATAGATGCCCATTGTCTCTATTGTTCCTAATATGTTGAGTGTCTTCTATCATGAAAAGGTGGTCAACTTTGTCAAGTATCAAGTTTATTGAGATGTATAGAGTCATATGCATATAGTCAATTTTCAGATGTTAAACCAAACTTGCATTTCTTGGATACATTTCTACTAATTATTTTGAAGTTTTTATTTCTTTATTGATATTCTCTATTTGGTGATTATCATACTGTATCTCCTTTAATTCTTCAAGCATTTTTAAAAATCTCTTTGAACTTAATTTTAATAGCTGCTTTGGAGTTTTTGTCTGCTTAATTCACCATCTAGGACCTTTCAAAAGCAGTTTGTATTGTTTATTTTCTGTGTGTCATTTTTTGTGGGTTTTTTTTTTTTTGCATGCCTCCTATGGTTTTGCTGATGACTGGAAATTTTAGATATACATTGGAGTAACTCTCAGTATGATCCCCTTCTTTCTGGGTATTTAGTTCTGTTGTCACTTTCCTTGTCATTTGCTTTTTTTTTAAATATATTTTATTGATTTTTTACAGAGAGGAAGGGAGAAGGATAGAGAATTAGAAACATCGATGAGAGAGAGAGACATCAATCAGCTGCCTCCTGCACACCCCACACTGGGGATATGCCTGAAACCAAGAATCAACCTGGGACCCTTTAGTCCGCAGGCTGATGCTCTATCCACTGAGCCAAACTGGTTTCAGCATTGTTTCTTTTTTATTCATTTAGTGAGAAAGCTGAATAACTGCAAATACTTCTCCACAGTGTGCATTCAAGTTTTTCCACCCTTGTTTTTGTCTTTTAGCCTGACTACCTAGATGTTATTTCTAGGTCGACATCACCAGCCTTAGCCAGTTACTTTTCTTTTTACCTTTAATCACCTGATGGGTGACTTGGAAGTTGCTATCACAGTCATGGTGCTTATGTATTTTTTTACTCTATGTTCAACCAGAAAATAATAATTTGTAGGATCCCTATTTTATTAGTCCTAAGAGGGCACTTGAGCATGCACAAAGTCTTCCAGATGACAAATGGTGAATGTGACTTTATTTTTAAACCTGACTTCCTAGGAGTTGGTTCTGAGTCAAAGCAGCTTACTACTGATCAGTCGGTATTTGATCAGAGATGATGTTTCAGTCCCATACTTGAGTGAGGCTTTCTTTGTTGATAGTATGTGAGGCTTGGGAAATAGTTTAAAATCCCCCGACCCTCGCACCCTCATCTGATTGAATGCAGCCTGGTAAAATGGCATAGCTGACTGTGATCCCATCTTGTCTGTCTCTTTCCTGGTTTTGAAAGGAGTTTTTAGAGGTAAAATAGGCAGGTTTAGGAGATTTAGGAATTAGGGAGCTCATGGGGGAGAACTGTGGAGCTGCAAAGCTGGGAGCTGCCAAAGGGCATATATTCACAGAATAAGGGAAGAGAAAGCCACCCATTCACAGAATAAAGAGAAAGGCCACAGGGAATAGAAAAACAAAAGGAAGAAAAAGAGTGGAACCCCACGTGGGGTTTGAGCTCTGAAGCTGCTATAGTGAGAAGGCTAACTCCTATTTGTAAAACTACTACTTGAAATTCTCTGCTATTTAGACAATTCCTTATTCTGTAAAATCACCTGTGCATTTTTAGACAGCATCTTATTCTGAAAAATAACTTTTCTTTCTAGCCTACTTTAATAATAAAAAAGATAAACTTAGCTGTCTGATCTTGTAGGTCAGAGACTAGATAATCCCATGCTTTCATGCCAAATGTATTTTTTAATTGAATAGAACTGTGTTGTTTTCAAGGCCACAAGCTTCCAGCAAGATAACCACTAAGCACACATATCCTGGCTCTTTATTAAAAAGAAAACTCTTGCTTGTTGCTTTGCTCAGAATTTGAAAGAAAATTTTTTCTTTGAGCCTACTGGTATATAATAAAGTAGTACTCCATCTCTCTAAGCATTGCTTGGTTTTTCTCTGATCTTCTGCAATAAGATGGGATATCAGGACACAAAGAAATGCAGCCTTTATAAACCTTAAAAAAGAGTGGCTTAGTGGTTCTCTCCCCCACTCCCAATGTGGGAGTCTGTGCTTATTTCCCAATAGATTTCCACCTTTTTCTATACTACCTTTTGTCCATGGCTTCATTCTTTGAATCCACCTGGACAAGAACCCAGGAAACACCTTTGCATCCTGCCCAGAGGAAAAACCATGTGTTCCAGTTTAATTTCCACATTTCAGTTCTGTCCAACTTCTGGTTGTTTTGCCATTTTCACAGTGTATTGACTTACTAAGCTCTTCTTAATTGCTCTTCACCAAAATCTATACTATTTTCAACAATTCCTCTAGGCGTGGAGTTCTCCATTTTCTGTCTCAGAATAGTCTTCTCATGCCAAGTTATACATGTCTTTCTTTATGGCCTGCTTTTCCCATTGAGCAGAACCCCTGTTCCCTGCACCATAGCTGGGGGCAGGGACCCACTTTCCTTGAAGTGACATTCTCTTTATGAGAGGGCACGCAGACAGCAAACAGCTCTTGCTTTTTTGGTCTGTGCTTCCCAGTGTGGAAACTGTATCTGGATGTGAATTGCAGCAGGGCATTGGGGCCCCAGTATTCCTGGCATGCCACACTTTGGAAAGAGCCTTTGCTCTGTGAATAGGATCTGGATTGAAGAAGGAAGACCATGACCTCTTAGTTGTACCTTCTTAGACTAGAATTTCTCTCAACACAAGGCTAAAGGAGGAGGAGGAGAAACACAAGAAACCTGCCCCTTCCCATATGAAAAATTTCTCCCACTTGTAGGCATTTTAATAAACTTCCCTCCATGTGGCTTCAAGCTACCAGCACACAGGCCCCACCAGCACCTTTAATCTTCTCAGCTCTTCTGCCAAAGAACTTGGCCTTCACAATGACAGGATGCCTTGGGAGCTTTCCCTTCCCCAGAATTTTGTAGTAGCCTGATCGCACCACATCCATGGAAGGAGCAGCTCCAGTCTTGTTTTTGGCAGCATTTCCTTGTGTTTGCTCACTGGTGCACAGTTTATCAAGGATGACAGTTGGGCATGTTGTGCCCAGAGTTCGGGGTCCCCAATAATCTACCACTAAGGAGCCTTTTCCGATGCAAAAGCAAAGAGTCTTTATTCAAACCCAGGTTTGGCTCTCAGCCTCTTTCTGGCGCAGCAAGGAGGCGAGAGAGCGAGCCAGGTGGGAACAATGAGTTTTATGGGGTAGGATAATTAGGGGGCTTAGGAAAGTGATGAGGGTTACAGAGATTGGTCACTTGAATTAGGGTCTTTCTGTGGTTTAGCCTTATTAGGACCCTCGCTGTGTTCCTGGAGCGTCATTGGTCCATTTGGGTGGGGGTTGGGGAAGTTAAGACATTGCTGGCACACCTGTGGCCACTCCCAGAAAAGGGAGGGGGGTTTAGGCAGGGGTCCCAGCCCTATAGGACAAGATGGAGGGGAGTTCATTTCCTGTCAGGCAGAAGTTCTGTTTCCTCTTTAAGTGGTGATGCCTCGCACCAGCTTCTCCAAAGTAGCCTGAGTAATGTTTGTGGAAGTTCATCCTGGGGTGATGCAAGTCACCAGCATTACTTCCCTCCCTGGTGCTTCCTGTGCTTGCCAATGCATGTTAGTGGCAGAGATGCAGGAGCCCCATAGGAAATCCTAATTCCAAAATAAGAGTTCCCAGGAAAGTGAGCCTTTGTCCTCTTGGCTGTGCATGTTCAGGCAGAACTTCTGTAACATGGAGGAGTGGGTGGCTCAACTGCCACAGAATTTTTTTGTTTTTACTGAGATTTAGACTCTCTTAGATAAATAGTTCTTCAATTTCCGTATCCTTTAGGACAATCTCCAGTGTCCTTAAATGATTTAAAAAAATAATTTTCACCAATTAAAATTGGTTAAAGTGAAACATAAACAGTTAAATTTTGTTTTGCTGGGGAAATAGTTTACTGAGTTCCTTACTCCATCATTCATGAAATCCTAGACCAAAAAAATATTATTTAATAAATCAATGCAATTAAGCCAAAACTATATTCAAAGAAAAAATTGACAAACATTAACACTATATTTATTGATCTCTAACTAACCAACTTGTGGAATAAACCAACACTCCTCATTTTCTCTATAAAAACTATTAAAAATCTCCTGCACACTGAATGCTAAAAGCTAGTTTTTCACTTTGTTTTTCCTTCCACCGCTGCTCCTAGTTTTGAGCTGTGTATTTGTTAAGATTCAGTGCTGTATTCCACCTTTCCTGGGTAGGACTAGAGGTGATTCCAATTTTAATATGTAATATGTGAAAAAATAAAAATAGTTATCTTGAAACCCAGTTGAATTCTTTACAAAATCATAATACAGACAGGTTATTTTTTAAAATATGCTTCCTCTTGGTGTGGGCAAGACAGCTATACGGGAATGCTAAAACTGTAGTGAAAAGCCTATGAGGAAGGGTAGACCTATGTAGTCTCAAAGAACCTCCCCTAATGTGCTTACTAATGACAAAGGAAGAATAGTAAGTTTATAGAGGAGAACATAAGGATTAAACAGATAAAACAACATCATAAGCAGCCAGATATCATGTACTAAATTATCCTGAATAATTTATGTAGTAGTCCTCTCAAAAGTGCACAACCTTAATATAATCCTGAGAAAATTTCAGGCAAGTCTAAACTGGAGAGTATTCTATAAAATAAAGGACCTGTGCTTATCAAAGGAAAACAGAGGCACTAATCTTGATTAAAAACAAAACAAACAGACAGCTAAAGAAAGACACATAGCAATTAAATACAATGCATGATTCTGAATTAGAACCTGGACCTAGAAAATCAAAATTATTAAAAAGGACATTATTTGGTAAATTTACAGAATTAGAATATGGGCTGTAGATAAGATAGTACTTGCCTATAACATTTTTGAGGAGCTTGGTATTATTTAAACTGTAGTAACTAAAATGTGAGCATATCAGAACTGTGCAAAGTAAAATCTATTTATCTATCTATCGACCTATCTATTATCATCTATCTATCATCTGTCAATCATCTATCATCTATCTATGTAATTCCATGTATTATATGCTTTTTCTAATTTAATAATTCACCACTAATTAAAATTATTTCCACTAAGAGGACTTCTGCAGTATTTTTATTATTTTTTAAGACAGAGATAGAAGCATCCCTCCTCATTACACCAAAAAGAGGAAATGCTATTTTACAAAGTAATGTTATTTTCAAATAAAACTGATTGAGTCCCTATAAATACAAATACTTTTTCAAATATAATAAAAAAGGAATATAATCAATAGACTGGGGCTTGCCTAAAGATTCATTACCAGATATTATTAACACCAGAACATATGGGCAAGCTAACTTATTACCTTGCTCTTTAGAACTTTTGCTTTAAGAAACAGAAGAACCTTGTAAAGTGGCTTCTAGTTTAGATTTGGCTTTTGAGCTGTTTAGCTTAAGAATAATCACTTTAGGCAAGGCCTTAAAAAATTACTTCATGAAAACCAAATGCTTATCTTGCATTACTTTCCTTCAGATGAAAGTCAGCTTTTCACAGTTTTTTGGCAATCCTAGTGTCTTGCATCACCAATTGCTTTATAATTGTGTTTAAGGACAAATGTACTGATCTCTATATACTCTAAAGAAGCTCCACAATATCTTGTCAGAATTTTAATTTTATATTTTCTTTGGAACTTAGATTTTTAAAAATAATTATTTATTTATTTGCCCTTTTAAAGTCAAATCTGTTGTAGCAGCCCCTTGGGTACTACTCAAAGTTCCTGCGATAGGCAAACTATTCATCCTCATTTGCAGGGACAGAATGTCTTTGGAAGAAAATCTCATTAGCTATATGGAAACCACCCACATGGCACCAATAATCCATCTTCCTAAGAAACCACTGAAAAAGCTACTGTGCTTATAAATCCCAAATGTGGTAAAAGGTGACACAAGATTTGCTTATCAGTATCTTATAGTCACAAAATAAGATTCATCCTTAAATGGTCTTCAAAAATTAAACCTTTAGCTGGGGTTGGGGATTTTGTTACTTGGAAAGAATGACACATTAGCCAGTTCACACATTAGCAGAAAACATCTTTTACAAGAAAGGCTTTGCCACCCATTGTGAAGAAAGGTATGAGGCCATTAATTCAACACATCTTTTAAAGGCCTAGTATATAAATTCCCAAGAGGATAATATTAGAAAAGAAAATGAAAATAGAAAACTGAAGTTATTATCCCTGAAAAGAAGTTGCAGACTTTTATTATTAATCATTTTGATCAGTAGTTGGATCAATTTTCACAAATCTTCTGCAAATGAAGGTACAGAGCAACCATTGTTCACAGACTGAATAAATGTGTTCTATTCTAAAGCACTAACTTTTTCTTTTTTTCTTTTTTTTTATTGTGTTACATATATATATATATATATATATATATCTTCCGATTGACCCCCTGCCCCCTTCCAGGTTTTCCCCAATCCTTCAATGTCTTGTGTTCATTGGTAATGCTTATATGAATGCATACAGGTCCTTTGGTTGATCTCTTATCTACCCCACCTCTCCTTAATCTTCCTGCAGTAATTTGACAGTCTGTTTGATGCTTTACTGCCTCTGTATCTATCCTTTTGTTCATCAGTTTATAATGTTCTTTATTATCCACAAATGAGATTATGTGGTGTTTCTCCTTCATTGACTGGCTTATTTCACTTAGCATAAGGCTCTCCAGTTCCATCCAGGTTGCTGCAAATGGTAAGAATTCCTTCTTTTTAATGGCAGCATAGAATTCCATTGTGTACATGTACCATATTTCCTGATCCACTCATCTGCTGATGAGCATCTAGGCTGTTTCCAAATTATAGCTATTGTAAATTGTGCTGCTATGAACATAGGGGTGCATAAATCCTTTCTGATTGGTGTTTCTATTTTCTTAGGATATATTCCTAAGAGTGGGATTGCTGGGTCAAATGGGAGATCCATTTTTAGTTTTTTGAGGAAACTCCATACTGTTATCCACAGTGGCTGCACCAGTCCGCATTCCCACCAACAGTGCACAAGGGTTCCTTTTTCTCCGCATCCTCGCCAACACTTGTTGTTTGTTGATTTGTTAATGATTGCCATTCTGACAGGTGTGAGATGGTATGACATTGTAGTTTTGATTTGCATCTCCCAGATAATTAGTGACTTTGAACATGTTTTCATTTGTCTCTTGGCCTTCCTTCTGTCGTCTTTCGAAAAGGTTCTATTTAGGTCCGTTGCCCATTTCTTGATTGGATCATTTATCTTCCTTTTATTAAGTTGTATAAGTTGGATGTAGATGTTGGAGATTAAACATTAATTAGTGATAACATTTGCAAATATGTTCTCCCATACAGTGGGCTCTTTTGTTGTTTTTTTGATGGTTTCTTTTGCTTTACAAAGCTTTTTATTTTGATGTAGTCTCATTTGTTTATTTTTTCTTTAGCTTCCATTGCCCTTGAAACAGTATAAGTAAAGAAGTTCTTTCGGCATATGTCTGAGACTGTACTGCCTATGGATTCCTCTAGTATTTTTATGGTTTCCCATCTAATGTTTAAGTCCTGTATGATTTTGAGTTTATTTTTGTATTTGGTTTAAGTTGGTGGTCCAGTTTCATTATTTTGCATGTATCTGTACATTTTTCCCAACACCATTTATTGAAGAGGCTTGGCTCCATTGTATGTTCATGCCTCCTTTGTCAGATATTAATTGAGCATAGTGGTTTGGGTGGATATCTGGATTCTCTGTTCTATTCCATCGGTCTATATGTCTGTTCTTGTGCCAGTACCAGGCTGTTTTGAGAACAGCTGCTTTGTAATATAGCCTGAAATCTGGTATTGAGATTCCACCTACTTTATTCTTCTTTCTCAGGATTGCTGTGGCTATTCACAGTCTTTTTTTGTTCCAGATGAATCTTTGAAGAGTTCTTTCTAGGTCTGTGAAATACATCACTGGTATTTTAATGCGTAGTGCATTGAATCTATGATTCTCCCAATCCATGAGCATGGAATGCTCTTCCATCTGTTTACGTCTTCCTCTATCTCTTTTTTCAGTGTCCTGTAGTTTTCTGCATATAGGTCTTTTACCTACTTAGTTAGGTTTATTCCTAGGTATCTTAATTTTTTTTTGGTGCGATGGTAAAAGGGATTACTTTTTTAGTCTCTCTGTAATTTCACTATTAGTGTATAGAAATGCCACAGATTTCTTGGCATTAATTTTGTATCCTGCTACAGTGCCGAATTTATTTATTAAGTGAATTAGTTTTTGGATGGAGTTCTTCAGGTTTCTTATATACAGTATTATGACATCTGCAAATAAGGACAGTTTTACTTCTTCTTTTCCAATTTGGATGCCTTTTATTTCTTCTGCTTGTCTAATTGCAATGGCTAATACTTCCAGTACTATGTCGAACTGGAGAGGTGAGAGTGGGCATTCCTGTATTGTTTCTGTTCTTAGGGTAAATAGTTTTAGTTTTTGCCCATTGAGTATGTTAGCTGTGGGTTTATCATATATGGCTTTTATGATGTTGAGGTATGCTCCTTCTATTCCCACCTTGCTGAGAGTTTTTATCAAGAAAGGGTGTTGGATTTTGCAAATGCTTTTTCTGCATCAATTGATATGACTATGTGATTTTTTTCTCTCAATTTGTTTATGTGATGTATCACGTTTATTGATTTACAGATATTGTACCATCCTTGCATTCCTGGGATGAATCCTACTTGGTCATGGTATATGATCTTTCTGATGTACTGCTGCATCTGATTTGCTAGAATTTTGTTGAGGATTTTGGCATCTATGTTCATAAGAGATATTGGCCTGTAATTCGTTTTCATTGTGTTGTCTTTATCTGGTTTTGGTATTAGGGTGATGCTGGCTTCATGGAAGGTGTTTAGAAGTGTTCTTTCTTCTTGAATATTTTTGAAAGTCTGAGGAGGATTGGTTTTAATTCTTCCTTGAATGTTTGGTAAAACTCTTTTGTGTAGCCATCTGGTCCTGGGCTTTTGTTTGCTAGAAACTTTTTGATGACTGCTTCAATTTCTTCATAGTTATTGGACTATTGAGATGTTTAGATTCTTCCTGATTGAGTTTTGGAAGATTGTATTTTTCTAGGAGTATGTCCATTTCCTCCAGGTTGTCCAGTTTGTTGGATTGGAGTTGTTCATAGCACTTTTTAACAATCCTTCGTATTTCGGCAGGGTCTGTTGTTATTTCTCCTCTTTCATTTCTGATTTTGTTTATTTGGGTCTTCTCTCTTTGATTCTTCATGAGCCTGGCTAGAGGTCCATCAATCTTGTTTATCCTTTCAAAGAATCTTGGTTTTGTTGATCTTTTGAATTGTTTCTTTGGTCTCCATGTTGTTTATTCCCGCCCTGATCTTTACTATTTCCTTCCATAGGCATACATTGGTCTTTTCTTGTTGCTCTCTTTCTAGCTCTTTGAGTTGTAGGGTTAGGAAATTTATTACCATTGTTTCCTGTTTTTTGTTTGTTTGTTTGTTTGTTTTTCAGTAAGCTTGTAGAGCTATGAACTTCCCTCTCAAGACTGCGTTCACTGTGTCCCATAAATTTTGTATTGTTGTGTTGTCACTGTCATTTGTTGCCATGATGTTTTTTATTTCTTCCTTGATCTCTCTGGTTACCTGGTCATTGTTTAATAGCATGCTGTTTAGTCTCCATGTGTTTGATTTCTTTGTATTGTTTTTATTATAGTTGATTTCCAGTTTTATGCCACTGTGATCTGAGAAGATGCTTGATATGATTTCTAGCTGCTTGAATTTGAAGAGACTTTGCCTATGACCCAACATATGGTCTATCTTTGAAAATGACCCATGTGCACTAGAGAAGAATGTATATTCTGTGGCTTTGGGGTGAAATGTTCTGAAGATGTCAATTAATTCCTTCTGGTCTAGTGAGTCATATAGGATTGATGTTTCTTTGCTGATTTTTTGTTTAGAGGATATGTCCAGTGGTGACAGTGGGGTATTAAAGTCTCCTACTATGATTGCATTGCTGTCAATCTCTCCCTTAATATGCCCCATAGTTTTTTTAAGTATTTAGGAGCTTCTATATTGTGTGTGTATATGTTTACCAGAGTTATTTCTTCTTGGATTGTTCCCTTTAGTACTATGAAGTGGCCTTCTTTATCTCTTGTTATGTCCTTCACTTTGACATCTAATTTGTCAGATGTAAGTATTGCAACCCCAGCTTTTTTTTTCATATCCATTTGCCTGAAATAACATCTTCCATCCCTTTACCCTCAATCTGTGTGCATCTCTTTTCCTGAGGTGGGTTTCTTGTAGACAGCAGATATATGGATCATGTTTTCTTATCGAATCGGTTACCCTATGTCTTTTGATTGGAGCATTTAATCTGTTTACATTTAAAGTTATTATTGATAAGTACTTATCTCTCGTCATTTTTAGTCTTTACCTTCAAGTTCCTTCTTCACTTCCTCTTTCTTTTTATTACAGCAGACCCTTCAACATTTCTTGCATTGCTGGTTTGGTGGTAATATATTGCCTTTAGTCCTTTTTTGTCTGTGAAGCTCCTGATTTCACCTTCAATTTTGATTGAAAGCCTTACTGGGTACAGTATTCTTGGATTCAGACCCTTCCTTTGCATAACTGTATATTTCATTCCATTACCTTCTGACCTGATGAGTTTCTGTTGAGAAATCAGTAGCTAGTCTTATGGGGGTTCCTTTGTAGGTAACTTCATGTTTCTCTCTGGCGGCTTTTAAGATTCTTACTTTGTCATTGGTGTTTGCCAATTTAATTATAATGTGCCTTGATGTCGGTTTTTTGAGATTCATTTTGCTTGGGACTCTGTGAGCTTCTTGGATTTCTGTGGGTTTTTTCTTTTCTATATTAGGGAAGTTTTCTGTCATTATTTCTTCAAACAGGTTTTTCTCTTCCTTGCTCAGTTTCCACTCTTTCTGGAACCCCAATTATGCGGATGTTGTTTTGTTTCATGTTGTCCCAAAGTTCCCTTAGGCTCTCCTCTTGTTTTTTTTGTTTTTTTCTAGAAGCTGCTGTACTTGGGTATTTTTTCCTACCCTGTCTTCTAGCTCACTGATGCGGTCCTCTGCTTCTTCTCGTCTACTTTTGATGCTTTCTATTGAGTTCTTTATAACAATGATGTCATTTTTTCATTTCTTCTTGATTATTCTTCATTTCTTTTTGCTTCTTCTTCATTTTCTCTTAGCTCTTACTCACATTGTTGATTTTGTCTTCCATTCTTTTCAGCCACCTTATGACCATTTTTCTGAACTGTTTTTCTGGCAGGTCTATTTCTTCTTCTATTTCACTTACTTCCTTTTCTGGTGATACCTGCATTTCTGTCATATGCGGGCTGTTTCTTCATCTGCCCATGGTCTTTCTTCTCCGGGTGTCTGGTTATGTAGCTCTCTCTCCTACATTGATTTAAAGGCACAAACTACAACACGACCAGGTACCACACACAAGGGTCTTATCCCAGGTGAAATCTGACCTTTCCGTGTAGCGTGTGGAGCTCCTCTGAGTCCAAGTGTCTGCACCGATTAGAGAGCAGTGTTCTGGGTCCCCTGGCTGTTTGGTGGGTGCTGCAGCTGTAGCTTTCAGACTGCTGTAGACATACACTTCCCCCTCAGTTTCAGGTTTATTCCTCATCCCTGGTTGGGCGCATGCGGGAGGAAACCAGTTGACGTGTGGCCCTTGTATCAATCTTTTTCTTTTTTTATTGTTTAAATTATTATATATATTAGTGCATATATCTCCTTTTGTTCCCTGTTGACCTTCCCCCAGCCTCCCCTACTGCCTGTTGTGTGCTCTCATCCTACCCACCCCACAGTGTCTTGTGTCTATTGGTTGTGCTCATATGCATGCATACAAGTCCTGTGGTTGATCTCTTTCCCTCCCTCCCCAACAGTCCCAGCCTTCCCACTGTAATTTGACAATTCGTTCAGTGCTTTTCTGTATCTGTTTCTATCTTTTTGTTTGCCAGGCTATGATGTTCTTTATTTTCCATAAATGAGCAAGAGATTGTGGTATTTTTCTTTCATTGCTTGGCTTATTTCACTTACCATAAAGCTCTCTAAGTCCATATATGCTGTTGCACATGATAAGAATTCCTTCTTTTTTATAGCAGCATAGTATTCCACTGTATAGATGTATCACAGTTTTTTAATCCACTCATCTGCTGATGGGCATTTAAGCTGTTTCCAAATCATAGCTATGGTGAATTGTGCTGCTATAAACATAGGGGTGCATATATCTTTTCTGATTGGTATTTCTAGTTTCTTGGGATATATTCCTAGAAGTGAGATTACTGGGTCAAATGGGAGTTCCATTTTGAGTTTTTTGAGGAAACTCCATTGTATTCTCCATAGTGGCTGCACCAGTCTGCATTCCTAGCAGCAGTGCATGAGAGTACCATTTTCTCTGCATCCTTGCCAGTACTTGTCATTTGTTGATTTATTGATGATTGCCATTCTGACAGATGTGAAATAGTACCACATTGTCATTTTGATTTGCATCTCTTGGATGAGTAATGACGTTGAGCATGTTTTCATATGTTTCTTGGCCTTCCTTCTGTCTTCTTTCGAAAAGATTCTATTTAGGTCCATTGCCTATTTTCTTTATTGGATCATTTATCTTCCTTTTATTAAGTTGTATCAATTCCCTGTAGGTGTTAGAGATTAAACCCTTATCAGTGATAACATTTGCAAATATGTTCTCCAATACAGTGGGCTTTCTTGTTTTTCGTTTGTTGATTGTTTCTTATGCTATGCAAAAGTTTTTTATTTTGATGTAGTCCCATTTGTTTATTTTCTCTATAGTTTTCATTGCCCTAGGAGTGGTATCACTGAAGAAATTGCTTTCACATATGTCTGAGATTTCTCTGCTTGTGGATTCCTCTAGTATTTTTATGGTTTCCTATCTTATGTTTAAGTTCTTTATTCATCTTGAGTTTATTTTTGTGTATGGTGTAAGTTAGTAGTCTAGTTTCATTTCTTTTGCATGTATCTGTCCAATTTTCCCAACACCATTTATTGAAAAGACAGTCTTCTCTCCATTGTATTTTCATGAAAACTCTGTCAAATATTAATTGAGCATAGTGGTTTGGGTGAATATCTGGATTCTCTATTCTATTCCATTGGTCTATCTGTCCTTATGCCAGTATCATGCTTTTTTGAGAACAGTGGCTTTGTAGTACAGCTTGAAATCTGGTATTGAGACCCCACCTGCTTTATTCTTCTCAGTATTACTGTGGCTACTAAGGGCCTTTTTTATTTCAGATAAATTTTTGGAGAGTATTTTCTAAGTCTGTGAAATATGCCATTGGTATTTTAATGGGGAGTGCATTGAATCTGTAGTTTGCTTTGGGTAATATGAACATTTTAAATGATGTTGATTCTACCAATCCATGAACATGGTATGTTCTTCCATCTGTTTGTCTTCCTCTATGTCTTTCTTCAGTGTCCTGTTGTTTTCCATGTATAGGTCCTTTACCTCCTTAGTTAAGTTTATTCCTAGGCATCTTAATATTTTTGGTGCAAAAAAAATTGAATTGCTTTATTAGTCTCTCTTTCTGTAAGTTCACTATTAGTGTATAGAAATGCCATAGAGTTTCTGGCATTAATTTTGTACCCTGATACATTTCCACATTCATTTATTAAGTCTATTAGTTTTTTGATCTAAAGTCCTTTGGATTTTTTATGTACAATATCATGTCATCTGCACATAAGGACAGCTTTACTTCTTCTTTTCCAATTTGGATGCATTTTATTTCTTCTTCTTGTCTAATATTAATGACTAATACTTCCAGCAGTACTATGTCAAACAGGAATGGTGAGAGTGGGCATCCCTGCCTTGTTCCTGGTCTTAAGGGAAATAGTTTTGGTTTTTGCCCATTGAGTATGATGTTGGCTGTGGGTTTATCATATGTGGCTTTTATTATGTTGAGGTATGATCCTTCTATTCCCACCTTGTTGAGAGTTTTTATCAAGAAAGGGTGTTGGATTTTGCAAATGCTTTTTCTGCATCAATTGATATGACTATGTGATTTTTATCTCTCAATTTGTTTATGTGATGTATCATGTTTATTGATTTGCAGATACCATCCTTGCATTCCTGGGATAAATCCTACTTGGTCATTGTGTATGATCTTTCTGATGTACTGCTGGATCCGATTTTAAAGCCCTAACATTTTATCATGTATACAATTCTCATTGAGAGTAACTCCTTTAAAATATTATATGTTGAATATTCATTGGGTTATCACCACATAATTTCTGATTCATTGGACATCAATATTACAATTTGTATTAAGTGAGGAGTTTGTGCTATTCATTTGGTTATCAAAAGAAAACTCCATATTTCACAATGGTGAGTACCACTAACACAAGACACTTAGGGCTGAAAAGTTTTGATGGAGAAAGTGGCATAATTATTGAGCATGTCTGGGAAAGATAGAGCTAATATCAAAATATATCTTTCAAAAATATGGGCATGTACAGAGTGAAAGTAAGGAAATAAAATCTCCAATTGTTACATAGTTACAAGATAAATGATGATAAAAAGCATACACTGAATGGAAGGACCTCCAATTAAGCCTCTTGTAAGATGTTCTCTTACTAGATTTAATAATGAATGTCTGATCAGAGATGGAGGAAATAGAGCCTCAGAAGTTTCTAGTATCTTTTCAACATAAAATACAAGGAAAAACCATATTTTAACATTTAAGAATATTTCATGGAAGAAATACAAACTTCTCCATGTGCATCCTTTCTAATAACCTATGAGTGTGAATTTGTGTAACAGCCTGAAGAAAATAATAGCATATAGTACCCACCATAATTAAAATACATACTTTGATCACGTCACTTTTACTTTATAGTAGATTAGAGGATATTTGCTTTAAGAAAGTGAGCCATCTTGGAATTCCATTGACTAATTCCCTCTTGATATATCAGTTTTGCTTTCACAGGCTTTATAAGAGAAACCTTCATCCAGCTTTGAGCAATGAGCATCCAATTTCTAAGACAGAGGTGTCACTACATCCTAACAAACATGCAAAAATTTTTTTCCTGGTACACAGAATAGTTCAGATAAACCCAAAACTAAAATTATAAATCATAAAGAAAATGCTGAATATATAGGCAATACATTAAACTTTCAATTTAATCAATCTCATGGGTCATTTAACATCATTTGAAATGAAAACTTCAAGTAGAAGGCAAAACAAGTATTTACTCTTTTTCAGTTGTGATTGTAATTTTTAAGTGTTAAAATAATTTTTGTTACTTTTTAAATAGAACTGTTATAACTGATAACTACATACCCAATTTTAGAGCCAAACCTATAATTACTTTTATTATTTCACAGCATTTTTTGTGATATTTACTTACTTTTGGGGAAAGTGTAATTTAAGGCATGTGCCACCTGAATGAATAATTTTTTGACAAATGATATGAATGATATTCTAAGTTCTCAATGATACTTTTTCCTTCATAACACCCTCTTCATTTGTCATAGTTTCTTTCTTTCTGCCCTCTTTAATCATTATAAATATAGCAATTTTATCATCTTTCTTAGACTGTTCCATTTTATTGCATTTTAGGATGTCAATTTAATTTTTTAGCCACTGCTGGCACCTCTTTATGGTAATTTACCTTCTAATGTAATTTGTGTTTTGATTTATGACTCTAACTTTCACTTTTTTCTTCTGAAAGATAAGTGAGTCCTGGTTTGAGAATATCATCTTGATGAAGCTCTTTGAATTATTTTATTAGGGCTTTACAAATTTTATAAGAGCTAGATCTCTTTGTATAACTTATTCCCAGCTAGAAATTAACAATCCACTTAAGTAATGTAAATGTAGATCTGATATACTTGGGAGGTACTGGCTTTTATCATTTTTTATTTTCAAAACGATTTTTCCCACCCAATAGCTGGAGGAGACTGGACCATTTTTAATAGTGTGTTAAATTCTCTGAAACTATGAGCAGAGTTTCTCTGATCATATTTTTACAGACTGACTAGTCCTCTGTAGTTCTAGCTTTAAAGAGATATTTTAAATCTAGACAGGTATTTATCGGGATTCAGTTTTATATATTGAAAATAAAAAACTCAAGCCTCATCATCTAGGAGCACCATCAGAAAAAAAAATCATGAGAACAAGAACCTGATCTGGAAAACATTTTCATCCACACTTCACCAAGGGAGAATAGGCTACTTGGTCTGCCAAGATCTCTCTCTTCCTGCTTAGATCTCTCCAACAGCACCCAATAAACCAAGACCAAAATAATAACTCAAAGGCTCTAAAAATTTATCTGTAACTAGAACCATAGTCCACACAATCAGGCCAGTCACTTCATGATAAACCCAAACAGGTGATTCCCACTAAAATAAAGCATCCAAAGAGGACCCAGACTTTACTAAACAAAAGAGTAAAAGTGTCCACCCGTCATACCAAGAAACCAGAAAATCACACCGTGAATGTCAAAAGACAATCAATGGAAGCCAATAAATGAATCAAATGTTGAAAATATCTGACAAGAATTTTCAAGCAGCCATTATAAAAATGTTTCAGCAAGCAATTACCAATCCTCTTGAAACCAGTAAAAAATGAAAACAGAAATTCTCAACAAATAAATATAAGTTATTAAAGAGAATCACGTGGAAATTATAAGTATGTATATAGAACAATAAGAAATAACTCTTGCTGGATAGGTGCAATCATGTAGTACAGATGCCAAGGATATTATCGGTGGAACTGAGAACGGATTAATAGAATTTATCTAATCTAAAAAAAAAAAAAACACCCACAGACTGAGAAAGTTCACCAAAACCTAAGTTTCCTGTGAGACATTCACAAAATATTCCATATTCATATAATTCAAAACCCCAGAAGGAGAGGAGAAAGAGAGTGTTGGTTCAAAAGCTGCCTCCCACATCCACCTATACAGAGGGCAAGGAAGACAGAAGAGCAGATCACTCCGGACTGATACGTAGTCCATTTAATAAGCAAGGGAATTTACGTATGAGTCTTGTCCTGGGAAGTCATAAGACAAGCAGATTGCACCTACCCACCAGAATCTTAAAAGTTTATATAGAGGCCTTAGCTAGGTTCCATCATGAATACCATTCAGATGGTCTCAACAACACATTGCTCGCTCCTTCATGGCTGCTTTTGTTGAAAATGATTACCATCATGGGAATGGTGGGAAAGAAGTACATTCGAAGGACAGGGAAAGAGAGTAAGGAGCCTCAGATAGCCAGAGCCAAGTTAGAGGGTTAATTGATGGTCACATCCTCTTGATGACCTCCACCAGTACTCCATCCTTGTAATGAATTGTCTCTTACATTTTATATGTCCCCTTCTTATATAATGTGCCCTGACCTGTCAGCAAGGGGTTTCATGAGCATGGAGATGGTTTGTTCTGTGGTTATCTGGCCACTTTGGAGGCTGGTACTATAGCAGCAATGTAGGTACATGTTCTTTTGAAAACATAGCTTAAATAATGATTCCCAAAGTAGCATTTTTCCCTCACCAAGATTCCCATGATTTGAACCACTGGTTTATTAAGTCTCTAGACTGAACATCGAATCACTGAGGATATTCACATGTGCTCTTAAATAATTTAATAAAGATGATACATTAGAAGACTGATCAGCTATAAACCCATAACATTCTGTTGGGATAATAGCACAGGTGTCTTCCTGTAAGACAGTAATAATGTCCATCCTATTCTGGAGGACAACCTTTCTCATTAGAGACATTTCAGTGTTCAGTAAAGACAGGTTTTGTCAGCTATCATTTAATGATTGGTAAATTAAATAAGAGCTTATACTAATAAAAGGGTAATATGCTAATTAGACCAGATAGACCAGATGTCTTCCAGATGTCCTTCCAGACAAAGCCACAGTGGCTTCAGGCAAGGCAGAAGTGATTAGGGTGATCATATTGGCAGGGAAGAGCAGTTAGGAATAATCAGGCTGGCAGGGGAGAGCAGTTAAGAGTGATCAGGCCAGCAGGGAGAGCAGTTAGAGGTGATCCGGCCAGCCGGGAGGTGGGGGTGGGGGCAGTTAGGGATGATCAGGCTGGCAGGGGAGCAGATAGGGGCATCAGGCAGGCAGACAGAGTGGTTAGGAGTGATCAGGCAGGCAGGCAGGCAGGTGAGTGGTTAGGACCCAGTGGTGCCGGATAGCAAAAAGGATGTCTAACTACCAGTTTAGGCCCAGTCCTTCAAGGGGTCCCAGATTGGAGAGGGTGCAGCCCAGCTTGAGGCATCCCCTCCCTTCATGCATGAATTTTGTGCAATGAGCCTCTAGTCTATAATAAAAGTGCAATATGCTAATTAGACCAGACATCCATCCTTCCAGACATCCTTCCAGACAACCTTCTGGATGAAGGAAGGGCTGTGAGGGAAGCCAGGGTCCTGAGTGCCTGTCAGCAGCCAGAGGGAAGCCTAGGTCCCAGATTCCAGAGGGAAGGTGGTCTGGCAGCTGGGGAAAGGAAGAGACCTTCTCTTGCACGAATTTTATGCATCCGGTCTCTAGTGTGTGCTATAATGTCCTCCAGGCCAATGGAAGGAACAAATGATCACACTAATAGAAAACAGAACCTGCCAATCTCACCTTCAGGAGAGGGAGGATGGGAACTTTAGGAATTGGACCAAATTGTACATACTATACATGTTGGCAGGGAGAGACAGCACTGTCAGTACTGGGGGTGGGATATGCCAAGCCAGGACCACACCTCTCTTCTCTCAATGGTTCATGTTCCATTTAAATGTAAGTTTCAACAAGTCTGGCTTGCAATAGGAAAACAGGGCCCCAATAGAAACTGAGTAGTTCATCCCGACCCATGGGTATAATATTAACTCACCAATCCCAAAGGCATATCCTATTTCAAATTCCTATAGATTATGTCCTTCCCAAGCATGATGGGGCTTTGTATTCTCAGCAACATAGCAGTTGATCCACAGTAAAAGCAAGGTAATGGCTGTTTCTCATGACCTCCATACCCAACCTTTGATAGAAAGTTCTTACCATGTACTTGAGGTCTTGGCAGGTATGGAATATGGGGCAACAGGCTCTATTTAATATGTGGAAGCCTAGGATGGTACTTTAGCCCACTCAGTCAAGGTGATTTTATCTGTTAGATATTTAATCTACTGCTTTAATACTTTATTCTTCTTTCCTACTAACCTGCTTGTGGGTTATATAGTAGATAGAATCTACATTCAATGTCATTACTTTTGCCCAGTTTTGCTAATCATAACTCTTAAAATTGTGACCTCCAGTTATAGTCTAGTTAATAGGGGTAACCACACATGGCACTCAGCTTTTTTAAACCCCTTATGGTGGCAGTGTGGTTTGTGCAGTGACAGGGGAAATGTTGGGTTAGGCCAGACCAGTGAACAGTTTCTATACCAGCCAAGCCATCTTTAGAACCCTCACTCAGGGGGAGGGGCCAACATAATCAATTTGCATCCTTCATGGGTTGGGAAAGTTGATGAATGGCCCCTGTCATTTTGGTAGTGTCATCTGCAGTTGTTTAGAACAACAGGGCATACTGTTACTGCATCAATACTAAAGTCACTGTGCTTCAAGGGCAATCCGGCATCCTTGGCAACATATCATTCCACCTGGGTTCCGTGGCCACTCTTCTTATGCACCCTACCTGATGTATCTACTGAAGTGTCAGATGCTCAGGCTCATACCAGGGTTAAGACATCAGTTTCCTGATTGCTAGGGATTATCAATGCCTTATGAGCCAGGACATGGAAGACAGTGAAGACTGCCTCAGGTTCTTATAGACAACCCTAAATGTCTTTTGACAAATCCTGACTTCACCATGGTTTATGCATGATCAACCACCTTTCTGCTTTCCATTCTCCAAACCATAGTGTTAATCTCTTTAGAACAGCCCAATGGTCATTGTAAAGGGTTAAAGCCAGGACTCATGAGTAATCATCAACAAAACAGCTGTTGAGTTCAACCCACTGGCTGCTGCAGTTCCCTCCTGTTTCCAGGCATCAGCAGTAATCCCTCCCACTCCCATGCAACAAACCACAGGGGCAGCCAGAGGAATGAAAGGGAGGGGGGCATTTGGAGAATCTACATTCTCTGCTGGGCTGAGTATCACCCACATTTCTAGAGACAGTGGGCTGGTAGACACAGTGCTCCTCTGCTGCAAATAGGCATGCCACTTAGTCACAGTGGGGCTTTGAGCTAAGCAGAAGTGGGTTGACGGGACATCTCTCAATCCAACCCCTGGTGGAAAGGAAGGTCCTTATCGTGATCTACTGTTTCTTCATGAGAGGCTCTATGTGGAGGAGTACTGTGTGCACAGCTGGAAGCTGTTACTCTGTGGAGGTAAATTATGTTTCCGCCCCCTTCCAGGGCTGGAACTAAAACCCTCAGGATATTCTCTCATTCTGGTGTCTGTGCCACAGTGCCCAACCATATCTTCTGGAGTCACAGATAACATCCAACTCAAATGGTAGCCATTGCTTGGGAGATGCCTGAGTTTTAATTTGCTTCATTGGTACTTTTACCTTCTCAAAAGTGCTTGCTGCTCTTGATCCCCAGTACCACCTGTGCCCTTTCTTCACCAGGTGGTAATGTGCTTAGTGAGGAATGAAAGTGTTCCAAAACCCTCCAATCCCTCCACAGGCTTGCACCTCTTTCATGTTCTTAGGGATTGAATAGGCTTGCATCTTGTCAATCACAGCTTCTGGGACAACATGGGTTTTACCTAAAAAGTTGACTCCCCCCAAACTTACAGCAATGTCTGAGCCTTGGCTTTTTTGTAGGTTCACTGCCATCCTCTCCCTTGCAGATGTCCCTGAGAAGTCTGCAGAGTGCCCTGCAGTATTGGCAAGTTTTTCCATGTTAACATTATATCATCCATGTAATGGGCCCATTTCACTAACGTGGGATGGAGAACAGGAGAGATGTCAGGCTACCATCCCACAACATCTTGTGGGGCTGTGCAGGTAGCTTTGGGGAAGCACTTTGCCAGAACACTTATATTAATAACATATGTTTATATAATACATGCTAAAGAAAGTTTTGTAGCACTTCCTATTTAACAAGGTTTCTCATATAATTTAACATATCAAATAAGCCTAATTAGTTAAATATCTCTTATAAAGAGAGAGAATAAATCTTTTGAGATGTTTCTGGGGACCTCTTTAAAATTCCAAAGCTAGTTTGAGGTAGAAAATACTTCATTTAGAATTTGATTTGGGGGAAGCTTGCCAAAATTATCAAAAGGTTTTAAAACACTTCATTAAATAGAATCATAGGTCACTGTGAAACAACACTTAGTTGTCCATATAATGAAATTACAAAGACTTTGAAGGCAAGTACAGAAAATTACAAAGTTGTAAAAAAAACTTGGTTCTTTTAAAAGAGAAGATTCAATTTTTTCTTTTCTTTCTTTTAATTAATCAAAGACTTGATAAAGGAAATATAATGTACAGGAAATTATTTTGCTAAGTCACAAGATCTTTGTTCTCTAGGCAGATTACTTAAAATGTAAAGAAAAATGTTTCATAATCTTATCAAGAATAGTACAAGAAATCTTTGTCCTTAGAAGTCCATGCTATTTAATCCATCATAATTAAATTTCTGAAAAACTAAAGGCAGAAAAATTTTGCAAGCAGCCAAAGAGAAATGATGGATTGCTATAGGGAAATACCATGAAGCCAAAGCAAAGTAGCATATTTTTCAAGTGAAGAAAGAAAAGAATTGTCAACCTTGCATTCTATATTTAGTGAAACTATCCTTTATGAATGAAGAGAAGTAAAAACATACCTAAATGAAGGTATTTAATCTGAGAAGAATTTGTTAGCAGACATACCTGTAAAAATTGGGTAAAGGAAGCTCTTCTAACACTGTGGTTGGCAAACTCATTAGTCAACAGAGCTAAATATCAACAGTGCAATGATGGAATTTATTTTGAGAGCCAAATTTTTTAAACTTAAACCTCTTCTAACACCACTTCTTCAAAATAGACTCACCCAGGCCATGGTATTTTGTGGAAGAGCCACACTCAAGGGGCCAAAGAGCCGCATGTGACTTGCAAGCCACTGTTTGCCAACCACGGTTCTAATGTAACTGAAATCATCCTAATAAAGAGTAATATGCAAATTAACATCACTTGGTTACATTCCCAAGCCACACCCACCAGCCAATCAGGAGCGATTATGCAAATTATCCCAACCAAGATGGCTGCAGCCACAGAATGAACAGGAGGCTTGGGTTTCCCTGGCAGTGGAGGAAGCCAAGTTTTCTGCACACCCTGGTGGGCCCAGGCCTCCATTTAAGGCTACAAAGTTTCAATTATAGAAGATAAATAAATCCTAACAAAAATGGCTGCAGCCACAGAGCAAGCAGGAGGCTTGGCTCTACCCAAGGCTACAAAGTTTCAATTATAGAAGATAAATAAATCCCAGTTCCCAGGGCCTCTGCCTGGGTTTCAGGGGCCATGGCCAGCCTGCAAACCACCACAGGCTGCTCACTCAAGCTACCCTATACCCCAAGGGAACCCCCACCCTGATCCGGAACACCCTTCAGGGTAAACAAGCTGGTCCCCACCTGTGCACCAGTCCTCTATCCTATCTAATAAAAGATTAATATGCAGATTTACCATCACTCCAACACACAATATGGCTGCCTCCATGTGGATATAAGATGGCCACCACAAGATGGCCAGCAGGGGAGAGCAGTTGGGAGGGACCAGGCCTGCAAGGGAGGGCAGTTGTGGGCAATCAGGCCAGCAGTTGGAAAAGACCAGGTCTGCAAGGGAGGGCAGTTGGAGGCAATCAAGACTGCAGGGGAGGGCATCTAGGGGTGACCAGGCCAGCAGGGGAGGGCAGGAAGGCAGGCAGGCAAGCAGTTGGGAGCCACCAGTCCTGGAATATGAGAGGGATATCCAAATGCCCGTTTAAGCCCGATCCTACTGGGCAGTCAGACATCCCTTGAGGGGTCCCAGATTGGAGAGGGTTCAGACTGGACTGAGGGATACTTCCCCCACCCCCTGCACAAATTTCTTGCAACAGGTCTCTAATATATATATATATATGTGTATGTGTATTTATATATAATATATATGTGTGTGTTTGTGTGTGTATATATACATAAAACATTTTTTATCGATTTCTGAAAGGAAGGGAAAGAGAGAAATAGAAACATTAATATGAGAGAAAATCATTGATCCTGTATGCCCCACACTGGGAACTGAGCCCATAGCCCAGGCATATGCCCTGGCCAGATATTGAACTGTGACCTCCTGGTTCATAAGGTGACATTCAACCACTGAGCTATGCCAGATAGGCTATATATATTTTTAAAAGAGATCTTGAAATATCACAAAGTAAGATTTATGTAAAAAAATGTATGTGTGCATATAATACTATTCTTGTTATTTTTATATTTGATAATTGAAAGAAAAAGTATATTATCTGACATTCAAGGCAATGACATTTAAAAGTTGGGAAGATAGCTCAGTCTGTGTTGCTGAATGGTTGATTCCTGGTCAGGGCACATGCCCAGGTTGTAGGCTCAGTGCCTAGTGTGGGGTATGCAGGAGGTAGCTGATCAATGATTCTCTCTCATCATTGATGTTTCTATCTTTCTCTCACTCTCTCTTAATCTTTTTAAAAAAATATTTTTATTTTATTTCCAAGTGGGAAATGTAAAGGAACCTATTAGTAAATGTAACTGAAATCTCCACACTTTACTAAAAATGGTAAACTGTTGATTCTAGTAGATTGTTTAAAGTCTGTTGAACTATATAATGGAGAAAATTATACAGTGACAAACTCAAAAAACATTATGAGTAAAGCAAGATTAAATCTTAAATTATATTCAAGTAACCCACAGGATGGTAGAAAAAATATATAAAGGAGTAAATGCAGGGGAAACAAACAGATATTAAGTATACAATGGTAATGTTAAACTCTATCAAAAATTACCTTAAAGTTTAATGTCATAAATAATCAATCAAAAACAGAGATAGGTAGAATGAATTTTAAAACCTACAACCCAAATATATTTTGTTTACAAAATTCAAGCCATAAGCCCCAAGGACTTTTATCCAGTTTTAATAATTTCCCAAGCCACTGCAATATCAACTTGCTTTTCTCATTTTAAGCTCCTTTTTATTTCTGGCATCTGGAGTTTTCTCTTTCTTTTAAGCTAGGTCTATATATTTTCTGTGAAAGGTGTTATTTCTATGATTTTAATAAGTTTTATTCTGCCACTGTGCTAGATCATAAACTAGGTCCTAAAAGAGACAGTTGAGTATTCTTATGGTGTCCTAAAAATGTGGGAATGAATAGCATATCAAACTACTATGGTTCTGAAAAAAAATCTGCATTTTATGTACACAGAAAACATTTCTCAAAGGGTTTTTCTCTCATCAACATTGAATCTTCATGCCTTTTTAACATAGTACCATAAAGACTTCTACTTGACCAATAAAATCTATCTTTTCCTTCTTTAACAAGAGAACTCCCTAGTATTAGCTGAATACATAACCAGCTGGAAAGCGTATTTCCTGTCCTCCCTTGATATTTGATATAGCCAGTGATTAAGAACTAGCTGAGCCCTAACCAGTTTGGCTCAGTGGATAGAGCATCGGCTTGTGGACTGAAAGGTCCCAGGTTTGATTCCAGTCAAGGGCATGTACCTTGGTTGTGGGCACATCCCTAGTAGCAGGAGGCAGATGATTGATGTTTCTAACTCTCTATCTCTCTCCCTTCCTATCAGTAAAAAATATATTTAATTAAAAAAAAGAACTAGCTGATGGTAAGTGGGCAGGTATCATATATGTCATCACAAGTACACAGAAATGAGTGTCCTTGTGATCCCTCAGTCTCTTTTTCTATTTTCTATAAGCTGGGAGATTATGAGATCTGAAGTCACTAACATCATTGGACCTAGAGATGTCAGAGATGCCCTTTCTATCATGCAATTTTTGAATGTTGGTTGAGAGAGAAATTTCCACAAGGAGAAGGTCATCACTTTACTTTTATTTTTCCCAGTTTTCCTCGTGTCTGACCTAATTCAAATGGAATGGATTCTCATATTGGCTGCCACATTCAATATACTGCAATATATCGTTCTGTTTAAAGTAGATATTAAACATTCAGTTTCACACAGATATATCAGGAGAAAAAGCAAGATGATTTTAATACCCTTTTCAGATAATTGTGGCTATTCTTCTTTGATATCACACCAAAACTAGACAGGCTTTAATTTCTTGGAGTAGTTACAATGTAAAATCAATTAACTTTTCATACTCAGTTACATTAAAATTCATTGGACTCTCTTGCATTTTGAATGTTCTTTTATTGATGCCTAGTTTTGTTTTATCAGTCATTGACCATTTGTAAAATATTGGTTCACTAAGTTACACAGATCTTTCAAATGTTGATTCACTTCATTACATTATATTGAAAATCTCATTTGTTTGTATCACCACAAAACTCATCAGAAAACTTTGAAGTATTAGAAAGTTGCCAAGCTTACATTTGCAGATTCAAGTATTCCAGATATCTAATTTCTAGTTAAAATCACAAATTTTAACATTGGCAACAAATACTGTCAGTTGTTTTCCTTGAAATGATGGACTGATCTTGTTTATTTTATTTAAATTTTATATTTTTAATCCTCACCTGAGGATATCTTCTTTGGTCGATTTTGTTTGTTTTTTGTTAAAGAGAAAGAGAGAGAGAGAGCATCAATGTGAGAGAGAAACATTGATCGGTTGCCTTCCTTATGTGCCCCGACTGAGGATCAAACCTTCAACTTAGGTGTGTACATGATCGGGAATAAAGCCTACAACATTTCCATGTATAGGACAATGCTCCAACTGAGACACCTGGCCAGGAGGCAGGGCTTATCTTGTTTATTTTTGAGAAAATGCCTGCAAGTACCCAAGTATGAATAACTGTAGATTGCATGTCAGTTGTTCTTTCAAGTAAAATGGTATTTCATGAAAAAAAGCATCTTGCTCAACTCAGACTTCAAAGACTCTCACACATGCTTATGTTAGAGATAAGAATCACACTGTGGTATGCATTAGTGTGATTTATTCACAATTCCCATTTCCTCAAATGAAATATTAACCACATCTACTCAATGGTTGAAATTTCATAAAATCAGTCATTTTTCCTGTTTCCTTAAGGGCATTGTGAAATGTAACTGCCACTTTTAGTACTGTGAGTGCCCACCAGTGAAGAATAAAATGACTGCTACATTTGAGTGCCATTGTCTTGATTCTCACCAGCAGTTTTACTCACCATTAGTGCAAAATTCAGGACATTGAATGAGGCCAATATTTATGCAAATAGTTTTGATCTCGAGGATCTCTGAATAGGTCTCAGGGACATCCAGGGGTCTTCAGAACCTGCTTTGAGAACCAATGGTCAGCCCTCAACATGTTATTATTACAGGTCCCTCACATATTTGATACAAATGTTAACAAAAAAAAAAAAAAAAAACAACTAGGGAGGCCTCAGAGAACTCCAGATTCTAAGGCTTGTTGAGTCATTAACTATCTCAGTCAGACCAATTAAGTTATCATGTACAAGTTTCCAGAGGAAAACATACAAGCTATTTAAGATTATTTATTCATATCACTTTGATTTACTCAAAAAAATTACAGAGCACTGAATATTTCCTTCTAGATATTTAGAAAGTTTAGAAAGAATACATATAAGGCATAGACTTTTCAAATTAATTTTAAAAAATAATTGTATATTCACATACAGCTGTAAGACATACTACAGAGAGAAATCATGTATACCCTTAACCCAGTTTCCTCCAATGATAACATTTTGCAAAATTAGAAAGAAAGATCATCATCAGGATACTAACATTAATACAGTCAAGATACACAACATTTCCATCACCACAAGGATTATTCATGTTGATCTTTAAAGTCACATCACTCTCCCTCCCCCTTCCTAATTCCTGGAAACCACTAATCTGTTCTTCATTTCCCCAAATTTGTTCTTTCAAGAATTGTATATAAACAGAAGCATACAGAATATAAATTTTGAAACTAGCTTTTCCACTCAAAATTATTCACTGGAGATTCAGGCAGGTTGTTGCATGTATCAATAATTTATTCCCTTTCACTATTCAATAGTAATCCACAGTTTAATTCATCATTGACATTAGGGTCGTTTCCAGGTTTTGGCTATTAAGAATAAAGTGTTTATAAACATCCCTTACAGGTTTTTGTTTGAACATAAATCTTCATTTTTCAGAGATAAATGTCCAGCATTGCTGGGTGGTATGGTAGTTGAGTGTTCTGTATTTAAGTAAATGCCAAACTGTTTTTCAAAATAACTACACTATTTTTCATTCTTCCTCAGCAATATCTAAATGATTCAATTTCTTTGTATCTGTCCAGCATTTGGTGCTGGTACTATTTTTTATTTTAGCCCTTCTAATTAGTATGAAATGATATTACATCGTGATTTAATTTAGAAATAGAAACATTTTAGATTTACAAATATTGAATCACTAGGAGCCAGTGCACAAATTCATGCACCTTGAAAGAACTGTGGGCTGCAAGGCTACGGTAGGTGCAGGGGCAGGTCTCGGCCCATTCTCTGTGCCCCCACCCAGCCCTTCCTGCTGCAGCCCCAGGTCCTGTTTGCCGGCAGCCCTGCTCCTGCCG
This sequence comes from Lasiurus cinereus, assembly GCA_011751065.1. Classification (NCBI taxonomy): domain Eukaryota; kingdom Metazoa; phylum Chordata; class Mammalia; order Chiroptera; family Vespertilionidae; genus Lasiurus; species Lasiurus cinereus. The sequence continues at coordinate 75,067,063 of JAAGEH010000018.1, read as the reverse complement.
CCACCACTCCCATGCACTGATGGCACCAGCCGCACTCATACCTGCTGATGTCACAGAACAATTGGGGCTGGTGCCATCAGCAGGTATGAGTGGTAGCTGCTGCCCTGATCGCCCATTCAGGAGTAGGTGGATGTAGACAAGCCTGCAGGGGCTGGCTGCCACCACTCATACCTGCTGATGGCACTGAGTGATTGGGACCAGCACCAGGCACCGGCAGTGGGTGTGAGTGGGCCAGTGGCAACAGCAGGTGTGAGTGCTGGGTGGGACCACTGGATACAAGCACAAAGAATTTTCAGTAACCACCAGAAGCTCACACCAATGACAGTGACCAGTGCCCTTCCATGTTCCACACATGCTTCCCTGCTGGTCAGTGCACGTCATAGCAACCAGTTGTTTGGTTGTTCTGCCATTCGGTCTATTTGCATATTAGTCTTTTATCATATAGGATTGTTATAGTCTTAACAGGTCCCTAAGACTCAGTTCCCTTATGTTGTCTATATTCTCTTTCTTGGTCAGATTAGACAATTTCTGTTATTTTGTCTTAAAGTTTATTGGTGCTTTACTCTGCCCCCTCCATTCTGTGTTGAGCCCATTTACTGAAATTTTTCTTTCCCATTATTCCCCCCTTTTATTTGATTCTCCTTGATATCTTTTATTCTCAACTGTTTCTTTGCTAAATCCTTCTATTTTTTCAATAATTTCAAAAGCAGTTATTGAACTATTGTATTTTAATCATGGCTGCTTTTAAATCTTTGGCACATAATTCTAACATCTCTCTTTTTGTTGTCAATGTCTATTTAATGTCTTTTTTTAATATATATAGTTTGAGATCTTCATATTTCTTGTATGACTAGTGAGTCTGATTAACTTAGATTTTTTTTGTATAATGAGACTAGTTATCTAAACCATTTCTTTAGTTGTTTATGACACTTCTTGGCAGGGGAAGGAGGTCACTACTTCCTTACTGCCTTGTGGAGGTAGAGGATCAGGTGTTTGTTTATGGTAAAGAAGTTATTGCTAAATATTTATTTTTCATGCTAAACTGCCCCTTCTCCAACTCTTAGGCTGGAGTGAGAAGGCTTTGGGGGCACATTTTTTGTATCAGTTGATGATTTAGGTTGCTGACTCCTGTAGCTCCAAGTCTAGAGTATAAGAGGAAAAACAAAAGCCAGGGAACTCAGCAAATGTGTTGTTCTTCAGGTCCCTAATCATTCTGCTTTTTCCCTTGATTCATATTGTTATGTTTATTTTATACATAATGAGCAGTTATTTTGGTTGCACTTAATGAAAAGCACAAGGAAATATAAATCAACTTCATGATTTCAGAAGTGGAAATTCCAGACATGGAATTTTATAGCTGTAGCATAACACATGTGTAAATAAAATCACTTTTATCTCACATATTTTATCTGTATTTTATATCACTGCATTCAATTTATTTCATAAATAACTACTCAACTACCTGCTATGTTTAAAAAATATTATGTTGCCTCCACTGGCTATTATTTATCCTAAATAAAATGGCATGTCTTTTATTGATTTTAACTTTTACTGGGTAAAAGCTTTTCTTAAATATACAGCTTTTGCCTTCCTCCTCCTTTTCCCTAAGGAATGGTTAACATTTCTCCTCCCAACCTTCAATAATTTCTCCTATTGATTAACTCTGGAAAAGAATTAAGAGAGGTAAGTTATAATAAAAATATAGTTAATGAATACTCTTCCTCACTACTTAGAGCCTAAGATTCCATTTTAATTAATTTAGTGCTTTGATTGCTTCTTCAGGATTTGATTATGCTTCACTGATAAAGAAATAAAAAATATGAACATCATTCATTTTTATTGAATATTGAAAATGGAGTTGATGAATATTTTACTTTATAGCTTAGAGGGAATGCAGATAGTTCATGTAACTGGAAGAAAAAGAAAAATAGAGGGTGGTATTTTACAGTTACCTGAAAGACTCTATGTGAGTTAATATTTTAAGTTATTTGACCCATGGATCCTTAATGTTAAAACACTGGACTGTGCTATTTGGAAACCATAGCTGTATTCCATGCCAACATCATCCATTAATTCCTTATAATAAAATAATAAATCAAGGAAACAGGGGATACATGTATCTTGATATAAATCAAGAATGTGTCTGAGGGTAGTGCACCATGTGAAAGAACTTGAACATCCAGAGAGCTTGATGATAACACCAACAACAAAAGAAGAAGAGGGCATGACTGAAAAGCAGAGAGGCCATAAGAGATGCTTAAGGGAATGGTGAGGCATTGCCATGTGGTTTTGTAACAACACATATTGGTGTAACCTTGGGCAAAGCCTTTCTCTTCTTAGCTTTTCTGAGCACCATTTTCCTTCTCTGTTACATAGGAAGCATGGCTGGATAATTTAAGATCTCTGGCAGTACTATGTGCCTGGGTTCAGTTTTAGAGTCTCTTATCAGACCTGAATACTATAAACCAGACATGTTTAAATAACAAATGGGCAATTATTATTTATCACAAGAAAAGGAGGACTTGGAAATGCCATTAAACTTGATTCCAGTTTAAACTTGATTATTGCATTAATGCCTTGATCAAAGATATTCCCACTAAAAATTGTCTCCTTTGTGTATAATTAAGCATTCTCTAAAAGACAAAATCTTATGATAAATCAAGAAAACTGTTACCCCCTTGGTTATATGTATACATTAAAAATAATTCATGATTTTGCTTCTTTTTCCCAGTAAAAAGTAGGCCTAAAACAAAGTAATACATCTACTATAGTAACAGACAGGTAGAAAACTTTGACAAAGTGCTTGCCAGTCCAGGAGAAGTTAAATGCAGAACCTCTACTTCTATAAATCACCTTGAGAAGCTCCTTTCCATTGTAAGCGACTCCTTCTTACTGTTGTGTCACAAGAGCCCCCTTAGAGTTTTTTGAACAAGAATAGGAAGACAAAAAAATTTTTTAAATGACTGAAAGTATTTTAATATAAATAAAAAAAAGAAGAGTGGGCCCAAATATTTTTTAAATATAATGTATTACACCCATAGTTAATAATGTTTCATTTGATTTTTTAAAATATATTTTATTGATTTTTTTACAGAGAGGAAGGGAGAGAGATAGAAAGTCAGAAACATCGATGAGATAGAGACATCGATCAGCCGCCTCCTGCACACCCCACACTGGAGATGAGCCTGCAACCAAGGTACATGCCCCAACCGGAATCAAACCCGGGACCTTTTCAGTCTGCAAGCCGATGCTCTAGCCACTGAGCCAAGCCGGTCTCGGCTCATTTGATTTTTGACCTCAAATTATTTTTACTCATGAGTTTCACTTTTAAGAAGTAGAAATGATGAGGTCTAGATATATAGTTGTACCTGAGTCAGATCAGAAAAGCATTGTCCTAATTACTAGGGCTAGCTTTTTTTTTCTTTTTCTTTTTAAAATATATTTTATTGATTTTTCACAGAGAGGAAGGGAAAGGGACAGAAAGTCAGAAACATCAATGAGAGAGAAACATCGACCAGCTGCCTCCTGCACGCCCCCACAGGGGATGTGCCCGCAACCAAGGTACATGCCCTTGACCAGAATCGAACCAAGGTACATGCCCTTGACCAGAATCGGTCCGAAGACCAATGCTCTATCCACTGAGCCAAACCAGTCTTGGCTAGCATTTTTCTTAAAGCTGCTTTTTAAATTGATATTAGGGAGAGGGAGAGCAAGAAACATGGACCGACTGCTTCTTGCATGTCCCCTACTGAGGACTGAGCCCACACCCTGGGCATGTGCCTGGACCAGGAATCTAACTGGTGACTCCTGGTGCACAGGATGAGGCAAATGGGTCAGGGATAGGGCAAGCATTTGAAAAGTGCTTTCATCTACCTTTAATAATTTGTTTACAAAGATACTAGAAACAAACATTTCATAGGTAATAAAACTGAGGATTTGTTTGACTTGTTAGTTTTAATATCTAATAAATGATGAAAATAGGACTCAAACCTAAGACCTAGGCTGCAAGGAAAGTAAATGGAGACTGGAAGAGAAAATGAGGCAAGACATGAAGCCATCTGATATATTTCTGTCCATTTATGCTCTTTTTATTTCACATATCTGGTCCTATCATCATTCTCCCTTAGGTTCAGTTTTAGACATAGATATAATTTTTAGATATTGCTAGAAAGTCCTGGTGTTTCCCCACCTGTAGCTAAATAGTTGATTTCCATGTCTTTGTTGAATTAGTTACTTTTCCCTACCTTAGATTTAAGATGTGAATCCCAGTTTGAATGCATATATCTTTGAGAGATTCAATATTTGTAGTTTTATCAGATTTCAGTTCAAGGAGGCATAGAGAGGAGCTCTGAGAACATGGTTTGATGAGGCATAGGAAAGAGAGAGAATGAGATTAGTGAGAACACTGGTGGAAATCAGTGAAGAGGTGCCCATTCACTAAGAGGGAAAAATGGCAAGATCCAGGACCTCTAAGGATCACCTGCATCAACAGCACGGCTAGAATTTTTCAATTTCCTTTTGGTTCTCAGTGTAGAATAAGAGAATAAGAGCCACAGAAGAGGAAGATACTAGCATTTCAGGGCTGCAGTACTTTAACAATTCATTTTTATTAGAACACATAATAAGAGTTCAAAAGATAAAAGAACTTTCCCAGCAATGAGTTTATCACTTTTGCTTAAGTATTTAAAAGTAAGCAAGAAAGATCTCTATCTGTCCAGGATGTATATTGGTTTCTGTAACCACCAGAAGTTTGTGAATTCCTAACTACCTGATAAGCACAAGTCTTAAGCACATTAGCATACACAATGTTTTTTGTAAAGTAGGTCATCTATAGTTACCATTTTACAAGAGGGAACTTTATCCAAAGAAGGAAAGTCCTTGTTATGGTCACTGAATTATTAAATGATGAAACCAAAATTTGAATCCAGATATATAAAACTCCACAATCTTAGAGAACTACCACTGCATTGATATTCCCTTTGAGTGACAGGGGTGACCCACATTATCAACAATAATCACAGCTTACATAAAGTGAGTGTGAATTTTATGTCAAGCACTGTATCAACACTGGACACATATTTTAAAAAGTTGTTCTCACATTATAAGAGGGAAGAATTATAATCATACTTTCTTTTTTTTTTTCTGATGAGCAAATGAGGCAGAAAATGTGAGTAATTTGTCCAAGTGGTGGAACCTGAATTCTAATAAAAATAGCTTAATTCCAGCCGAGACCGGTTTAGCTCAGTGGACAGAGCGTCGGCTTGCAGACTGAGAGGTCCCAGGTTCGATTCCGGCTGGGGGCATGTACCTTGCTTGCGGGCACATCTCCACAATGGGGCGTGCAGGAGGCGGCTGATCGATGTCTCTTTCTCATCGATGTTTCTGATTTTCTGTCTCCCTTCCTCTCTGTAAAAAATCAATAAAAAAATATATTTTTAAAAAAAATGAAGAGCTTAATTCCAGAAGTTGTGTTCCTATGATTAAGCCTCAAAATGAATTAGAGTTCATCAAGGGTGTCTATAAAGGGTGCTGTTGTGAAGATATTCTTTTAAAGAAATCTGCATGCAATTGATAAGATTCCAATTTTTACTGCTATTTAACTGTCTGTTTCTCTGCATAGACTATCAAAATTGTGACATCCTTAAAAACTGCTGAGGAGGAAAATTGGACCATGGTTACTGAGAAAACATTTCAGAAATTTAGGTAACACCAAAAGGGGTTGCTTTTGTCGAGTGCTCTTGCCATCTCTGACAGTTTGCTGAGTTGCTTGTGTTTTTATAATTAGAAGTAGAATCTTAATTTTTTACAATCAGTTTTGCACCAGGGCTGAGGAGGGTTAAAACAGATTGATCCTTTTAAAAATTGCATGTAGCTTTCATTACAGGGTTAAATGTCTTAGGAATCTTATACAATACTCCCTGTCAGGGGTGTTTCTCTTCTATTGGATTCTCTGAAAACCCTTCCCCTCTGCCCTTCTCCTCCTTAATGTCATGTCCCTCCTTCTTTGTTGTTCAATAATCAGATGTCAAGTGATCATCTGTTCTGCCAGGCAGTACTATCTTAAGTCACCCTAATAAACTTCTCACTCCTGTTCTCTATAATCTCACTCATCTTTGTTATAATATTTCCAACAAATAACAAGCAAGGATGTTAAGTCTCTGGCAGTTGTTATTGGTGTCCTTATCAAGAAGGATCTGTTTTTTAGGTAATAGTTACACTATTATAGTCCAAATATAGAGAAAAATTGTTCTCTTCACACTAGAGTGTGTTGATCATCAACAAGCTGATAAGGTTTCCAAATGTAAGCTAGTTTTCATTCTAGTTCCTAAACTGACTCACATATTCATGTAAACTTGTAACAGCTTTGGAAAAAATGAAGACAATAAAAGAGTTTACAAAAGAATTAATGATTTTTTAAAATATTGGCAAGGTAACTTTTATTTTTCTTTGGCTAAAACACAATAGCTTAGCAGTATCATGGTGCTGTTCTGATAAAGTTTGAATTTAAGACTCTAAAATATAATTTTAAAACAAAATACACGAGAAACTAAAGGTGAGATTCTAGTGATTTTGTCCCCTTGGTGCTGTTAATTTAGTCCTCTTTACCTCTTCCACTTGCCATAAATATGATTATTTTATTATGAACCAGAAAAGAAAGGTAATCATTCTAACAGTACTGGTGAAAAGTAAGATAATATCTATTAGTAGGAAACTGTGAAAATGTTTTCTGTTTATTTGCCAAAAGCATGAATAAAAGTCTTGTATAGAGCTTTTACTGGCATATAGGGAAATGTGAATGAGTATTAGCACCTTACAGAGTTGAGAGTAATTTATTTAATTTATATGAATGTTTCCTTATCTGTAAAATAGGCATAATTAAATTTACCTTGAAATATGGTTATGAAGGTAAGATACAATATATCTAAGATATATATTACATTGTAGAGGGTCTTAAACCAGTTCTCACTGCTTCTCTACTTGGCTCAAGTATAGTTTAACACATATGCTTATGCTTATCACTGCAAATGGTAGGAAAATCATTGCAATAATTGATGTTAAAGATAAACCATATGTTTTGAAATAATTTTCAGGATATTCCTCTCAGTATCTAGTATTACCCACTTTAAATAAAATGAGAGTGTAAGGTCACTGGGTAACTCACTGTAACTCAAAGAGTTGCTGCCATGTTGTTGGTTTCAGAATCAAAATTCTCCCAAAGGTCCTGGAATTTTACAAGCTTAGTCATTGAGCACCAAATTGAAAGTCATTTGAAAAGAATTCAATTTGATATTTAAAGAGAAGTCATAAATGCAAATATTAATGACCCTCATGACATCACTGGTTTAATTGAAGCCCAACAAGTTGGAAACTGAAAAGGAGGGCATCATACTTGATAAGTATGATGCATTAGTAAAATTGTCAGCTGGAATTTTAAAACCCAAAAACAGAAATTTATTTCATCAAGTAACTCTGAGGTGTTTCTTAAAAAGTACTCCTCTATTTAAATTCAGTTCAAGAAGCACCCAGATACGTGGCTGGCTTTCTCAAGTTTGGAGGGAGACAAAAGCTCCCACTGCACTGAACTCCAGTTCCGGGCAAGACTCTGGGGACCCAGAATCATTCGGGAAGAAACTGGACTGTCTGGCAGAAGGCAGAACTCGAGGGGGTCTTTTTCTCAGAGGTGCTTGCAGCAATTAATGTGGGATACTGAAACAAAGGGCCTATTAGGGCAGGGCTGACAAGAAACCAATGCTGTATGCATCGACCTGAGACTCTTTCCCATCCAAGCTGAGCACAAGAGGCTTTTGCAAGTCTAGTCTCACCCTAGACTTGCAAAAGGGTGTCTCCAGAAGAAAAATTCTCACAGTGGAGACACAGCTGATCCTCACAGCCAATTGGCCTGGAGGTCAATTCTTCCCAGGGATACCAACAACAATCAAGGCTTAACTCCAACAAGACTGTGCACACAGCCCACAAAGGGGTGTACCAAGAGTGTCCACCTCAGGTAACTGGGGAGGCTGAGCCACTGGGCCTTATAGGACACCTAGCACACAAAGCCACTCCATAAACTCAGGGAAACAGCCAAAATGCAGAGAAAAAGAAACAGATCACAAATGAAAGAAATGAAGGAAAGCAAATGATAGGATATAGAGTTCAAAACCATGATTATAAGGTTTTTCAAGAATTTTCTAAAAAAGTCCAATAAATTTAGCAAGACCCTCAAGGATATGAAAAAGGACCAATTAGAAATTAAGCATACACTGACTGAAATAAAAAATATTATACAGAGATCTAATAACAGACTACAGTATCTCAATAATCAAGTCAAACATTTAAAATACAAAGAAGCAAAGAACAAAACAAAACAAAACAAAAAAACCACTCAACTGAAAAAGAAAAAAGAAAAAAGAATCCAAAAATATGAAGATAGTATAAGGATCCTCTGGGACAACTTCAAGTGTACCAACATCAGAATTATGGGGTACCAAAAGAAGAGAGAGAGCAAGATACTGAAAACCTATTTAAAAAAATAATGACTGAAAACTTCCCCCACCTGGTGAAAGAAATAGACTTACAAGTCCAGGAAACACACAGAACCCCATATAAAAGGAATCCAAAGAGGACTACACCAAGACACATCATAATTAAAATACCAAGAGCAAAAGACAAAGAGAGAATATTAAAAGCAGCAAGAGAAAAACAGTTAGTTACCTACAAGGGAGCACCCATACGATTGTCAGCTAATTTCTCAACAGAAACTATCCAGGCCAGATGTAAGTGGCAAGAAATATTCAAAGTGATGAATAGCAAGAACCTACAGCCAAGATTACTCTACCCAGCAATCTATCATTCAAAATTGAAGGTCAGATAAAGAGCTTCCCAGATAAGAAAAAGCTAAAGAAGTTCATCACCACCAAACCAGGATTATATGAAATGCTGAAATGTATTTTTTAAGAAAAGGAATAAGAAAAAATAGGTAAAGATAAAAATTATGAACAGCAAATACATATATATCAACAAGTGAATCTAAAAATCAAGTGAATAAAGAAATTTGATGACTAGAATAAACTGGTAAATATAATAGAATCAGGGGCATAGAAAGGGAGTAGACTGACAAATCTCAGGGGGAAAGGGATGTGGGGATGCAGGAAGAGACTAGACAAAAATCATACATCTATGGATGAGGACAGTGTGTGGAGGTAAGGGGTGAGCAACCCGGTGGAGGAGAGCTATGGGGGAAAAAAGAACAATTGTAATAATCTGAACAATAAAGATTTATTGAATTTAAAAAGAAGCATCTTGAAGATTATTTATAAGAATAGACCAACTACCCTAAATTATTGTGATTTATCATCCATAAGCAAACACTCAGAAAGATAAATTAGGCTTAATTGCAATTTAGGAAGTGGTATTAATCTATACTGGGTTTTCTTACCTTCAAATTTGAACATACATGTAACTTAATTTTTAATCCCCAAAATGAAAAAATAAAAATAATATTTTTGAAGCATATGGAAAGGAATATAATACAGACATAATTTTAAGTAATTCTGTTATTGGGGTTTTCATTTCATTTCCCTCAGCATAGTATTCAACTAATTTTTGGATACAAGTGGTGACTCCTTTAGCCCCACTGCTCTGTATAGCAGCATTTTATCTCTAACAGAGGTCTTTTTCCCCTCCAAGTTGGGGCACTATGTCTCCCAGCTCTGATACTATCACTGAAATATGACTTCTGGTCACTGCAGAGGCTCCTTTATTTGCTCTTATGGTTTATTCCTAAGCAAGAATGAAAATAATTGTTATTTTCAGGCTCTTATTGTTATTCTCTCTGGATCCAGGGACTCCCCATTCTGTCAAGTCATCATTTGCCAGGAAATTTGTTTTTTGAAGACTTTTGTTTTTTTGTAATAATTATTGTCTTTAAGAGTGAATCTATTCATAGCTGTGCTGTTTTTACAAAGACTCCATTATAAAGAGAAATAGTTAGCATGACTGATAACCATTAAGTATTTGGGGAAAAAATGCTGGATATATTGCTTTAAAGGGGATAGTGAAATTAGAAAAATCTTCTTCCTTTGGCCTCTCAGAGAGGATTGGGGAGAAAAGTAACTAATTTATTTAAAATAGCACTGATTTTGTGGATAAATTTCTCATAGTTGAGAAAATAAAATAGAATACAAACATACAATTTCATTTGAAAATTATATTTATGGTACAATTTGTCTTTATATCAAGAGGTAATATAAATTTAAGATCTTAATATATAATTATCTGCAATATAAGGCAGAAAATTATTTTTTAAAAGGAATAAGAAACACATTTATTTTTGCTCTGCCAGGTAAGAAGGCCTATAAACATTTAGTCCAGTAGTAATGAACACACCTAGCATCCAAATCATTCTAATATTATTTCTCTAATAAAGGGATCCAGAGGCTTCTAAGAGCTGATTCTTAGGTAGTGACTCACAAAACGAACCTGAAAAATATTTCAGATCCAGAAAATAAGAAAATGAAAATAAACTAAATGCCAGAAGGTAATAAAATGCCGTTAAAATGAATAAAGAACTATTTGTATTTCCGTAACAGTCCTTCCTCTACTTTCATGTAGTGTGCCAACTGCTATGACTACAGTAAAAGGCATATGATTCCTATCAAGTCAATTGTGTCCTTCACTAGGATGGGATGTGACTTCTTCATTGGAATGAGTTAGAAACTGGCTTCAGCAAAATTTTAAATTTCTAGGTTCATATAAATTAAAGACAAAATCTTATGTCTGTGCACTTGAGTAAAAAATTAACTAGAAGGGATCTAATAATTCTACCTTTAACTAGATCTCTCACAGTTATGCTACCTAGAGCCCTAATATTTTTAAACTTACCTATCTATATATAAAAGCCTAAGCTACCATTGTGACTGTTCCGACCAGACGACTGGACAGTAGCTATTACATACACTGACCATTAGGAGGCAGATGCTCAACACAGGCGCTTCCCCCTGGTGGCCACTGTGCTCCTACAGAAAACCTCCTGTGGCTGGCCAACCTCCCTCCATCCTTCCCCCAAGCTGGCCATCCCTGATCAAGACTGGGTGAGACAGCCCCAAACAACCCCAATAGCTCACCCGGGCTGAGGGACCCTACCTGTGCATGACTATGTACAGTAGGCCTTTAGCATATTCATAAAATCAAACTGCTACCTCTGGAATGGCAGGCAGCCTGAGGAGATTCACAGGCCTAGTCCCCATGAAAATAACCATAACTGGTGAAAATTACTTTTAAAACAGCAATAATAACAACCATTTAAAGTCTCTGGAAATTTTCCTAAGAGCATATATACCATCTGAGGAAACTTTGATTTGAGAAAATCTAAATCTCAGTGAAAACAGTTTTTAGTTCTTAAAACATGACTTGCTCTTTCTCTCATTCTCTTCAGCTCAGCAGGATGGAAGAAGCTCCACTCCTGCTGGATATGACCAAGAAGACAATACAGGTATAAATCTATATTTTCTTCTAAGAAACTGTTGACTAAAGATTTATATCTTCAATTTCTTCTTGTAAGCATCTTCATAACCCTATAGTTGGTCTGATAACCATGGCAACTGCCATGTGACCAATGGGTGGGAGTATCAGTAGTGTGGAGATGCTGGACAAATGGATGACTCACCACTCAAAAGGGACCATGGGAGATTTCATCACACTATTCAGAACCACATGTGATTTAAAAGATCATTTATTTCTGGCATTTCCCATAGAATATTTTTGGACCACCACTGACCACAAGTAATTGACATAGTAGAAAATGAAACCATAGATAAGTGGAGACTACTTTTACACACATTACACATTTTGTGTATGTGTGTATGAATCAGAACAGTGAGTGCCTGGAATCTATCCTAATAAAAGAGTAAATGCAAATTGACCTTACATTTGACACACCCACAAGCCACACACACCAGCCAATCAGGAGTGAGTATGCAAATTAACCAAGATGCTGCAGCCATAGAGTGAGTAGGAGGCTTGGGTTTCCTGGCAATGGAGGAAGCCAAGCTTCCTGCACACCTTGACTGGCCCAGGCTTCCTCTCAAGGCTACAAAAGTTCAATTATAGAAGATAAATAAATGCCAACAAAAATTATTGTGGCCACCGATTGAGCAGGGGCTTAGGTTTCCCCAGAGATGGAGGAAGCCAAGTTCCTAGCCTCCCCTGGCCTTCACTCAAGGCTACAAAGTTTCAATTATAGAAGATCAGTAAATCCCAGATACCAGGGCTTCTGCTTGGGTCGTTGGGAGGCATGGCTGGCCTACAAACCTCCATAGGCCCCTCGCCCAGGCTGCTCCATGCCCCAAGGGAAACCCCACCCTGATCCAGGACACCCTTCAGGACAAACCAGCTGGCCCCCACCTGTGTACCAGGCCTCTATCCTATCTAATAAAAGAGTAACATGTGAATTAATCATCACTTCAACACACAAAATGGCTGCCTCCATGTGGTCAAAAATGACTGCCCCCATGTGGACACAAGATGGCTGTCACAAGATGGTCAGCAAGGGAGGGCAGTTGGGAAGGATTAGGCCAGCAGGAGTGGGCAGTTGTGGGCGATCAGGCCAACAGAGGAGGGCAGTAAGGAGGGACCAAGCATTCAAGGGAGGGCAGTTGGGAGCAATCAAGCCTTCAGGGGAGAGCAGTTAGGGGTGACCAGAGTGGCAGAGGAGGGCAGTTGTGGGCAACCAGGCCTTCAGGGAAAGGCAGATGAGGGGGACAAGGCCTACAGGGAAGGGCAGTTAGGGGTTACCAGGCCTTCAGGGGAGGGCAGCTAGGGGTGACCAGGCCTGTAGGCAAGGGCAGTTAGGGGCAATCATGTTGGCAGGGGAGTGGTTATGGGTGATCACGCTGGCAGGCAGAAGCAGTTAGGGGCAATTAGGAATGCAGGCAGGTGAGCAGTTGGGAGCCAGCAGTCCTGGATTGTGAGGGGGATGTCGACTTCCAACCACCAGCAGCTCCTCTTCCCTGCCAGCCCAGCCTGATTGGCTTCCATAGGGGCAGGTTAATCAAACCCCACCCATGCATGAATTCGTGCACCAGACCTCAAGTATAATTATAAATGAATATATATATAATGTATAGGTGCATATACATATGTGTATATCTATACATATATGTATATATACATATATTAATATCCATGTAATACTCATTATGAACATCATGAAAAAAATTTATTATCTTCATTTTACAGATGAGGAAACTGAGCCATAATGAGATTAAATGACTTTCTGAGATTTCACATTCTATAAGTAATGGAGGGTAGGGGGAAGTGAACTCTATCCCCACATCTTCATCCCTTTTTCCCACATCACAGCAATGTATCACTGAAGAGAATTATATTATTTTGATATAGTTCAAAAAATCTCTATGATGATAATATAAAATCTTGTCAATGTGGTTTACTGATTTGACACAGTTGCTTATTCTCTCCTCACCAATTTAAATTCTAATCTCAAAGTGGATATTTTTAGGTACTTAAGTCTGTTTTAAGTTTATGTACTTCTAAGAAAGCTTTAACTTCCTAATAGCCCTTAGGGCCTTAAATTCATAATAGATTCCCTAGCATCTGAAAATGATTTTACAAGTGTAAGATAACTTTGTGTAGGAAATAAGACTTAGAGAAAAATAAAAATTAAAAGTTGTAAATGTAAATTTATATAAATATTATTAATATTGCATAAATATACAATATAAAGGAACAGCATAAGTAGAGAAATATACTAAAAAATAAAGGCATATTTTAAGTCTTTTATGAGTGTTAACAACTGTTTTAACAAAATAAAAATCTATAAAAGCATTAGAGGAATTTATCCCTATATCTTTTGCTTCCTCTTTGAAAGAAATTAATATTCAAGAAACATATTAGTATCACAAATACTTCTCCACAATATTATAGCAACAATTACATGTACATAATATTGAAGACAAATGTGTATGAGAATGGAAAGAGGACTTATCAAGTGATATTATTGGTGTTTTTCCTATACATCCTAATGAATCCTCATAATGCTACTAAGGTAGTTTTCAGAGAGCTCAGGAAATGACATTGAGAGTCTGTTATGCATATAAATAGGAAATTATATAAGAAAACAAATGTGAGATAGTGACAGACAAAATAGCCTAAGCCCTGAGCTCTTCTGTATCATTTTATTCTTTTTAATATTATTTATATATTTTATATAAATTAAAACTGAATGAATGACTCTTGGAAATAAAATGCTTTGGTTGTGCTTATATTAAGCATGTAAAGGACATTAACAAGAGAGGTAAGGAAAAAAATTAATAAAGGAGGAGTTAATAACATGACAAAATCTATTAACAATAAAGAAAATCACAAAGCATAAAAACTCATTTAATACTATAAACTAGAAGAAGGTTTAGTTTTGAATTGGTGCAAATGATTTGACCAACAAAATTAGCCCTGCTAACCTTTCTTACAATATTTAGAACCATGGCATAACTCCACTGGATTTAATTGAACAGATATTTTTGAATCTCTCCTATAGAGGCTGAAAACAAATGCAATCCTTCTCCTTATGGCATTTACAATCTACTAGCAACTAAGACTCAGAGAGATTTACTTAATCCAGAAAGACTCAAATATCAGATTTACCACACAGCAAAACACAGACAATGATTCTCTCATCTCTTAAATGAACTAGAAGTATCAACATTTTTCTGAATTCAAGTGTCTGTTTAGGTCTCTTTAATTTGCTTTTGTACTGAGTTCAAATTTGCTTATGTTTTGGAACAGAAGTCTATAATTTCCCAAACACATATGTGTAGTATGATTTAAAATGCAAAAATATATATGCCACTTCATCAGATAGCAGATGGAAAGAACATATTATATAGCCATCTACAAAGCTAATGACCCTAATTATTCTAAGGTAAAACATTTGATCAAATAATTGCCTGCTATGTCAATAGTGGCAGATACATCTCACCCAAGCCTGCTGGGAAAAAAATAGCACAGAGATGCTTGTAGCCATTATCAACAGCATCTATATATATAAAAGCCTAAGTGACAATTACAACTGGACAACTTGCTGGTAGCTATGACGAGCACTGACCACCAGGGTGCAGATGCTCAATACAGGAAATGCCCCCTGGTGGTCAGTGGGCTCCCACCGTCCAACCTCCCATGTCTGGCCCATCTCCCATGGTCCCTACCGCTGGCCAACTGGCCACAATTGGCTCTGATTACCAATCAGGCCAAGGAACTTCACCCATGCACAAATTCATGCATCGGGCCTCTAGTGCTATAATAAATAATAAATAATAAATAATAAATAATAAATAATAAACAAACTAAACTCTGAATAAAACTAGCTGGTCTATCATTGAAGATGGAAGAGAATACAGCGTAAGGGAAGTGTTCTCTGCCCAAAGCCCATAATCTGAGTCAACTGAGCATTCATTGATTTGGGACCTAATGGGTTGTAGAAGTCAACTTTTCCTGCAAAACAACAGCCTGAGCATAATGAAGACATGTTTCTCTAATATGTTCCATAAAAATTCACTGCCAGACACCGGGGTCAGCCTGTGCGCAAAGACCAAACTGGGACATCACCTTCTCACATACTGTCCACTATTAAATTGAGGAGCACAGACCAATCATAGAGGCCAATGAGGAAAGTAAAGAGACTGCACATTTATAAATAATTTCTCAAGATTAGATTTGGAAAGCAGCCTATTTCTAAACTCCTTGTGATTCGAGTTGTAAAGAGTTATCAAAACAGTTTAGTTCATCAGACTATGATATGCAAAATGGCCATGGCACTCTCATACTGCAAATTAAACCAATAGAATTAAACAATTAATTCTTAAGTGTCCTTCAAATAGTATACTTTTCTAAAAGGAAAGATCATTAACTACATCTATGCTAAAAAGTTATGGTAACTTATGAGGTGAAATAAATTGAGAACAAACACTAGCATTCTTTTAGGTTATTTTTATTAATGACAGCGATTCCATGGGTTGGATATTGCTTCCCAATTAAGTATATTCATAAACATGGAACCATTTTCATCTCTCTAAAGATTAAATATTGTTCAGTGGGCAATTATTACACATTTATCTCTACATTCATGTTAACTAGGTTCTAACAAAATATTTTTCCATAAAGTTTTTATGTTTTTCTCTAATATCTAATCAGGAAAAAAAATCTAATAAGTAAAAAAATCATAATCATAAAATATTTATGGTCAATAAAAACAAAATCTTCATGGTCTATAGTTTTGTTTCATTTTAATTTTTAGATCAATCCCCATGCAGTGACTTTACTCTGTAACAACTGTTATTAACAATATCAATCATTTTCTTTATTAGTAACTCTTGCACGTGTTTCTATGATAGCTTCCACTATGATGAAAATGGTAAATGACAAAATATACTTACTACCACAGAATAACAACTTTAAACTCAACTAATGAAAATAAAATCCAGTGTTTGATCTGAATAGATCAGCATTTCTTGATATATTTTTTTTCATTATTGTCCCTGCCAAGGAGACATTTTAGATTGCTTTTCCTAATTCCCCCAGTGAGCTAATGATACAGATGTACACAATGTCTATTTATATATTTTGACCTATTTGGAGGGCCATAAACCATTGTAATGGCTAAGATAGTTATGCTCCTCAAGAAACAACTTTTGCCTCCCTAGGGTCATATAATCACCCTCCCCATTGATAATTCATAGGATAGAGAAATGAGTTCTCATATATTTTCACCACAGCGTTGTACAAGAAATTTAATAACTTACTAGGTATCTGGTAGAGTGGCCAAAATGTTTATCTGGAAAGCAAAATTTCTTTGAAGTTTTACTTAAGCATTCTTACACAGTTTTATTCTAATTCATAATATATCCATGTTTTCTGTGGTTTATAGTGCATTTCCCTCCCACCCCAAATATTGTTATTAGAGTGAACCCACTACAAAAATGTCATGTGTGTGCTGTGGCATTGTGTACCTCTGCCATATTGTGAAATACCCTTCTTGGTCACTGATATTCCTGTTCAGCAATAGTATTGAAAGGCTCATGAATTCTTTAACACTACCTATGGGTGACTAAAATGACTCATGTTATGCAATGCAACTAAACAGATTAAACAAGGAAAGAACTCTTCCATCATCATTTTTTTTTTAGCTTCCAGACCCCTGCTTCCTGTCCCTTTTCCACCCAACCCCTCACCTTCTTCCTCAATGGAAAAGATGAATAAACAAATTTCTGTTATTCCGGTCACCCAACCTGCCTGTGACATCCTGTTATGGCACCCTGAGCTGACTAATGCACCCTTCCATAATGTTCTTTTAGGCCATTTACTCTTATATGACAAATGTCTTATAGCTAATAGACTACTATTATCACTTTAAGTAGTATTAAACTCCTGTTTATTTCAAATAAGGAGGCAAAGAGATGCCTTTAGTACTATAGAACTGTAAGAAAACCACTGGTTCTTCAATTTTATAATCATTAATGGTTAGTTTCCATAAAGTTAACACATACTACATTAATTACATTAATGGTTAGTTTCCAGTTAACACATACTACAACCTGTGTATACTCCAATAATGACTTAATTAACCTGCTTTCTCACCATCTCTGTGTTGTAACATAAGGAACACATCTGGCCATAAGCGGTATTCCTCATAACTATTTAATATCTGGTTAGAGATTTTGTCTGGTTTATATCTTGTAATTATGAATTCAAGAGTCAAATCTTTCAAGTACTTGGGAAAAGTAGGATAGAGGTATGTATGTACTTCACTCCAGCTTGGCACTGCTTCCCATGCACTGCCTTTTACTTGAGATCTTATGTCCAGGTGATGTCCATGGATAATTATTTGGATCTAGTAAATAAAATTTGTGTTGAAACTGTTTTATTGAATTTATTAGGTGATATTGGTTATTGAAATTGTATAGGTTTCAGGTATACAATTCTACAATGCATCACCGGCCTATTGTATTTTATATTCACCAACCCAAGTGTTGAAATTCATATTCAGTTTTCATAGGAGTTTATATTTAAAGATCAGTATTAAGGAGTTTCTGATTTTCTTGCTTAAATATGTAAATATGTGGGCAAATACTTAGGCAAGAGTTGAGTTTCCACTAGTTGTTACAAAATTGTTTCAATATAAAATTGTCCTTGGGCTCTTATTACTAGCAAATCCAGATACCAATGGCTAAAACATACATCAGCTACTGGACAAAACACAAACTAACAAGGATCAAGGTGACTTTCCTGCTCTTTGATCTTTCAAGAGACCCTTCAAGGAGGTAAAATAAAGACGTGGAGAGACTCACTCATCACTCATTTTTTTATCCTCAGCAATACAACCTGCAACTTTCAAAAGGAGCATTGTTCTTATTCCCAGAATTCTATTTGTTACCGATATTCATAAAGTAGGATACAAAATCTCAATTCATCCTTATGCAAACAACCCCTTAAGTAAGTCTGCATATTGTTTAATTTTCTTTAAAGAATTAAATTAATTTAAAGTCAACCTCTATACATTGTTATCTTTCTCACCCCATAGGATCACAGATGTATATAGCAACATTATTATTAAGTAGGCACACCTTTAGAGATAAAATTCATTTAGCATGGATTAATTTCCACAGGACTATGGCAGTTTCTACACCAACTGTCTCTTGTGGAGAGGATATCTGTCTTATCTTTGCTAAAGAATGATAAATCTACCTTTTTATATAGATTATCTAGATGTTTAAAATAGCTCAGAATGGAGCAGGAGCCAGTTTTTTATAGAACTCTCTTCCCCAGGCCTATTGTCTATAAAAGTTTCTCAGAACCTATTATTTGAATTTTTTCACCCTTCCTAATTTTAAAGATAACATGTACTTTCTCTTTCCAAAACTGCCTAAAATTTTTTTTCTGTTCATTATTTACATACTAGAGGCCCAGTGCATGAAAACTCATGCACTGGAGAGAGGGGTCCCTCACCCCAGCCTGCTCCCTCTCACAGTCCAGGAGCCCTCAGGGGCAGGAGGCAACCTGGTGATCAGGGGAAGATGATGCCCACATCCCACCACTGCTGCTGCCACTGCCATCAGCACAAGCTTCAGCCAGCTCTGGTTACCTGAGCCTCAGCGGCCCTGGGTGACTGGGCAGCTGAAATCCGAGGCTTGGCTGTGGCTGGGGCCAACCCTGTGCAGCTGGGGGCTTGAGGGCGGGTCCAGCCATACCGTGTGCCTGCCACCCCCCTGGCTTGGTTGAAAGGACTGGGAGACTCTGCTGGGACTGAGGGAACTGGGCACTGCCATCTTGTGGCTATGGGTGGTGCCATCTTTATGATGGCATGATGGTCAGTTTGCATATTTTCTCTTTACTAGATAGGAAGATTCTCAAAGTGAATTACTCCCATAACATTAAGAACCATGTGGGTAAGTTAAAATTGTACTGAAATGATGGTAAAAAATTACATTCCTTGGATCCCACCAACTTTGGCTTTTCTCTTAATGATGCCATTATAATTAGCTAGTTTTTAATAATAGGAAAGGAGCAAAGGGGAGGCCAGACATTATAGGCATGTCATCTGGGCAGCTTCACCAGGGAGCTGCAGCTTTATACTCCCCAGGGAACTACCTGCCCATTCCCTGCAGCTTACCAGGGGAAGGCACTGGACAAAGGGGAAATAGGTGCATACACAGTGAGTTGTGGTGACATAGGGAAGGTACTTGCCTGTCAATCAAGCCTGGGAACAGAGATCATTGGCCAGAGAAGGCAGGGCCACTGCAAACTTGGGAAATTTGGGGAATTCATTATCCCCTTGACAAGGTAGCTTGCACTCTTAACTCTCTTGTGACTCTTGCTTGGTTCTCTGCTCTTGGCTCTCTGGCTCCTTTGGCTTTGCTCCTGCCCATGTTCCCTCCATGCTCATGTGGCCAGGCAGACCTCACTCCTATTGGACTAATGGACTGCACCTGGGAACACAAACTAAACTAGCCTGATGCTGGGTTAGACTGTGTCTCAACATGAAATGGAAACTTTGGACACTGGCTTTGATTTTAGCTCTGCTAAAAGTAAAGTAAGTAGGACTTCTTCTTTGGTAGGACAGTGGGAGGGGGGGGCTTAAAAACAGAGGTTTGATTCCACAGAAATAAAACTTTCTACAATATCTCATCCTCCCATGTGAGTCTCAGAAAATTCCTTTTCTCAGGATATGAAAGAAGCCCACTCCTAAATGACTTTAAACACTGAAAATAATTCCTGAAATAAAGATAAAAAAGTCAGAGTAATAAACAGCTACTTGATCTATTCCACTAAATTGAAAGTTCACTTGTTTTTTATTTCCGCCAGCATTTTCTCCTCTATGAGTCTATTAAAGTATGGCAGGGAGGTTACATACAGATGGAAAAGGCTAAATAGGAGCATAAAGCATTTACTCAAGCTGCTGAAAACATTTCAAGAAGGGTTATAAAAGTTTCAGGGAGGACAGTTGCATAACCAATTGTTTTTATAACCCCTGAGTGAGGTTGGGAGACAGTTTAAGGAGAATCAAGGTGAGATCTAGAAAGCAGAACTGAGAACTCAAATGAAACTTAATTTTTTTAATTAATTTAATTTTCTTGGCTAAAAGCCTTATGATGTAAGTTTGTACTAATGACATGTCCTTGAATCACACAGTATCATTCACACAACTTTGTTGAACCTCATTTTAGAAAAATAAACACCTAATTGTGGAGGTTTACTGAGGGGTGATAAGAGAGAATATGCACAGGATTATGCCTGTATAGGAGAATTTCCATCACAGAAAATTCACCAGTTAATTTTTAACTATAATTTTCTTCAGAATTCTAGTAGGCATAGTGACAGCTAATAGAATTTCACTGATTCAAAGAAGCATCTTCTAATTCTCCAAAAAAATAACCACAAAGTATAGTTTACATTAGAGTTTCTATTTTTTTTCTTTCTTTCTTTCTTTTTTTAAGAGAACTTCATTCCCTATTCATACATAAACTCCCTGGGAGAAATTAACAAAGAAAAAAATGACTAATAAGTATTTGTCTCACATGCTGAATTTGATCCATAATAATCCTGTTTTCCTTAATACTGAAATAATGGAATAAATAATTATTAATTAATTATAAGTTATTCCCAGGAAACAACATTATAATGTACAGATACATTATAATTAAGAATTTCACAAATTGTTGCTGGTCAAAAAGTTACAATACCAATGAGGTTTTCATATTGAAAGAGGATGACAAATTCTTTAGCCAAAAGACAAACCAGTGATTTTGTATTTCATTAACCATCAAACTTAATAAACAGAGTCATTCCTATAATCCCTTAAATAATAGAGTATAGGTGCCCACTTAACTCTCTGTGTAGAATACATATATGTGAGAGAAATCAAGATGGTGGCATAGGTGAACATTAAACTTTAGCTGCCTCACACAACAATTTCAAAACTACAGCTAAAAGACAGAATGGACATCATCCAGAACCACAGGAAAGCTGGCTGAGTGGAAATTCTACAACTAGAAGGAAAGAGGGAGGCTCACGGAGACTCAGAGGAGCTGCAAAAAGCTGAGGTATGGAGACACGCACGTGGAGAGAACAGGCGGCAGTGTGCCTGGCTGGCTTCCAGTGGGAGGGAGACAGAAACTCTCAACTGCACTGAACCCCACTTCCAACTGCACTGAACTCCAGTTCCAGGCAAGACTCATATGGGGGGAGTCTGGACTGTCATGAAAAGGAAGGAGTGCACAAAAACTTAGGGCAGCTGCGAAAGGCAGAGGTCTGGAGGCGCACAAGCATGAGTGCGCACACAGAGGGCTGACTGCTGATTGTGCTGCTGGCTTTCTCTAGTGGGAGGAAGACAGAACCTCCCAACTGTGCTGAAATCCACTTCTGACTGCACTGAACTACAGTTTTGGGCAAGACCCTGGGGACCCAGACTCATGTGGGTCCCCAGAGCACACAGAAACTCAGGGGAGCCAAAAAGGCAGAGGTCTGGAGGCTTGCAAGGAAAAATGCATGCAGAGGGGGCTGAAGCAATTACTGAGGGACACTGAGACTCAATGGCCACGTAGGGCAGGGCTGACTGGAAGCCAAGGCTGTCTGCTCAGCCCTGAGACTCCACCCCATCCAAGTTGAACACAGAGGCTATTGCAATTTTGCAAGTCTTATATCATAAGGCTACCTCTGGCACAGAAGTTCTCCCAGTACAGACACAGGTGATCCTCACAACCAATTTGCTTGGAGGTCAATTCCCCTCAGTGATACCAACAACAATCAAGACTTAACTACAATAAGACTGTACACAGTCCACAAAAGGGTACACCAAGATAGTCCACATCAGGTAACTGGGAAGGCAGAGCTACAGGGCCATATAGGACACCTAGCACACAAAGCTATTCTACCAACTCAGGCAAGCAGTGAAAATGAGGATACAAGGGAACAGATTACAAATGAAAGAAATAGAGGAAAACAACTGGATACAGAGTTCAAAACCACGGTTATAAGGTTTTTCAAGAATTTCCTAGAAAAGATAGATAAATTTAGCGAGACCCAAGAGGAAATGAAAAAGGGCCAACTAGAGATGAAAAAAAATCAACTAGAAATTAGACATACACTGACTGAAATAAAAGATATTATACAGAGACCTAACAGCAGACTAGAGGAATGCAAGAATCAAGTCAAAGATTTGAAATACAAAAAAGCAGAAAACACTCCACTGGAAAAGCAAAAAGAAAAAGGAATCCAAAAATGTGAAGATAGTGTTAGGAGCCTCTGGGACAATTCAAGCATACCAACATCAGAATTATGGGGTTGCCAGAAGAAGAGAGAGAACAAGATACTGAAAACCTATTTTAAAAAAATAATGACTAAAATCTTCTCCTACCTGGTGAAAGAAATAGACTTACAAGTCCAGGAAGTGCACAGAACTCCAAACAAAAGGAATCCAAAGAGGACTACACCAAGACACATCATAATTAAAATACCAAGAGCAAAAGACAAAGAGAGAATATTAAAAGCAGCAAGAGAAAAACAGTTAGTTACCTACAAGGGAGCATCCATATGACTATCAGCTGTTTTCTCAACAGAAACTATGCAGGCCAGATGTAAGTGGCAAGAAATATTCAATGTGATGAATAGCAAGAACCTACAACCAAGGTTACTCTACCCAGCAAAGCTATCATTCAGAATTGAAGGTCAGATAAAGAGCTTCCCAGATAAAAAAAAAAGCTAAAGGAGTTCATCAACACCAAACCAGTATTATATGAAGTCCTAAAAGGTACTTTTAAGAGGATGAAGAAGAAGAAAAAGTTAAAGATAAAAATTGGGAATAACAAATACATAACTACCAACAAGTGAATCTAAAAATCAAGTGAATTAAAAATCTGACGAACAGAAAAACTGGTAAATATACTAGAATCAAGGGCATAGAAAGGGAGTGAACTGACAATTCTCAGGGGGAAAGCGGTAAGGGGAGTGCAGGAGAGATAGGGCAATAATCATAGACCTATGAATGAGGACAGTGCGGTGGGGGAGGTAAAGGTGGAGGAAAGGGTAGGAGGGGGAAAAAAGAGGAATAATTTTAATAATCTGAACAATAAAGATTTATTAAACAAAAAGAGAGAATACATAAATGTGCTGTATTTCTTCTGTAGAAGGGACCTAAAATCATTTAGATAAGATGATTTAGCTGTCATGGATTCAGCCAACAAAAAAGAAATAATACCAAACAAACAACGTAAGTACAGAAGTATCAAGATTAAAAAGAATGAGAGCTGGTTCAATGCCCTGGTGGGTACCATATAAGATGTCCCCTCCCTCACCTTTTCAACTCAAAATTAAGAAATCAACATTTTAAACATAAAATGGAACACATTTTATTTAGTAATTACTGCAGGTAATGTTAGGATACCAGTACCATGATATTACGCAGCATATCACTTTATTCAGCCTCTGTTGCATCACTGCTCTCCTCTTCATCACTATTAGTTCCAGACATATCAATTTCTATTGTATCACTGCTGTCATCTGAGTCACTGTCTATATATATGAGATTATCCTCATAAACTGGTGGCATTTTCTGAGCTAACTTTGTTCGTGTTCTCATAGCCAATCCTTCTTTCCTCATGAAACTGAAGCACCATTTTGCCTTTCCTGTAAAATCAACAATGTTCATTTCACTTGCAAATATTCTTGCCTGACATTGAATAAACTTGGTGGCAGACATAAGTCACTCTGGCACTGCTCGATAATCCAAGTTTTAATTTAAGCCTCTGCTCCAACTTTGCTCATTTTGCTGGTTTTCCTCTTAAGGCCTTCTAATTTTTTGGCATCTTAAGAAGTTGTTCTTTCTGTTTTCTCCACTGTCTGATCATATGCCCAGTGGGAGTAGGTCCAAATTGTCTATCTGTAGCTCTCTTTCTACATTCTTTTGCATAGATGATTACATTCAGTTTGAATTTTGCAGAATAAAACAATCACATACCGGTATTTATCTTTTTACTTTTTGACATCTTTATGGGCCCAGAACACTCTGGTCCCAGTTGCATTGCGCACTCTCCACCTCCACCTCCAATTATGGCACCAGCTGACATCAGTAACAATAAGGCTTGTGATTGGAGGAAGCCTGTTTGACAAGGTATGGGCAGCTAGGTACCCATATGACTCCCTTCTCAGCTGACTTCCATGTATAAGATGCCCCTCAATTTTCAGTTTAATAATTTTAGGGAAAAAATAGTCTTATACATGGGAAAATATGGTATTTTGTTTGTTTGTTTGTTTGTTTGTGGGTTTTTTTTGGGGGGGGGAGGTGGAGTTTTTTTTTGCTCTCTTTACCTGTGTTGTATATCTAGATTTCTCAAGGTCTTTCCACAGACCCCATACTTTTTTTCTCCAAAATATATTTTATTGATTTTTTACAGAGAGGAAGGAAGAAGGATAGAGAGTTAGAAACATCAATGAGGGAGAAACATCGATCAGCTGCATCCTGCACACTCCCCACTGGGGTTGTGCCCACAACCAAGGTACATACCCTTAACCAGAATCAAACCTGGGAGGGACCCTTCAGTCAGCAGGCCGACGCTCTATCCACTGAGCCAAACTGGTTAGGGTGACCCCATACTCTTTAATGTAGTGTTCTCTCCATTAACTCTTTACTCAAGGATCCTTTGATAATGTATGGCTCCCAAATTTTTATCATCACTTAAGACCTTTATTTTGAGGCAGGACCCTAAAGGGAATTCAAACGCAGCAAAGATGAATTTATTAAATTTTCTCCAAAACTGCTTCTTATCCAGAGTTGCCCTATCCCAGCAACTGAGAGAACTATGCATCTGGCTTACAAGGTGAACCATAAAATGGATTATTTTATTTCTCAGCAATAATGTCTCTTTAATGACTTTTGATTTTATACCTGAAGTATTTCTATGCTATCTTCTCCTTTCCATCTCCAAAGTGTCCACCATTGTGGTTCAAGCTATTATCCTCTTCTTTTGGCTTGTCAACTGCTCTCTCCTCTCCCACTGATTTTCTAAACTACACATTCTTCATAGAAAGTACAGAAAGATCTTTTTAACATGACGATCTTATTATTCCCCATCACTCAAAAAATCTTAGAAAGGCTTTTCATTGTTATGAATTTAGGCAAAGTTCTTTAAATGGCTGATTCACTTTGTTTATTCTCACCCCTGTCTTCCTTCACAGCTTCATTTTCATCTTCTGGGTCTACAGTTCCATGAATTCTCACCTGTAAAGACTTTTGCACATGACCAGTCTTCCATATGTTTCTCCCAACCTCTTGGCCCAAACAATGCCAATTCATCCTTCTGATCTCAAGTCAAATACCCTTCCTCAGAGAAGTCTCTTCTAACTTCTGTGTTCAGATGAATTCCTAATTTGTATTTTTTTTTCAGTCATAGTGCTTACCATTCTTCTTTTATATATATATATATATTTTTTGGAATTATTTGATTAATATCTGTTTGCCCCCTTTCTTCTCATGCTACTGGTCCATGAGCAAGGGATTATATTAGCTTTGATGACTTCATTTCTGGCACATAGCTGGTTAAACAAATGAGGGAATAAACAAAAGTAATTGAACAACAAAAGTGGCAGCCTATAGAAAAATCAAATCTTACGTACTTCATAACATGAAGACTTAATTCTACTAGTAACCATTTAATTATGCTGATTTGAAATGTACATAAAGGCTAAATTAGTTGGAGAAATTTCTATAAACTCAGGGGGAAAGAGTTAAAAGGAGGGGATACATGAGCAAGACTTTTTGAATATTCTTAAGAATTATATCAGTTTCCTAATAATTCAAAGTGATTGCTAGATTCAATTTTGAAAATTGAATGTTATCAACAAGAAGGTTATCCTTAATTGAAGGTCAGTTTAAAGGCTAATTTATCACTTTAAATTGGACATCTACCTACATGGTATTTGTATATAAAGTTTTTTTTATATATTATTACACTCAACCATCATTTTTCATTCAGGGAAGACATTCATCTTCTCTTCTTCATTTTATATTTACTACAATTTACATAATAGGACATGTCTTCCTTTTAAAACTACATTGAAACAAACACAGGCATGCCATTAATTCAGTTTATGACTCATTGCCATTTTAACATCTGACCTAATTCTTAATGTTTTCAGTGGTTTTTAAATAATATTTTAATTTTCTTTTTCATTTTCTTGAAAGGAAGTTTTGGAGTATTAATAAAACAACAGAATTTGATCATGATAATGTGATTATAAATAATTAAAATATATATTTTGCACTTGATTTTTATAATAAATTTTTGTTTCTGAGCTCAGTGTGAAAGGAAGAGCTCAATGTGTATATAAAGTCATTAGGAGACGGTGCCTTATCTAAGTAACACTAGATAGTATATACATTTGTGGCAAAATGCTAGAGAGAAGAGATACTTTGCGCATATAAATTTTTCATATTAAAATAAAATAGGCCACTGTATGTTAGCATTTTCTAAGCAGAGAAAAACTATATGACCTAATTAGAAAAGAAACATTTGAAAAGAGATCTTGGAGCACAGAGTTAGATAACAGAGTTAGAGATACAATTTGTTGTGTATTGTATTGTTTTATTCTTTTTCTGCAAATCTCTAAAATATTATTGAGTTAAGCACATGTCTAAAATGGATTTTTTTCTATTAAGTTATTAATTATTATGTTATATTTAATATAAGATTTAGATTATATCAAACAGTTAAGAGAAAACTTGAGTGTTGATGAGGACTTGTAAAATCTGACTGTATTCCTGTATTATATATACAATTCCATAAGCTTCCTTGTTTACTTTTCCCCAGATAATCTGAGTACATTTCTGCACTTTCCCACAAGTGCTTCTGTATGAGAGATACTGACAAAAATAGAAAAAAATATAGAAAATTTTATTTTGAAATAAAAAACTATTTGGATGTTTGTTGTCAGTGTCCTCTTCTTGGTGAAAGGTTTACTCTAAATATATTTTGCACTAAAAAAAGTATATTTCCCTCATTCTAGTCACACCTACTGAGAACATAATTGTGTCCCCAAAAATATTTGTGTTGAAACTTTGACACCTGCAGTGTAACTCTATATGGAGATAGGGCCTATAAAGAGGAAATTAAAGTTAAATGAAGTCATTAAGGTGGGGCCTTGATCTGATAAGGTTAGTGTATATAGCCTGTTTCCCCCAAAATAAGACAGTATCTTATATTAATTTTTGCTTCCAAAGATGTGTTGATATATTTACTTTTTTAGAAGTTAGTTTATATGACTCAGCTTAAAATTTGCATGGGAACTAGCTTCTTGCAAAGGAGTCAATGAAATATAAATACTAATTTTTTTGAGCAAACATAAAAATTTATTGCATTTTTACTGATAGATGCAATCATAAAAAATAAAACAATGAGCTGCTTCAAGTTTTGGACTTTTTAGTTCAAGATGTCCAATAAAAACATATTCTAGCAACTTTTAGACATTTAAAGCTAGAAGTTAGGTCAGGGCTAGAGATCACCCATACACAGAGGTCAGAAGAAATCTTTGGGAGTGAAGGATATAAATAGAGAAGAGCAGAGGGCTAAGGAACCAGACTTGGAAGACATTCAGAACTTGTGGCTCTAATAAAATAAAAGGTAGAGCTAGAAAAAAAAAGTTAAAAGGTCATAATATACACTCAGTCACAGCCTTAGCTAAAAGATCATATTTATAAGAAGCATTGAAGGAAAAAAAAAATTCCCACTAAAACAAGTGGCTTTGGTATCTTGTCCTATCTTATTTTAGTCTAAAATAGTAGACAGTTCATTTAGGACATCTTTTCTTCTATATTTTATAAAGCACCATTGATGTTCCACAAATAATACCTTGGGAGGGGGGTTGGTACCTAAATCCAATTCTAAAGTACAGCTTGATGCATGTTTTAGAGAATTCTTTTTAAACAAGCAATTAAAAAGAACTGATTATTAAAATCACACAAGACCTGAAAAATAAATGAAGGAAAATATATTTGGGAAGTTGAACAGATGTTAATGCTTTTTAAAAAGTTGAACAAAGAGTCAATTTCCATCTAATCGTTGTGTGGTCAGTTTGCCAAAAGTAACAATTTGCATTTGTAATTTAAAAGAAAACAGCAAGCAGCATCTGAATGCAAATGAGCATTTGGGGGTGTTTCTTTTAATGAGCAGGTAAAACAGTTGCACAAAAGCAAACATTGAACACAGCGACAGGAACGTTCGGTGTTCAATGTAATATTTAGCCAATAATTGTTATAATAGTACATAAGTATAGATACAAATACTTTGTCAAAAGCAATGAAAACTATCATGAGTGGGAGAGCATAAAAACTTAAGGATGCTAACTTAAAAGTTATAATGGCTTATCCTCAACTGTTTAGTGAAGATATGATTGATATGCCCATTATTAAGGCTTTAGCGTTAAGTTGTAATATTAAGAGGAAAAAAAAAAGACTGAATCTGAAGTAAGGATAAGGAACTCTCCCAAAATGATTAAGGCTGGGGGTGGAATGGATAATTGCTAAAAAAAAAAAAAAGATGTAATTTACAGACAAGTTAGAAACCTCTTTTTACTCTGCTCCTCTCCCCCATGTTGATCTATTTGTCCATTATTGTTAGAATGCTACAATTACTCTGCCAAGTGGTAACTGGGGAAGCAAAAACACTTTTATTGAGAGTGGAAATGCAAATATAAAATGGCTAAAAATGAGCAGATGGAACTGGGATTGAAGGACATTTATTTGATGTCTGCTTCTTTGCACAAGTTCACATTCATCTAGCCTTATTCTGTCACCTCGACATTCGTGGGTAAGGAAGCAGCAGCCTGGTGTGAAGAGGTTGGAGTCTACGCAACTTGGTGGTGGGAGCCATGCAATGAGGTGGGCCAGTTGCACAATCTGCCACTTCAGTAATCCTGATTGTGGTAGCACTAGCCACAACCTGGTACGATCAGGGGTCCCAGCTTTGTTCTTGCAGCTATCCAACATGTCATGTCCCGTGGTCTCAGCCACCTTGCCCTTCTACCTGGATAGATTACCTTTAACATCACATACAGCTGCTTTCCATAGAATTTGCAAGAAGCAAACCTGTAGGCAATCAGTGTTACAGAAGTGAATCCTTACCGGGAAGGAATTATAGAAGTGAAGGGAAATTTGATTCAGACACCAAGAGAGGAAAAAAATGTCATTTAGGGAAAAAACACACCCCTGTGTTTGGAGCTTTTTCCAAAATAAGAAAAAGAGTAATTGAGTACCTTGCTGAGAATGACACAGCTATAAGTGATGAATCAGGTTTTAAGGCCAGTGGCCTGACTGTGGTACCTGCATCTTTAGCTGTGAAATTGGACGGCAAGTCCAGGAAGGGACTTTTCATGCTCTCTGGGCCCACCTCTGCCATGCACTTGTCACATATTATTTCCTTATTTATATTTCCTGCTAAAGAGAAAGCTTCTAAAAACAGAGATTGTTTTATCTTTTCACCCAGTCTAGTAATAAGTAACTATTTTTATTGTTGTTGTTAATCCTCAAGCTAAGATAATTTTCAATTGATTTTTAGAGAGAATGAAAAGGAGGGGAAGAAACACACAGAGAGAAACATGGATGTGAGGGAGACACATTGATGGGTTGCCTTCTGCACAAGCCCCGATCAGGTTCCAGAATCTAGCCTGCAGCCCAGGTACGTGCCCTTGACCAGAATTAAACCCGAGATTCTTCAGTCCATAGGCCTGCGCTCTATCCACTAAGTAAAAACAGTGAAGGCAGGAACTCATTTTTTTTTGTTTTAAACTAAGTTTCTTATTTTTACTGATTCTTTCCTCAGTCTGGGAAGTTCTAGGATAGCTTTATACTATTCTCAGCCATATCTATTTTGGAAATAAATAGTTTTTAGCTATCGAACAGCCTTAAAGCCCATACCAGTGACATGATCCTCCATTAAAAGAAAAACTATCCTTTACACATTGCCTAACATATGACTACATTATAAGAAATCAAGACCATTATACATTATTGTCATAGTCCATATGCCCCTGTATATTTTTAAATCGCCTGGTATTTTAAAATTAATATGCATATATCAATTACTATGTGCTAAGCTTTATTAATTTATATCATTCACACTTATCCTTCACATCAGGTACCATTATTAACACACGATTATACAGAGGGGAAAACTGAGACAAAGGGGCAGCTGGAAGAGGTGGCATTTCAATCCAGATTGTCAACCCCAGAGTCTTTGCTCTCAACTCTCTCATCTCCTGCATTGTATCCCTTCACTCAGATAAACTCCCGCTGCTGTTTTCTGTGAGCCTCTTCAGGGAAGGGGCTACAGTGAATTTGAGTTAAACAGTGGCATTGAGGCAGAAGATAAAGTACTCTGGCACAAAATTACTCTGTGAATTTTGATAAGTCACTTAGACTCTCTGGGTTGATTATAACATGTGAGGATTTCCAAGAGGTTTTCTTCTAAATATTGACAGCACATGAGATGCTCTCCACAAAATATGTAGTACATTTGAGGACCTCAGTAAATGTTAGGTTTTCCCGACTCAAAAATTCTATGAGACATAGAAATATTGCATCGTCCTTACAGACCAAAGAGTTCAGGAATAAAATAAAATATCCAGTGAAATACTAGTTGCCTAGTTAATACAACATTTTGGGTTCCTGGATCCAGTTTCATTCAACTTGTAGGTTGGGGTTTCTAGGGGATGGGGGTTGCTTCCCATGCAACAAATACCAAGCAGTTCTCAGACACTAGCAGGGTGTCTGAGAATTAAACTCAGTTCTGACACTATCTACCTGGCCACCCATCACATTCCACAGGCTAAAAGCTCAGTCCTACAAGAGGGCCCCACCTGCCCACTTCAGATGCCAGTCACATATGTAGGTTATATATTACCTGGGCTTCTGACTGAAGGTTCCAATGACTCCCTCCAACTCAGGATACTATTAAAAGTCGAGCCGAGACTGGTTTGGCTCAGTGGATAGAGCGTCGGCTTGCGGATTGAAAGGTCCCAGGTTCAATTCCGGTTGGGGGCATGTACCTTGCTTGCAGGCACATCTCCAATGTAGGGTGTGCAGGAGGCGGCTGATTGATATCTCTCTCCCATCGATGTTTCTGACTTTCTATCTCTCTCCCTTCCTCTCTGTAAAAAATCAATAAAATATATTTTAAAAAAAAAAGTCGAGGTTGTTTCCTGTACTTCTGACCTCCTGGCTACAAATGAGAAGGTTCTCAGGACCACAGGTTTGATTAATTTTCTGGAACAGGGAATAAGTACCAGATTGAATTAAAGAAACCTGTGTTAGATTTATGGTTGTACTTACACAGATAGCTTCAGGTTCTGCCATTCGCATCTTCATCAAGTTAATTTCTCTGAACCTCAGTTCACTCCTTTGTTAAATGTAGGTGATAATACCTGCAGTATTTTTGAGTATTGTACTGATGCGTTACAAGTTTTCAGTAGGCACCTTGCAACACAACCTCCTTTACAGAAAGCAGCTACGGTGGTTGTCAGATGATCTATCCTCAATTCTACTTCATTCAGTGATTTAATATTCTATTTAATGTTATCATTTCCTAAAGCAAAGATGTCTGTTGTCCTTATCAATGAAGGAAATACCTTAAGTGTAACTCACTTTGAAATATTGCATCTCACTGTGATTGCTACATTGGCACAATAAACAATCAGTGTACAGAGAAGACTAATGGGATGATAAAAGATAGGAAACCTGGATGTAAATGGAGTGGTTGAAGAACCAAAGAATAGTCAGGTTAGAAAAGTGAAAATGTAGGATGGAGCCAGACAGAAAGGCTGCTATGTTCAAATTTTGAAGAGATGTCATGCACAAGAGTGAGTCTATTGCTGTAAAGGGCAGAAGTAAGAAAAAAGAGTGAGAGTTAGCAAGGGACTGCTTTGACTTACTATGAATAGGGATTATTTACTCTAAATAAGAATTTAGAGCTGACAAATAGGGATGAAATGACAATTTGTCAGATTTCCTGCAGAGATGTGTTTGCATGGAGCTGG
This sequence comes from Lasiurus cinereus, assembly GCA_011751065.1. Taxonomy (NCBI): domain Eukaryota; kingdom Metazoa; phylum Chordata; class Mammalia; order Chiroptera; family Vespertilionidae; genus Lasiurus; species Lasiurus cinereus. The sequence goes on along the minus strand of JAAGEH010000018.1, from coordinate 75,034,477 downwards.
AGGTAAGATGTTCATTTTTTATACACCATATGTGAATATATATGTATGAAAGTAATTCATTTCCAATTATAAGACAGTGAAAGCTACAGTAGAACAATAGCTATCATTTCAATGAGTCTATTATGATAGATGAAATAGAGATTATTTTGAAACTTGCAAATAATAAATTACTGAAGGCAATCACAGGATCTCTTTGAATAAATTGAAATACATAATGGTAAGTGTTACAGCTACTACTTCAATTGCCCTCACCTTTAAATAGCAGGACCCTAGCCCTCTATCACTGTCTCCAAGTCATATCTAAGAGTAACTAATAGCAAGCCGTATTTATATTCAATCAGCCACAGATACCACCAGGTTTGTCTTATGCCTACTCTCCTGATTTGGCTCACCTGTATGCACATCTACTGAGAAAGCCGGAGTAATCTCACAGTAATCAGGTAACATGTACAGACATAAATGCTACCTCTGGAGCTTTCTTAGCTTGGACTTCCAAGCAGAAGCAAGACTAGTTTTTGCCTCTGTAGGCTGGTAGACGGCAAACTCATAGTCAACAGAGCCAAATATCAACAGTACAACAATTGAAATTTCTTTTGAGAGCCAAATTTTTAAACTTAAACTTCTAAGCCACTTCTTCAAAATAGACTCGCCCAGGCCATGGTATTTTGTGGAAGAGCCACACTCAAGGAGCCAATGAGCTGCATGTGGCTTGAGAGCTGCAGTTTGCTGACCATGGCTCTAGGCCAGTGGTTCTCAACCTGTGGGTCGCGATCCCTTTGGGGGTCCAATGACCCTTTCATAATGACCTCATGGTCGCCTAAGACCATCAGAAAATGCACATATTTACATCACGATGCATAACAGTAGCAAAATTTCATGGTTGGGGGTCAACACCACATGCGGAACTGTATGCAAGGGTTGCGGCCTTAGGAAGGTTGAGAACCACTGCTCTAGGCTGTTCTTTGTCTCTTGGGTCCTGCAATCTCTCAGAGATCCATTTTAATGACATCAGCTTTAGCCTCTGCTAAACTATCCCTACTCATAGTTCAAGACCAAGCCAAAGGGCTAATTTGGAATATATTCCACATCTCATCCATCTCTTTTCTCTGTCCTTTCCTTCTTCTTTTTTAACCCTCTGCTCCTGCACAACCCACCCAAAACCAAATTGTTTCTACTTTGAAGTAGCTAAACAAACATATCAGTGTATGAAATTAGTGGGTTTATGTTGGAAATAGAAAAGCAGTATGTCAGTAGTAATATTCAGAAGGAGGGAAATTATTTTTTATTTTATTTATTTATTTTTTTAATTTTAATTAAATCTTTATTTTTCAGATTATTACATTTGTTTTTTTTCCCTCCATAGCACCCCTCCACCCAGCTCCCACCCTTCCCTCCCTCTCGTTGACCTCATCCATAGGTGTATGATTTTTGTCCAGTCTCTCCCTGTATACCCCTCACCCCTTTCCCCCTGAGAATTATCAGTCTACTCCCTTTCAATGCTCCTGATTCTAGTATATTCACAGTTTATTCTGTTAATCAATTTTTTTAGTTAAATCTTTATTATTCAGATTATTACATTTGTTTCTCTTTTTTCCCCTCCATAGCACCCCTCCACCCAGCTCCCACCCCTCCCTCTGCCCTTAGCTCCCTCCCATTGATCTCATCCATAGGTGTATGATTTTTGTCCAGTCTCTCCCTGTACACCCCTCACCCCTTTCCCCATGAGAATTATCAGTCCACTCCCTTTCTGTGCTCCTGATTCTATTATATTCACCAGTTTATTCTGTTGATCAAATTTTTAATTCACTCAATTTTTAGATTCACTTGTTGATAGATACGTATTTGTTGTTCATAATTTTTTTTCTTTTACCTTTTTCTTCTTCCTCTTCTAAAAGAGTACCTTTCAGCATTTCATATAATACTGGTTTGGAGTTGATGAACTCCTTTAGATTTTTCTTCTCCGTGAAGCTCTTTATCTGCCCTTCAGTTCTGAATGTTAGCTTTGCTTGGTTGTAGGTTCTTGCTATTCATCACGTTGAATATTTCTTGCCACTCCCGTCTGGCCTGCATCGTTTCTGTTGAGAAATCAGCTGACAGTCGTATGGGTGCTCCCTTGTAGGTAATAAACTGTTTTTCTCTAGCTACTTTTAATATTCTCTCTTTGTCTTTTGCTCTTGGTATTTTAATTATGTGTGTCTTGGTGTGGTCCTCTTTGGATTTCTTTTATAAGGGGTTCTGTGTGCTTCCTGGACTTATAAGTCTATTTCTTTTACCAGATGTGGGAAGTTTTCAGACATTATTTCTTTAAATAGGTTTTCAGTATCTTGCTGTCTCTCTTCTGGCACTCCCACAATTCTGATGTTGGTACGTTTGAAGCTGTCCCAGAGGCTCCTTACATTATGTTCACATTTTTGGATTCTTTTCTCTTCTTGCTTTTCCAGTTGAGTGTTTTCTGCTTCTTTATATTTCAAATTTTTGACTTGATTCTTGCCTTTCTCTAGTCTGCTGTTATGACTCTGTATAATATTTTTTATTTCAGTCAGTGAATGTTTAATTTCTAGTTGGTCCTTTTTCATCTTTAGTTGGATCTTTACCATCTCTAGTTGGCTCTTTTGCATCTCTAGTTGGTCCTTTTTCATCTCCTCTTGGGACTTGATAAATTTATCCATCTTTTCTAGCACATTCTTGAAAAACCTTATAAGCGTGGTTTTGAACTCTATATCCAGTCGTTTTTTTTTCCTCCATTTCTTTTGTTTATGATCCCTTCCCTTGTCTCGGCATTTTCACTATGTCGGGGAAACTTCTGTGTTGGATTCAGCCTTATAATGCCAGACGTGCAAAGCCACAGAAGCCTCTGTTGAGCTTGGGATGGGTGGAGTCTCAGGGTTTAAGGGACCGCCTTGCCTTCCAGTCGGCCCCGCCCTCCACGGCCCCTGAGTCTCACGTGACTGGGTAATCACTGGAGCGGTCCTTGTGTGCGTGCACCCGCAGTGCCTCTAACCACTGCCTTTCCAGCTCCCCTGTGCACCAGGACCACACGAGTCTAGGTCCACAGGGTTCCCCCGAAACAGGGCCCCAGTGGACTCAGTAGTGGCACAGTTGGGAGGGTCTGTCTCCCGCCCACTCGAGAAAGTCAGCGGCACAATCAGCAATCTGTCCTCCGCGCAGCGCCGTGCACGCTGCCACCAGGGCTTTGATCTTTTGCGGCTCCCCTAAATTTCCGTGCACCTCTCCCTTTTCACAGTCCAAACTCACCTTGTATGAGTTTCGGCTGGATCTGGGGTTTAGTGTCGTAAGATAAGGGGTTCAGTGCCGTTGGGAGTCTCCGTTTCACTCCTGCCAGAGAAAGCCAGCCAGGTACTACGGCACCCGCTCTCTCAGCGCGTGCGTCTACGTACCTCAGCTTTTTGCAGCTCCTCTGGGTTTCTGTGAGCCCCTCTCTTTCCTTCTAGTTGTAGAACTTCCACTCAGCCAGCTTTCCTGTGGTTCTGGATGATGTCCGTTCTGTCTTTTAGTTGTAGTTTTGAAATTGTTGTGTGAGGCAGCAGTGTAGGTGTTCACCTATGCCGCCATCTTGGTTCTATTTTTTATTTTAGCAGCAGCTAGCCCAAATGCCTTGTTCCATATTTTTTAAAGGGGAAGGCAGATTGTAAACACGTTTAATATGACTTTAAACACACTAACATTATAAATCCACAAAGTTTTTTTTATACACTACTAGAGGCTTGGTGCACAAAATTCATGCATGGAGGTTCCCTCAGCCTAACCTGCACCCTCTCCAATCTGGGACCCCTTGGGGATTGGGCCTAAACCAGCATCAGACATCCCTTTTACAATTCTGAACTGCTGGGTCCTAATCATTCCCCTGCCTGCCTGTCTGGTCACCCCTAACAGGCCCCACTGTAGGCATGGTTGTCCCTCACTAATCCCCCCACCCCCACCAACCCGATCACCCCACACAGCCTGCTGTACAGTCGTTTGGTCGGCCTTCACTAAACCCGCTACTGGCCTGGTTGTAGGCAGCCATCTTGTGAGGATGTGAGGATCAATTTACATATTACCTCTTTATTATATAGGATAGTAGAGGCCCAGTTCACAAATTCATGCATGGGTGGGGTCTGGCCAGCCTGGCCCCATTAGGGCAGATCGAGGCTGGGCTTGTTGAGGGGAAGGGCCATGGCAATTGGCTGGCAGGCCCCACCCACAATTGGTGGGGGGGGGGCAATTAGAGGCAGAGCTGACTGGGAGGAGGGGCTGCAGGCCAATTGAGGTGGTTGGGGCTGATATGGGGTAGGGCCAACTGTGGGGAAGGATTGTGGGTGGTGAGCCAGCTGGCCCTACCCCTGAATGGGGTGGGGGGGGGCCAAATGGAGCCAAAGGCCTGGTGGTGGGGTTGTGGGCTGATCCGGGTGGTGTGGGCCCATCTGGGGTGGACTGGCTGGGGCAAAGATTGCAGGGGTGGGGGGTTGGATGGCTGTCCCCACCCCTGAATGGGTTGGTTTGCTGGCTGCAGTGGATGTCATAGAGATCTGTTGTTCTGGTTGTTACAGATTATGGTCTCTGGCTTTTTATATATACAGTAGTGCCTCAAGATACGAGTTTAATTCGTTCCGTAACCTTGAGGCATGGGAAACTATGAGATGCTCGAGTCGCGGTAAACTGGTGGGTCATGTGCAGCTGGCCGATCCGCGTGATTACTCCTATCTCAAATGTTGCTCGTATTTCAAAGCAAAAATTGTTCGCTCGACAGCTCGTATCTCAAAAATCTCGTATGTTAGGGCACTTGTATATCGAGGTACCACTGTATAAATAACTAGGACATTAATTAACATCTCTAAAGAATTTCTTAGTAATTGCTTTCTTTAAACATGATTAGTATGGTCAGCCCATGTAACTATAAGAAAAAGGAGAACAAAGTAAATAATCTGACTTGTTTCAATTGTGTATTAGAGAGAAGCAAAGAAATCTCTTTTGACAGCAATCCCTATATTTTATTCTGACTTTATAATGTGAAAGTACAAATTGCATTGACCCTTTCTTAAAACCTTGATCTACTTGGTCTCAGGGTGTTCTGATCTTAAAAAGAGATGGAAATAAATGTCTCCTTTGAAGGAAGACCTGGAGGTAATATAATTAATATTTCTGTAACAAAGGTATATTACACCCCAAAAATATTACATATTTTCTAATGGAAGCTCTGCTAAGTGCAGATTCTTTAGTGAGAATCCCCATTTGATCAAGTTCCTCATGTCCCACCCATAATGTTTAAGTCCTTGAACTGGCTTTAACAAGACCCTTGGTATGTCAGTTTAACAAGAATCTCCCTACCCTCGATGTCTCTTCTGAGTAGTTTTCCATCCTTGCACCCCTTCAATCTGCTTATTTGCTATAAATCTCAGCTGTCTTTGCTATTTTCAGAGTTAACCTGATCTAGCTCCCTATTACAATACCCCTGATGCAATAGTCTTGAGTAAAGTTTTTCTTACATTTTTAAAAAGTATATTATATTGATTTTTTACAGAGAGGAAGGGAGAGAGATAGAGAGCCAGAAACATCGATGAGAGAGAAACATCAATCAGCTGCCTTCTGCACGACCTCCCCCCCCCCAACTGGAGATGTACGTGCAACCAAGGTGCGTGCCCCTGACCAGAATCAAACCCGGGACCCCTCAGTCCTCAGGCTGACACTCATCCACTGAACCAAACCGGTTTCAGCAGTTTTTCTTACATTTTAACAATTATCAGAATTTTTCCTTAACATTACTATGTTTGAAGAATTAATGTGAAAAACTTAAAATATCTGCAGCAAATAGGAATCTCAGAAAAATGTCATAGTAAATTTGAAAAACAAGAGCTAAAGAGACTCTTGAGAAATGACAAATCAGTCATTTGATTTACCTGTATATGTGTGTCAGGATCCAAAAGCGAATGAATAATTAATATAACAATGAATTACAGCATGATTATATTACTTGAACCAAATTAGCTGAGTTATCATTGCTTCTTACAAATCCTTACTAACCATTAACAGCAGAAATCAGAGAGTATTGGAGCAACAGCTGCAGCATGTCAGTTAGACATGGCCTGCTTCAATGGTCTCAATAAAAAAGCGTTTTTCAAAGTATAGTTTAATTCATGGTATATATAAACATTTTCTTTGTGATTGTTTCCTTAATATTTTTTTTTTCAAGTAAAGGTGACTTCACTAAAGAGAGCTTCCACTCATCAATGCACCTGAAGGAAAAGCAGAGGGCATAGTGAGTCAATGAAAGCTAAGCAACAGCTATTGAGAAAACATTAGTATCAGAAAAATCATTTGCCTTCTTATATGGGTAACAACTTAATGTGCTCATGAAACATATTGTCTTTTCTATACCCATTGCAATATTTGTAGATATTTAGTTCAGGTTGTATCATCATAATAAGTACCATTTATAGAACACTTGTAGGTGTCTGTTACTATAATAGGCATGTTTAAATATATGATTTTTAAAATTCTCAAGTAAGGTAGGTATCATTAAGTCTATTAGAAGATAGAGAAACTTAGTCCAATGTCACACTTCTGGTTAGTAAAAAAAGCTGGGGTTAAAATTGACTTCAAAGTACATTCTCATAATTATTGTTCTCATTTTATTTTTAATTTGCCCACTTTTACTTTTTGAAGAAACTATAGGTGCTACATATGGAAAATCATTTTAAAATATGCTGCAGTAATATTTATCAGTCATATTTATTAATTTCTGTACATTACCCTAATTTAAAAAATAATAATTTATAGTTCATTAATAATTGGTCAATTGATTTCAACATATTAGTCAAATTTCTTTCACTGGTTTTGGTAAGTATGTGGCTAAATTGTTTTTTTTAATAGAGATAACTAATTAAAAATATCTCATATTAGAAAGATCATAAATACTGCCAATATTGATCTATTGGTACTTACTTTAAAAAAAATAAGTTTTTATTGAGTTGAGAGAAAGAAAAAGAGAGAGAAAGAGAAAGAGGAGTGAAGGGGAGAGAGAGAAACATCATTGAGGAAGAAATATCCATTGGCTGTCTCCTGCATGACAGCTACTGGGGATTGAGCCCAAAAGCCAGGCATGTGCCCTGACTGGAAATCCAACTGGCAACTTCTTGGTACATGGGGAAATACTCAACCAACTGAGTCACACCAGCCAGGGCTGGTACTTACTTTTAAAAGTTTGAAAATTTAAGTTTGCACTACTAATGTGGAAATTTGAAAAGTTTGTGATTGCATTTTTGTCCTTGTGCTTCTTTACCTCCCATCATCACTGACAATCTAAGAGTTTTCCACTTCAGGTAGAAGCCTAAAGCAGAGGGATGTATTTGGATCAGGTCTTGAGAAATTGGGAGGATAATGATCACTTATCTCCTTTGCTTTATATTTATGAAATAATATAAAATGAGAACATTTAATAAATTTGAAAAATTGTGACACCTTAGGAAAAACACTTTTATGAACAGTCCTCATATGAAAAAAAATCACAAAATTGATTTAGAAGGCAGGGATTTGGATCTCTGAGCATAATTCTCCATTTGACAGAAATTGTTAATGTATGCTGAGCTCCCTAGAGCAGCCTCCATAACCCAGTGCTATGGAATTTAGAGGTATGAAGTTCCCAGTACCATGTTGGGGTAGAGATGGGGATTTAAACAATCTCCCAGGCATTGTCAGGATTGTAAAGACTCCTAGATGTTTTTTAATTAGATTTATTGGGATAACAATGGTTAATACAATTATATAGGTGTGAGGGATCAGTACTGGGAAAGCCAAACAGGCAAGTAGAAGAATGGTTTGAAAAGCTCTGGTCACATTGTTTGAAGAATTGTCAAAAGGTTCCAACACTGAGACAAGTCCATTATGAAGTCTGGAATTATCCAATTGCCATGTGCATGGAAGGACACCCTGTGTCTGATGAACAGTCAGAACTCAAGAAGACAGTAAATGCCACATAGAAGACAGGCAAAATTTCAGTGATTATTCTGAATGGCAGTTGCCTCCTATGTGATAGGAGAGCCTTCTTGTGCATAAGAGCCAGGTTGAACTAATGGACAGGATTTGACATCATCCTGCTGAGAGAAGAAAGGAATCTGTGAGGTAGTACAGGGCCTCACTACAGCTGTCTCTATGCCCATCATGACTCCCTCTCACTCTGTCATCACAGGGTTCTAACAGAAGGAACCTTGGTGTTTTATTTTCTAACTTCTCTCTCTTTAGTAACAACATTCACATATGGTCTTACAGTCTGAATTAGAATGCTTTTAGAGATGAGAAAGACATTGCTGCTCAATGTGTACCTTTAGTTCATTCAGTCATTCTCCCTCAACAAACATTCTGGGATCACCTTGATAGTTAAATATGCTATGAAATATAAAGACAAAATAGCATCCCATTCTTTAAGAAGTTCAAATAACCATATCAAGAATAAGACATAAACCAAAATAATTAAATCTCAGGTAAAGGTGATATATATTTGTTTTTGCGCTGAATTGTGTCCCTCCAAAATTCATATATTAATATTTCATAATGAGAATGTATTTGGAGATAGGGTCATGTAAGAGATAAAATGAGGTCATTAGCATGCACCCAATCCAGTATGACTGGTGTCATCATAAGAAAAGATTAGGGCCCTAGATGGTTTGCCTCAATGGATAGGGTGTTGGCCCTCAGACTGAAGAATCATGAATTTCATTCCTGACAAGGGCAGGTACCTTGGTTGGAGGCTCAATCAATGTGTCCCTCTTACATTGATGTTTCTTTCTCTCTCTATATATATCTCCCCTTCCCTTCCATTCTGTCTAAAAATCAATAGAAAAAAAAATATCCTCAAGTGAGGCATAAGAAAAAAAGAAAAAGAAAAGGAGATTAGGACACAGACAAACAGAGGGAAGACCATGTGAGGACTCTAGATAAAGAAGCCCATTTCACATTGAGGAACAGAGCCCTCAGAAAAAGCCAACCCTGCTGATCTGGGAGGAAATACTGTACATTTCTGTTGTTGAAAGTACCCAGTCTTCAGTACTTTGTTATGGAAGCCCTAGCAAACTAGTATCTCTACATAGGTAATATAATGACTGAATTAGAAAAAGATAAAAGATATACACACACAAACACACATATGATTAAGGTCCTCAGAATCAGCATCTCTTATTTTAAATCATTGGAACATTGATTCACCTCCTTACACTTATCTGATTCAGAAAGATTGTCAGTGGTGTTCTTGATCGCATTTAAATATTCTTTTTATTACACTAGAATAATCTTTTGGTATGTGAAAACTAAATGCTATTTTAAAGGGTCACTGTAGCTGAAACCGGTTTGGCTCAATGGATAGAGCATTGGCCTGCAGACTGAATGGTCCCAGGTTCAATTCCGGTCAGGGGCATGTGCCTTGGTTGCGGCACATCCCAAGTAGGGGGTGTGCAGGTGGCAGCTGATTGATGTTTCTAACTCTCTATCCTTCTCCCTTCCTCTTTGTAAAAAATCAATAAAATATATTAAAAAAAAATAAAAGGTCACTGTATTCACTTTATAACTTCTCTCATGTATTGAGTTTCATTCCCCTCTGACACCTTTTTTAAAAAAATAATTTTCTTGTTAAAGAAAACAAAATAAAATAATCATTGACTATGTGTGGTGTTCTTTCAGGGTAACAAATGATTGTATTTTCTTTAAATATATGTTATTGATTTTTTTTTTACAGAGAGGAAGCGAGAGGGATAGAGAGTTAGAAACATCAATGAGAAATATCATCAATCAGCTGCCTCCTGCACACGTCCTACTGAGTATGTGCAGCAACCAAGGTACACGCCCTTGACCAGAATCAAACCTGGGACCTTTCAGTCTGCAGGCTGACGCTCTATCCACTGAACCAAATCGGTTAGGGCAAAAGTGTGCATCTTTCCTAAACAGTTCCCTTTCTTTTTCAGCTGATGTTCTTGTCTGCTTTTAGGGAAAAAAAAAATAGTGTTGATCTTCTTTTCATAAATCTCAACACAGTCTGAGCTTTGGGTTATCCTGACCATATTGCTGCAGGCCTCCCTGATCCATGTAAGGCACTCTATCACACTATCAGGATAGTGATCCTAATGATTGCCCTTTATCACTTGTCATTTTTCCTTACATGTTCTTTTAAATGCTTATCTCAGAGAGCTCTGTGTGTAATCAAGTTGTTCTCTTCTTTTTCTCTTCCATGGAATTATCAAAATTTTGTTAGATCCTATCATTCTTTTGTGTCAAATTTTATTTAAATTTGCACAGTCTGCATTACTCAGTTGATCTATGAACCAAGAGGTCACAGTTTGATTCCCGGTCAGTGCACATTCCTGGGTTGTGGGCTAGATCCCCAGTGTGGGGCATGTAGGAGGCAGCCAATCAATAATTCTTTCTCATCATTGATGTTTCTATCTTTCTCTCCCTCCTCCTTCCTCTCTGAAATCAATAAGAGTATATAGTAAAAATTTTATTTAAATTTGTTTATATAAGTAGAAAATAAAATATGGGCTTACTGTAGAACTGTTTTTCAACGATGCAGAAGTTTATAGAACAGAAATATAAACTTCTTCAATGCCTATGCCAATTTCAATCCCATACTTGGATATAGTTGCCACTCATACTTTGATCCAATTATTTTCTAGTAATTGACTGTAGGAGGTCAGCAAAAGGATGTGCCCTCCTGCTGGCTTGACAGTTCGACCTTCTAGACAGGCTCCTCACCCTCTTCCCCTGACCTTGGAATGTAGGTTCCACCTACCATTCCTCACTAGCAGCTGTTTCAAGGATACAGCCTAGAAATTGTAATGTGTTATTAAAACTCTCTGGACTGAATACATGATTTAATCATGACTGAAATTACAACATTCTGGTAGGCAGGTATGGAGATCTACTCATCCTAAAGTTATCCAAGACAAATTTGGGTGTTAGTTCCCTTGCTTAAAAAAACTGCCCAACCCCTCCTGTCTCAATCTAAAGTGGCATGCTTCATTCTTTGGTATCTCCTCACCCTCTGCACTTCAAATTTTACCTGGGAAAGTCCTGAGTTGTTGAATCAACAGCATTTAAATACGGTAGAAAATATCTAAATGTCTAAACCAGTGATTCTCAACCTTCCTAATGCCACGTCCCTTTAATGCAGTTCCTCATGTTGTGGTGACCCCCAACCATAAAATTATTTTTGTTGCGTCGTATTTAAGACTTTATCATCTCTTCTTTGATCATCACTGTATAAACCGAAGTGCCATAAAAGGTAAAAAAATGACAGTGCATGATGCTGTTGTCTCAGGTTGTGAATGATGGCTGGAGCTGGTACTGCAAATAGGATTCTTGCCATGGAATCTTTCTTTGTGGTACAGCTAGAGGGTATGGCACCTAAGGAAGGGGTTGCATCAATGTCCCTGTATTACTGCTGAAATGGCATAAGTTGTTTATGAGTTACAGTCACTTAAGTATTTGAATAGTTAAAGCTGTTTTGAAACCACTGAACTGTCCAAATGTGTATTAGATAGTCAGTTGTTTTTCTATTATAGTGTCCTATGGATTTGAAGTATCTAAATGTCAGAAACAGCATTAAACTGAAACATAGCAAATCTTGATTGTGGATAAATTATATATGGATATCTTTTCTTAGTCTTTTTACAATTTAACATATCCATTGTGGAATTGTTTTCATATCAGTGCATCTATTTCTCCTTCACACCATTTAATATTTTCAGGGCATTGCATAGCTTCTATAAAAGTTGTGGTCCAAACAAGAAACACGAGTGGGCAGAATTAAGGGAAATAGCAGAGGATGCTAAAGTATCCCAGGTTTTTTTGTTTTTGTTTTGTTTTTGCATTTGTATTTTTTCCATGTAATTATTTATTTTTTAAATCTTTATTGTTCAGATTATTACAGTTATTCCTCTTTTTTCCCCCATATCTCCCCTCCACCCAATTCCCACTCCACCCCATTCCCTTACCTTCCCCCCCACACTGTCCTCATCCATAGGTATATGATTTTTGTCCAGTCTCTTTCCGCACCCCCACATCTCTTTCCCCTTGAGGATTGTCAGTCCACTCCCTTTCTATACCCCTGATTCTATTATATTCACCAGGTTATTCTGTTCATCAGATTTTTATTCACTTGATTTTTAGATTCACTTGTTGATAGATATGTATTTGTTGTTCATAATTTTTATCTTTACCTTTTTCTTCTTCATCCTCTTTATAAAGAATACCTTTCAGCATTTCATATAATACTGGTTTGGTGGTGATACACTCATTTAACTTTTTCTTATCTGTGAAGCTCTTTGACCTTCAAATCTGAATGATAGCTTTGCTGGATAGAGTAATCTTGGCTGTAGGTTCTTGCTATTCATCATTTTTAATATTTCTTCCACTACCAATTGACCTGCATAGTTTCTGTTGAGAAATCAGCTGACAATCGTATGGGTGCTCCCTTGTAGGTAATGAACTGTTTTTCTCTTGCTGCTTTTAATATTCTCTCTCTCTTTGTCTTTTGCTCTTGACATTTTAATTATGATGTGTCTTGGTGTGGTCCTCTTTGAAATCCTTTTGTTTGGGGTTCTGTGTGCTTCCTGGACTTGTAAGTCTATTTCTTTCACCAGGTGGGGGAAGTTTTCAGTCATTATTTCTTCAAATAGGTTTTCAATATCTTGCTCTCTCTCTTCTTCTGGCACCCCCATAATTCTGATGTTGTTATGTTTGAAGTGGTCCCAGAGGCTCCTTATACTATCTTCATGTTTTTTGTTTCTTTTTTCTATTTGCTTTTCCAGTTGGGTGTTTTTTGCTTCTTTCTATTTCAAATCTTTGACTTGATTCTTGTGATCCTCTAATCTCTGTATATTATTTTAAATTTCAGTCAGTGTATGCTTAATTTCTAGTTGGTCCTTTTTCATATCCTTGAGGGTTTCACTAAATGTATCATCCTTTTCTAGAAAATTCTTGTAAAACCTTATAACAGTGGTTTTGAACTCTATATATATTAGTTTGCTTTCCTCTATTTCTTTTAAGCTGCTGTGGGGCCTGGGGCCTTCTTTTCGATGTTATGGGTCTTTCTGACTCAACTGCAGTTTGTTAAGTAAGTTTAGATTTCAAAGGACCAGGTGATTCATATTCAAAAGCCTCTGTGCACAGCTTGGATGGGGCAGAGTCTCAGGGCGGAGCAAAGAGCAATGGCTTCCTGTAAGCCCTGCCCTAAGAGGCCCCAGGGTCTCAGTGTCCCTTGGTAGCTGCTGCAAGCACCCCTGAAAGAAAGCTGGCCTTGCGTTCCACCCAAGTTCCAGACAGTCCAGTTTCTCCCTGAATGAGTCTGGGTCCCCAGAGTCTCACCTGGAACTGGAGTTCAGAGCAGTTGGGAGCTTGTACTCAGTTGCCAGCCCTCTCTGCTCACAAACCTCCATACCTCTGTCTTCTGCAACTCCTCTTAGTCTCGGTGTGCTTTTCTCTTCCCTTCTAGCTGTAGAATTTCCACTTAGCCAGCCTTCCTGTGGTTCTGGATGATGTCCGTTTGTCTTTTAGTTGTAGTTTTGAAGTGGTTGTGCGTGACAGCAAGTTCAGGTGTTGATCTATGCTGCCATCTTAGAATCTCCATCCCAGGTTTTATTAACAGAAGAAAGTAGCTACCATCTTAAGACTTGAGGAAACAGAGTGAGAATGTTCTTTGTTACTTAAATCAGAGAGAACTGTGCCCATGGAGGCGGGTTGTCCAGACTTTCCCACTGGAAGGTATGGCCATAGATAGTGGTATTCAGTCACTATCAACCACAGTACTGCAGAGAAGTAGCAGAGAGAACTATCAGATATCCTTCCAAAATTCTTAATTTTTCAACAGCAGGGATGTACCTGGAGAGTATTATGTTAAGTGAAGTATGTCAGCGAGATAAAGACAAATAGCATATGATCTCAGTTATATGTTGAAGTTAGTAAACAAAATAAAAAATAAAAAAACTCATAAATACAGAGAACAGACTGATAGCTGTCAGAGGGGAGGAGGGTTGGAAGTCTGAGTGAAAAGGTGAAGGGATCAAGCAAAGAAAATAAAAACACCCAAAACTCATAGACAGAGACAACATTATGGCAATTACCAGAAGGAAAGGGAAGTAAGCGGGCAGGGGGAAGGGGAGATAAATGGTGATGAAGGGAGACTTGACTTTGGACGGTGAATACATAATACAATATACAGATGACTATTAAAAAAATAAATTGTTTCAAAAAACAAAAACTATCCTTCTAAGTGGTTCAAAACTAAACATTAATTAGGTAGGATGTTCTGTTTGAAGCAAAGGTAGAGATAGTTGAGTCTCATCTCTTCAGCTCCCCCCTTTCTCCTACTGGATGAGCATCAGTTAAGGAAATCCTGAATTTCTAGGATTCATCAAATGCATTTTTGAAACTTCATGCATGGTCTAGTCCCTTTATATTATAGATGAAAAAATGGAAGAGTAAGAGGCATCATGTTATACCACCAAGGTCACACAGCTCATTGATATCAGAGTGGTGGCAAGAGCCCAGTTTCCTGGCTTCCAAGGTGGTACTTTCCACTCACAGTAGGGCTGCATGAGTATTCACTGCGAAAGGGCCACTGGACCCATATTTCTTTCAGACTAATATACCCAGATAGCACCAACCATAACATTAAAAACAATTATTTTTTATTGAAGATTTACTGTATATGAAACACTACACTATGAATTTTAGAATCACTCTTCCATCTAACAATTTCAAGAACTCTATGATTTGAATATTGTTATATCCCCATGTGACAACTGAGAAGTTGAGTATCAGAGAGGTTAAATAACTTGCTTAAAGTTACCCAACAAGAGATTCTCATGGTCTAAGCTAAACTCAAATCTTCTCAGCATCAAAATCCACATTGAAACAACACTGTACTTATGATACTAAGAAACTAGATATAGCTGAGACCGGTTTGGCTCAGTGGATAGAGCGTCGGCCTGCGGACTGAAAGGTCCCAGGTTCTATTCCGGTCGTGGGCATGTACCTTGCTTGCAGGCACATCTCCAGTGTGGGGCATGCAAGAGGCGGCAGATCAATGTCTCTCTCTCATCGATGTTTCTGACTTTCTATCTCTCTCCCTTACTCTCTGTAAAAAATCAATAAAATATATTTTTTAAAAAAGAAACTAGATATAAATATTGAATGGATCAGTAATCTTTGAAAATGTTAGCCAAAGGCATTATCTGACTCCAGTCAGAGAAAAACATTCATTTAAATACAAGTCTTCCACTCCATGCATCTGAAAAATATCTGATAATTACTCTGCTTTTCTTAAACAAGCAATTTTCTTGATTAAAAGCCTTTAATAATCATTATTTTTTAAACTGGTCTTGCATTTCTCAAGCACCTTTAAATTTTATAAGGATTTATTTCCCAAAAGGAAGCTACATTTAATTAATATTCTTTAAAAAAAAGTCTTTGATCTATGGTAATACAGCAATATTAAGACTTTAAATTAAATAACAAAGAAATATAATCATGAGTTAGCTAATTGTTATAAATTAATATAGATTTACATTACAAAAAGTAATTTTAACAGGAATAAAATTAGGCATATTTTTGGTTGCACTCCTGAATCAATTTTTCTTGATATTACTCCAAAATTATTCATTGTAAAGGTCAAATGTTTAACTAGTGAATTATATTTGCATTGAGTATTTTAGTATATTCATTTATTTTTCTTGTCTAGTGCAATTTACATTTATGCCAATTTTATATTAATTATATACTTTCATGCTTAAAAATTCTAGTGGGTTTCATTATATATAGATTTTCCAGGACAGCATACAAGGCTCATCCCAATATAGCCCCAAACTATTCTCAAATTCATCTTTCAATATTCTCCCAAATTTGCTCTCTCCACCAAGCATAATAATACATTTTAATCCATCTTCCAAGTACTAGGTCCACTTAGGTCTGTATGCTTTTGCACATGTGTCTTCCATCTTGAATCTTTATATTTCCTTTTCTGCTGAACTTTTTCTTCAAGAACAAATGTTGCTTCCTCTACTGTCACATAATTAGCTGCTTCCTTTTCTGTACTTCTACTGTACTCTGTTCATATATTATTATAAATTTTAAAGTATTTTATGATTGATTTTCATATCTATCTATATTTCTTTCATTCTTTTTATCTACCTACCTATAGGGAAAGAATACAACCCTCAAGAGAAAAAGTTACCTTGTTGTATCCCCATAGCTTTGCACATACCAAAAAATTTTTAAATATTTCTAAATAATTTCATCTTTTGTAAGTAAGGCATAGGTATTTTGTATTCTATTTTGCATGCAATTAAGGTGAGGTTAAATTTCAAAACCATAGAGTAAACCAAAGCCATTGTTGGTATAAGAAGCAATCATCCTGACAAAAGGTCCCAGGCCTTTCCTGCTCTACCAATGAACTACAAACATATTCTATTTTTCATAGATATAATAGTTACATTTTTTAAAAAGATAACTATAAAGTAAGTTTCCCTGTTCCATGAGAAGAAGGGCTATCTTGTGTCAGAGGCACATATACTTAGGTGTTACCCAAATTTGCCAAGATTATTATAGACTAGAGGCATGGTGCACAAAATTCATGTATGGGGGTGGGTTTCCCCTCTGCCCAGTCAGCACCTTCTCCAACCCAGGACCCTCAGGGGATGTCTGACTGCCGGTTTATACCCTAAATCCCCCAGGATAGAGCCTAAGATGGCAGTCAGACATCCTTCTCACAATCCGGGGACACTGGCTCCTAACTGCTCACCTGGCTGCCTGCTTGATTGCCTCTAACTGTTCCTCCTGCTAGCCTGATTACCCCTTACTGCCCCCCACTGCTGGCCTGGCCGCCCCCAAATGTCCCCCCAAATGTTCCCCCACTAGCATGGTTGCCCCTTACTCCCCTCCCTAGCTCCTGATTGCCTGGTCACCCCCTACTGCCTCCCTCTGCTGGCCTGGTCACCCTATGCAGCCTACTGTTCAGTCATTTGGTCATCCCTCACTAACTCCCCTGCCAGCCTGGTTGCCCCACGCAGCCTGCTGTTGAGTTGTTTGGTTGTCCCTCACTAACCCTCCTGCTGGCCTGGTCACTCATGCAGCTTGCTGTTCAGTCATCCTTCCAATTGTTCCAGTTGTGACAGCTTCTGGCTTTTTATATATTAGGATTCTCGATGAAAATAGATTTTCTGTCATTCATGTTATTTTTAAGCTATTTTAATGAAGTTTAATTGGCACACATGAAAATGCACATGTATAAGGTGTACAATTTGATAAGCTTTGCCCTATAAAACTATGTATCAAAATAGTGGACATACCCATAATTTCCCAATGTTTCATCTATCCTACCCCGCCCCTAGTCCAAGCATCTACTAATCCATTTCTTGGCCCTATAGATTATTTTTATTTTTCTAGAGGTTTATGTATAAAACCATACAGTATATGCCCTTTGGTGGCAGAGATGGGGAGTCTGGCATCTTTCACTCAATATAAGTAAATTAAGACTCATTTATGATGTTATACATGCCAGTAATAAACCCTAAGGTCACTAGTTGTTCCAATCTGCTATAGTTTCAAGGAAGAAAAACCACACTTATCTGTTATATTAAAATATATCCATGTATACTTACACTTACCATATGACCCTAACTAACTCTTCCTTATTTTCTTAGGCCATCAATAAGAGTTTTTTATTGTGTCTTTTGAGAAATGCATTTATAGATTTAATCATGTCTCTTCAGGGGATAAAAAGGCTTGAAAGAGCTAGCCCCAAGAATTTAGAGAAGAAAAATCATTTTATGATTTGTTCAAATCCATATATCTTCTAATATTCTGTCAATGATGTTCTTAGTTGATTGTATTACCCAGCATTCAATGGGGCTTTTGCAGACTTTCTTGTCTTCTAATTTATTTCAATATTTCTCCATTCTCTGTATAACCCTACACTCTCCTTTCTCCACTTTACCCATCAATCAGCAGTAAATACTCCTAAAATACTCCAAGTAAGTTCTCTCAAGTGAAATCTTATAGTTACCACTAGTCATGATTCATATTTTCATTTTATTACATTTTTTTTCACAAATTAGTCCTTAGATGCATTCCCTGGGACCTTTTTTTCAATCTTTTTGTCTTTTAGGGATAGACAAAAAAAGATGCTTATGGTAAAATACATTCCTATTTATTTGGAATGCCCTTTCCCAACAACCTCATTTTGCTAACCACTTTGAATTCTTCCCCCAGTCTTCCCAAATCCATCCATTTTGAATTCATATCTATTTCTATTCTCTCCCATAGTACTTTACTTGCACTATTACACATTTAGTTCCATTAATATAATGGTAGGGTAAAGTACTCTGCCTGTGAGCTCTCAAACAGCAACCTTGAATCTGTGAAAATGCTTTGTACCAATGAGATAAATACTATTATCTCAGGAGCTTCTGTGCCATTTTCCTTCTCTGAACAAATGCAAAAGGTTCCATGATGAACTTCCCCCATCTCTCCTTATAGGACCAGTAGGTCTCTTTATGCTCAATTTCTTTCTTCACCTTTCCAGCTCCTTATTTTTTTGTGGGTTTTTCCCAAATAACAGATGAATCATATAGGGAGGTAGGAATTGTGGGTGACAAAGTAGTAACAGGTGATTGGATGCATCTAGAATTAAAGATGGAAAGAGAGATTGTCAAATTTGATACAAAGAGATTCATTTCTAGCAATTTCTCCCATCCCATACCTTCAAATTAGGTGAGGAGAAATGCCATTGTTTCTTCTACTCAGTGGCACACTATATTGTCACTCATTGACATATCAATTTATTATGTAATCTCTGTCCATTTTCCCACTCCTTAGGTCTACCTTCAAAAGATAGAATGAACTTCATCTCAAGGCTAGTAAATGCAATTTAAAGTTTAATTTCTACAGTAATTAAAAATGCATTCTCTGCTGTGGCCTGGAGTTACTCACCTGATTTGAATTCCCATTTTTAAAGAGAGAACTGCTTAGGCAAGTCACTTCACCTTTTGATATTTCAAATTTTTCACTTGAAAAATCATGATGTGATTTGAAGTGGATGATCTCTGAAGTCCCTTATACCTTGAAGTCTCTATGAATCTTTGGCTCTATAATTATAGAATATAATTATAGCATGCCTTGCAGAAATTCTATGAGAATTAGTGTCTGTAAAGTAATTTAAGACAGAAGGGTAAACGGTTTTATGCTAGGGCCCAAACCATTTTTATTAAAAGAAGCACGTCAGGGAAGCATGCTGTGCCTGAGGATGGAGGCTGTCAGTGTCACCAACACAGCCTCAGAAAGGGTGAGAGTGAACAAAAATTCCACTATTGGCCAAAACTGGTTTGGCTCAGTGGATAGAGTGTCAGCCTGCAGACTGAAAGGTCCCAGGTTCAATTCCGGCCGGTCAAGGGCACGTATCTTGGTTGCAGGCATATACCCAGTAGGAGGTGTGCGGTAGGCAGCTGATCGATGTTTCTAACTCTCTATCCCTTTCCCTTCCTCTCTGTAAAAAAATTAATACAGTGGTACCTCGAGATACGAGTTTAATTCGTTCCGTAACCTTGAGGTGTGGGAAACTATGAGACGCTCGAGTCGCGGTAAACTGGTGGGTCATGTGCAGCCGGCCGATCCGTGCAATGACTCCTATCTCAAATGTTGCTCATATTTCAAAGCAAAAATCGGTCGCTTGACAGCTCGTATCTCAAAAACCTCGTATGTTAGGGCACTCGTATCTCGAGGTACCACTGTAAAATATATTTAAGAAAAGAATTACACGATTGGAGCCAGAAATCATGGTGAGTGGAAAACACAAATATTCCTGAAATTCAAATCATGAATTGAGAACATGTACATATGAAGACTAACACTTATGGAAGAAAGTAGTCCATGAAAGGATGTTGCCTTGGTAGCTCTATTTAGGCCTATTCACATGCTTGGGAAGCGGATTGGTGGTATCTCTGTACATATGTTTACACACGATCCCCAATAAGATCTCTTCATGCTGAACCTTGCTTTGCCCAACTCCTTCTGTCCCATCAAAGCAAACCCATTTGATGACCCCATTTTGGCTATCTAAGTTAATTGAAGTGATTGGGTGGGAATTCAGGATAACTTAAATTAATTAAAAAGTTTTTATATTTCTTATATTAAAAAACAAAAACAAAACAGAGCAGTCAGTGGCCTATCAAAAATCACAATTAATATCTAGTTATACCAGGGCTGAATAGCAGACTTGCTTCTCATAACCAGTGTTTCTTTGATCACACCTTATGATCTTTTAAGTGGATTATAGTCTCCATACTGACTGAGGGAGATGTGAGAGATTCCTTAGCTGCACGTTGACCAAAGTTTTAATACTTAAACACAAAAGATTAAATGAAATAAGTGGATAATCTAGCACTTGGCAAGGCCAGTTGAAGAGATATTATACACCACCACTGGAAAAGCTGGTCCAAACTCCACCACACCATCTAGGGATAATAAAGGAACCATGGTCAATAGACTTAGCCCATCAGTGGGTTCCTATTTTAATTCCTTTCTAGATTTTATTTTCTGTATATATAAATGGCAATGTTAGAATTAAAATGATCAAATTCAGATAATCCTTTTTGTTCACAACAGATGAGCATCAGCAATTTTAAGACAAAAGACAGATGTAGGGAATAAATTGAAGGTAGTTGTCCAATGAGATCTTTTCCAGTCTTTGTTTAGTGTGTGTACTAATATCAGGGGATCTTATTAAATATAATTCCTGCTTCTATAGGCTGGAGTGTGGTCCACATTTCTGCCCTCAGTGGATGCTGAGGCTGCCAGCTGGAGGACCTCGTGTTGCATACAAGTGTTCTCTAAAACAGTGCTCCTCAAACTTGAGCATGCAGCAGAATCACCTGTGGAGCTTGATTAAACAATGATTACACTGCCCTACCCCAGCATCAATGCGGTTTCTTATTCAGTAAGTCTAGGATGCAGTCTAAGAATTTGCACATATAGCAAACACCCTGGTAAAGTGTGGCAGAATGATTGGAGGCCATACATTGATTACCACTGTTCTACAATCTGCCTCCTGACTCCTATAATTTCAATTTTATGATTACTGACACTGGATGTTGAATAATGAAAAATTAATAATGCTTTTGTTTTAGTAAACACTACAAAGATATTAAATGAGCAAAGTAACTAAAATGTGCTAAAATATAAATATTTTGTTTATTCATATTTTCATCTCACTTATCCCAAATTTTGCCCACATTTATTTTGCTGTTGGATATGATAAATCCAGAAGGATATGATAAGCTTTTCTAATAATATAATCTCCAGAAATTGCTTGATGAGGAATTTTCAGGGAAATTATAATAGAAAAAGTGGTTATGCTAGACACTTTATATAATAAGTTATCAACTGAAAAGTTTGGTGTGAATCAGAGCTGTTAAAAAAAACAACAACCATATTTAAGCACCATGATTGCTTCAAAAATGAAACGAAGTTAAGACTGAAGTGGGGCAGTTGATAAATATATCCATGACTTGTTTTAGTGATTTGAACACTTGGGGATTCCACCTAGTTCCTTGTGTTCATTCTACAATATGACTTATTGTCTGCTTTACTGTGTCCAGCCCCATGCCTAGAGTAATGACAAGTTATAGAGATTTTGCAGCCTGATTTTCTTATGGAATAATTATATTTTCTCTTTCTGAGATTTTTTTTGCCACCTAGTGTATAAAACCCATAGGTTTTTGAATCAAGCATCCCTCAGTTCAGATCCTAGCATAGATAATTATTAACAGGATGACCTTTATGAACCTCCTGGGAAGAAATGACTCTAAAAATTCCTGTTTGGCAGGGTAGTGCTGAGGATTAGAGGCAATACAAAGTGCCTAGCAGATAGCAACTATTTCCTATGGAGGAGCCATATTTTTATAAGCTTCCTGGGAATGACTTTCCCTCCAGTCAAATATCCAATGATCATGTGAAAATAACCCTTGTTTACTTATAGTGACACAAAAGATAGATTATTTAGAAGAACTGTATACATTTCTGAATAGATGTTTACTTAATACTGCTCATAATTAAGTTTGGAATTTCTAATAGTAAGTTCTTTGTGGGAATAGCTAATTGTGATTCTTCTTCAGTCTATGGAGACAGACTGATAGATTTTCTATGTTCATTCTGCCTCTTCATTTGTGACTATAAATTCACAGAGTCACAGAGATCAATATTATGGAAGAAATGAATAGATAATATTTAGAACATTCTTAAAACCCTATTGTCCTAGATTAAGTACATTGCAAATTGTTCTTCTATCATCATTTTTTATTATTAGTCTTTTGGGAATTTCCATATCTTCTGGCCTTGCTCCTATTGATCTCACATTGATATAACTCTGTATTCAACATGGGCAAGTTTGCATGCATGTGATGGTTAACCATGTTTTTTTAAACCAAAGGTCTGGGCAAAACCCTGCGTTGGAAGAAAAGACAGGTGTATTTGGTGTTGTGAAATATGTTCATTTCCACTGCATTAAATAAAACCATAGTTGTTTAATATCTGAAACACTAATGATATTCTTATAGCATTTGTTGTACTTCACTTGATATTTTTATCACTGCTTTGAAATAATAAGTCATCTTCAAAAACCCACATTCATGTTTACACAATCATTTCATGCATTGCTTTTGTTTGATCTATTCAATAATCATATTTAACAAAATTGGCTCATAATTTTACAGAGTCCAAAAAAGTCAACTGATTCTTATGAACTAAAAATAATTTAAATTAGAAATTACATATGCATTTTTGAACTTGGGGTTTTCATAAAATAGGTTTCCTTAAATTAAATCGACATATTCACTGAGGACTTAAATTATGCTAAGTGAAGCAAATTGATCTGTACTGAGTGGAATGCGCAACCCACCCAAAGTTCTATCAATGAAGAGCTCTAAAAATACAAACAGTATTTGTTTTGTGTATTATCAGATGAACCCAATACTGGATGCTTCCCTGTAAAACTTCTTATAAGAAATGACAAAGAATCTATGATCCTGTGTTTCCTTTTTATAGTCTTATGACATAACATGCCAACTCAAAAAGTAATTCTGATTTTGAAATAAATATAATTTTTGGTTATATTCTCAACTTATTGCAGCCTACTGAGTTATATATCACACTAAAAAATTAATATTTTAACCTAGAAGTTGTTTTTCTGTCAATATGTTCTGTATATCATATACTTTATCTGAGTTTAAATTCTTAAGAGGCTAGCATATAATTCCATTGAGCATAGAGATACATAGACATTATAAGTGACCCTAGTCTTTGCTGCCTAACTCATTAATTAATAATTAAGAACTGAATGACATGATAGGTCACACAACAGTAAGCTAATTCTATTTAATAGTTACAACTTTTTCATTTGCCTTTATCTTTTAAAAAAACTTTATTGTTGAAAGTATTACATATGTCCCCCTTTTTCCTCCCATGATCGCTTATAGCCTACCCCACCCCCACCCCAGGCTTTCACCATCCTATTGTCTGTGTCCAGGGGTTATGCATATATGCATATAGGTTCTTTGGTTGACCTCTTTTTACTCACCCACACTCCCACCATCAATACCTAGACTTTGGAACAAGACAGATCTGGATTTGAATCCAGGGTCTGCCATCTAGTGGCTAGGAGAACTTAAAGTTATTTATCTTCTTGGAGCCTCAATTAATTCCTCTAGAACCCTGTAGCAATTAATAGTACTTAGCCAGGACTTTTGTGAGGATTAAATAAAAGTGTAGGCAAAGTTCCTGGCATCAATAAGTGTGCCATAAATGTTAATTATTATTATTAACATCACTGTCAAATTGCTTTATTAATAAATGGTATTATCATAGCAAAACTTGTGGCATGTAAAAATTCTAATGTTTGTGTCCATAATTAAAATTTTATTAGGACAAAGACACACTCATTTTTTTACGCACTGTCTATGGCTGTTTTCATGCTTCAACAGCAGAGCTGAGCAGTTGTAACCGAGAGCATATGTTACATACAGTCTCATTGTTTCGCACTGCTGCTCGGTTCACTACAAAGCACAGTGACCGTTATAATTCTACATTTCTTCTCTCATGCATATCACTATATAATAACATTTTTTAAATTTTGTTGCATGTCATGTCAAAATAATTTAAAAAAGCAAAAAAGTGGAGTTTGAATATTGCAATTGTAGTACTCTGGTTGAATTATTTTGTTATCAATTTAGGTGGCAATTAAGCAATGACACATAAAAGTTATTACCAGACTGTGCACTGTTTACATCTCCAACTCATAAGAAACAACAATCAGAAAAGATAGCAAAATTTAAGTAAAATATCACAAAAAGTATTTCTTCACAAAAATAAAAGACAAAAATGAAGATGCAGCTAAACTTCTCAGAAGCTCATTTATTAGCCAACCAAGAAAATCCATTTACTATTGTTAATTTAGCAATTAAAGAAATCTGGGCAGGGGAAGTAATTAAAATTATCAACTTCTTGAAAAGAACAGTTTCTCAAGGAGTTGAAAACATCAGAAGCAACATCAATAGTCAATTTAAAAATAATGAACTCCAGGCCCACCCAAGCTGTCCCAGAGGGTAAAAGTACCTTCTTTTTTACAGCTAAGAAGTATTCCAATGTATAAGTGTACCACAGCTTTTGTATCCAGTCATTTACTGGTGGACACTTAGGCTCCTTTCAAATCTTGGCTGTTGTAAATAATGCTGCAATGAACATAAGGGTGCATATATTCTTACAAATTAGTGTTTTGGGATTCTTCAGACAAATTCCCAGAAGTGGAATCTTTGTGTCATAAAGCTATTCCACTTTTAATTTTTCATACCTCGTTTCACAATGGCTGAACCAATCTGCATTGCCAGCAACAGTACACAATGCTAAGTGAAATAAGTCAGCCAAAGAAAGACAAGTACCATATGATTTTATTCATATGTGGAACCTAATGAACAAAATGAACTAACAAGCAAAATAGAAACAGATTCTTAGAGAGCAGGCTGACATCTGTTGGGGAGTTGTTCAACAGCTGGGTGCGAGGATAGAGGGGTTGGACCAAAAAAAGAAGGAAAAAATGGAAAGAACTCATAGACTAGGACAACAGTGTGAGGATTGCTGGGGGGCGATGGGATGGTGGGAAGTGAAGGTAGGTATAGGGAGACTGAATGATGATGGACAGAGAGTTGACTTGCAGTAGTGAAAACTCAATACAGTGTACAGATGATGTTGGAGAATTGTGCACCTGGAACCTTATAATTTTGTGCTACCCCAATAAATTTAATAATAAGGGAAAAATAAATAAGAACAATGCAAATGATCTTGAGTGTCTTTCCTTGGCTATTGGTAAGTCAAAGGATGTTACTATTACTAGTCAGTTGTTGCTTATTAGAGATGTCAATGATAAGTTTCAAGTGACTGGAGATTTATGTATGAATAGTTTGTTTGGAACAAATACAGGTGAGAATAATTTCAAAGAAGTTGAGAAGACACTTGAAGTGGAATCTGCTAAGATGTGTTATGACCTAAGGTCATATACATATGTGTAGACCAGAAAAGGGTTTAGTTTTTTAAAAGTTCATGAAGCTTGTGAAGATGTAAAGTATTTTAAGCCTAAGGTCACTTGCTATATTAGTCATTAGAAAGTGCTCTGCAGAAGTTACTGATAGAGTCATGTCAACAGTATACTTCATGCACTCTTATGGCCTTAACCATTGTTGCCTAGTAGATTTTGAACTCAAGACCAAGAATGAAATTTTCCTGAATTAAAATGTCTCTCAACCACTACTATCAAATACTGGGCACCTTTTGAAATTAGCTTTTGCTGTGGACTTGATAATGTTCTTTAATGAACAGTAAGAGAGGCAAAAAAGTGTTTAATATGTGAAGTATATACTTCAGTATAGTAGTTTCCATAACTGATATTGTTTGAATCACAAGCAATATATTTTTATAAGCTTTATGCTATCAAAAGTTAAAACAATAAGCTAGATATCCATTTTTAAACAAATTGGTAATGGGCTAAACTATAGTTCTGAGATAAAACTACAGGTACAGCAGCATTATTCTGATCTCGAAGAAAATGTAAGGGAAATTTTTATATTTTAAAGTTCATTTAACTGTAAAACTGAAGAGCTTCCATCTTACCTCCAATTGGAAGTGATTAATCTGCTATGCAATGATGTGTTAAAAGGCAAATATTAAAAAGAGATTCCAAAGGAAATACATAAATTTCTTCATAGAGATGAATATATTCAATTAAAATCACATGTCTGTGAATTTCTTTAAGATTTGGCAGTGCCAGTGTATGTGAAAAGACATTTCATAGATGAAATATACAAAATCTCATTTCAGCTCAACATTAACAGATGGACATTTGTGACCACTTTTGATGACAGATAACATTAAATTTAAAAGCCCATGTGTGAGTTTTCTATTACTGCTACAACAATTTACTACAATATGGTGGCTTAAAACAATACCCATTACAACCTCACAGATTGTAAGTCAGAAGTCTGTGTTACAAAAAAACCTCAACTTAATTTTCTTAAAGTCTCACAATGCCAAAATCAAGGTGTCAGCAAAGCAGTGTTTTTCTCTGGAGGGTTTGGAAATGATCCCACTTCTTAAAAAATATATATATTTTATTGATTTTTTTACAGAGAGAAAGGGAGAGGGATAGAGAGTTAGAAACATCAATCAGCTGCCTCCTGTACACTCCCCACTGGGTATGTGCCCACAACCAGGGTACATGCCCTTGACCAGAATCGAACTTGGGACCCTTGAGTCCGCAGGCTGACACTCTATCCACTGAGCCAAACTGATTAGGGCTGATCCCACTTTTAAGTTCATTCAGGTTATTGAACAAATTTAGTTCCTTTTGATTATAGAACTGAGGCCCTCATTTCCTGGCTGACTGTCAGTCAGAGGCCAATCATTGCTCCTAAATACTCTTACATTCTTTCTCATGCCTTCCTTGTGGCCTCTCCACCAACTGTAGGACAAGTCTTTTTCATGTTTCTCATCTCTGCAACTTTTCTTTCTGCTGCATCTCTCTAACTTCAGATTGAAGGCATCCTCTTTACCTTTAAGAGTTCATTTGATCAGAATTGTCCCACTTGGATTAATATATTCTAACCTCCCTATTTTCACATCCACAATTTCAATCATATCTACAACTTCTTTTTTTGCTATAAACATATCCAAAGATATGTGAGCGTATTTGTGGAGGCATATTCTGCCACGAATCCAAGCAAGCAAACTGGTATCCCCTCCCCCCCCCCCAAAGAATTCCATTCTTATTATCAGATCTGTGTACTCCCCACTAGGTATGTGCCCACAACCAAATTTAATTTACAAAATTAAATTTATTATTATTATTATTATTATTATTATTATTATTATTATTACATTTTGATATTGTTAAATAACATGTATGAAAAGGAATGTTTTTTCTTGTTATATAAATAGCTTTCTAGTTTCCTCAATTTTTCCATTTAGCACCTAAATTTAAAATATTTATTTCCTCTCCATTACAGAAAAAGTTCATCAAACCCTGGTTTTGCAGAAATATTAATTGGTGCAGACTCTCTGGAAGGAAATTTAACAATATGTTTCAAAAAAACATAAACAACAAATTTGCTAGACCTTATATTACTTAGAATTTTTCCTATTACACAAAGTATGTGTGTACTCAAATTTAGCATTAGTTTTCCTTTATTTAGCATCATTTATAAAGGCAGAAACAAGTATGCACCACAAAAGGGATGGTTAAATAAATCAGAGTAAATCCATTTGGTACTAAAATTATATTATAATAAATATAAATACTAGCTATTTTTATTGTCATTAATTAGATGTATTCTAATGTTTTAAAATAATTAATATTTATTACATTTCAAAGAGATAACTATAATTAAAGTTATTTTTATAAAACTAATTGACTTAATTTTGTGGAAACATTAATAAAGCAATAAAAAAAGACTTTTGGTCTCCAGTGGTTAATCCTGAAGCAGAGTTCCATAAATATTGCTTAGCGATATGGAAAAATATTCCATAAGAAAAATATTCCATAAAAATGATGAATATTCTTTCTCAGGAGTGGGGCTGAAATTGAGAAGTAGAGCAGGGGTTCTTGCTTTTCATTATAAGGCCAAGGTAGCATTTGACTGAAATATGGTGTTGGGTGGGGGTGGGGGGAAGTTCTATGGATATACTACCACTAGAAAGAGGAACAAAGGGGTC
Organism: Lasiurus cinereus; assembly: GCA_011751065.1. Lineage (NCBI taxonomy): Eukaryota > Metazoa > Chordata > Mammalia > Chiroptera > Vespertilionidae > Lasiurus > Lasiurus cinereus. The sequence goes on along the minus strand of JAAGEH010000018.1, from coordinate 75,006,187 downwards.
TTAGAGTAAATTAAGCCTGAACAAAAGCTGTCCTACTAAGACCATTATGAGATGGATTGACTGCATAAAAGAAGCCATGGGCATGAGTCTACAGGAGTTGAGCATCACTGTTAGGGACAGGACCTTGTGAATACAACTCATTCATAGATTTACTTGGAATCAGAGATGGCCATAATACACACACACACACACACACACACACACTCTCTCTCTCTCTCTCTCTCTACTTGATTTTACTTTAATAAAAACAAAACATATGGAATTGTATATACACATCTGTGTACAATTTATTCTTTTATGAAATCTATGGTGGAAGCTAACCTTTCTTCAGGAAATAAATATACAACAAAAAACAGAAATGACTAAGGAATTCAGAGTAGAGCTGATTATTAAGGTTACTCCCTATGTTTTATTCATTTAAACCAGAGTTTAAATGAATAAAACATAAATTGAATGAAATCTCACAGGACTTGAAAACAATATTCTGTAGCTCACAGTTTTCCTTTTGATTTTCCTCTGTACTCATTTCTTAAAGAGAAGATTTCTGGATTCTGCTGGCTGTAGAAATCCCTCCCTTCCCACCAAGAGAAGGGAAATCTTAAGCAAAGGTTTTAAGGGCAAACATAACACAAGCAGTAATATTTTTGTGGGATCCATGAGTAGGCAAAGTAAGAAAAAAGTCAATAAATAGACAATGCTTCTAAATAAGGGCATATCCAAGATATGTTAAGAACACAGAAAATTCTTCTACTCAGCAACATGAATACTGGGATGAGCAAGGGTTTGAGGGTCCTGCAGTAATTCTGAGCCCTTTGAACCTCAATTCTCATCTCTGTAGTGGAAAGTGTTATTATATCACAATGTTTAAAAATAATTAATTAAATAGTAAATGCAACTAGCAAAATATTTAGTGTAAGATTAAACATAACTAAGTTTTTCTCCTTTTAATTGTATACTTCTCTCACCAAACCATCTTTTTTAGTGTCTACAATTATATACTATTGAAACAGGAATTTTAAGGGTTAAATAGGACAGGTTTAGGAAATTTTAGGAATTTTGGAAATTAAGGGTACCATGACTGATGCACAGGGTTGCAGAGCAGCAGAAAGCATATTTCCATAGAATAAGGGAGCTGAAAAGCTGCAAAAAATACATTTCCATAGAACGAGACAGCTGGGAACAGCAAAGGGTCTATATTTACAAAACAAAGAGAAGGAAGCTCTTCATACAGGAGTGGAAGAAAGCCCAAAGGGAATAGAAAAACAAGGAAGAGGGGGAGGAGGAAGGAGACATTGGAGCCCAGGAGTTACTATAGTAACCAGTCTAAGGAATAGTGACCAGAGGGGATATCAAGGCACCAGGATCTGAAGCCTTCATAAACCACAGGGAAAAGGAACGTGGGACCCTTTACCCCTCTTATTTGGGAGTCCATTCTGTGGGTGGGACTCTTTCCCTCTCCTCATGTGGGAGTTTGTACTAATTCCTCAATAAATCTCCACCTTGCTATACCACTTTCTGTCTGTGGATTCATTCTTTGATTCCAGTGAACAAAGAATCCCCGTTCCAGTCCAAAAATTCTGCCTCACTATCTAACGTATCTCTATATGCTTAGATATAACTATTAAATATATGGAAATTAATTTAATTATATGCTTTACTTTCAAGCAATGATGTATTTCCTTTTATTTTTGATAAGTATTTTGAAGGCAAGAACACATCTAATAATTCTTATCTAACTCCATATAATATGCATCCTATTTCTATTAATGTATTTGGATATTTTCATTCAATATTCCACTTAATCCGCATGAAAGCTAGTAGAGTGTGAGCTTTTATTATCTCACTGTTACAGATGGGAAGGCTAAAGCTTAGAGTAGTTAAATAACCTACCCAAGGTAACACCTTGGTGACAGAAGAGGGATTTAAGGAATTTGAAACTGGATGTGTTTATGTCCATAGGAGACATAAAAACTGAATGAGCCTATGTCCAGAGTCTAGATATCTGCTATGTTGTATTGCCCTCATTCAGAGAACAAAGTGGGAATGTTACTGTAATAGTTTTTATGTTTATCTTCGTAAGTGCATTCAGGAGGTACACTGTTTTCAATGTACACATCCACACATTACCCTTCGCCAAGTTATACCTATTTTCACTTGTAAACAATTTACAAAGATTTTCATTCCCCACCATCTCTGCCCTTATTAGCCTGGTTCAAGCTGCTCTTGTTATGGTTCAAACTCATTTAGCCTCCAAAAGGATCAGTGTACTGGAGCGCTGCAGTCTAAAACCCAGTGTGCTCTTGTAACAATTCATAGCTCCACAGTGCTCTCACTCTTTAACTCCCCCTCCAGTGAAAACTCTATGAAAGTAGCAACCCTTTCCAGATTGCAAGGGAGCATCTTGCATATACTGGTTATTCACTAAGTATTTGGTCAGTGTATTGAATGAAGCTTGTTTTCAAGCTTCTTTATATTCTTGCGCCAATTCATTCCTTCAGGCTCATCTTTTCCTACTCCTGCCTTTGAATTTACACTCTGGCTATGAAGCATCCATCTTACATAAAAACTGCTGTTTGAAATTTCAACCCTGGTACGTATTTGGCTTCTATAAATGCTTGCTTAAATAATAAGGAAAATAAGACTACTCCAGAGACGCCATAAACCTTCCCCAGATGAAGTTATCAGTGCTGGTACCAGGCCAAGCCTTTGGTTGAGGTCTCAAAGCCTCAGCACAATGGGCTCTTTAAGAACTTGCAAAAGGGGCTGGAAACACTCCATATTTGGGAGACAAAGAAGGTAAAAACATATAAATAGGGAAAATTCCTCCATGTTGGGCCCAGAATTTGTGAGACATTTTCCTCTGGGCATGCGTGTAATATTAATAATAAATGTAAGTCCATCTCTCTAAGGATTGCTTGGTTCTTCTCTGGTTTTCTGTAAGAGTTATAATAAAATTTGTTTAGATCCTGGAAATCACCAAAAAGAGCAATAGTTATTGGAAATACACAGCACTGAATATGAAGAAGGTGAACTCCAAGATCCAGACAATCTGATACTAGGAAGGCCAAACAAAGAGACCCTTGGGAATAAAAGGAAAATGGGGAATGGACACAAAGCAAAGAAGAGTACAGACCTAGGTCACAGCCACAAAGACTAAACCTCTGGTTTAAAAATAGCTTGTTGTGTCTTATCCTTAGTGACATGTATACTTTTCTTACCTTCCTTAGTTACCATCCTTCGCTTCTTTCATATTTCTCTTACTTTGGGAGAGCCATTCTGGAAGAGTTAAGTAGCTATTATGTTATTATGTAGTTATTAAGTGCCAAGCATCCTGCTAGCACTGAGGGTACAAGGCCAGAGGATAATAGCCATTGCTCTCATGCAGATTGCAGTCTATGTAGGAGGGAGACACATTTCAACACAATAGAACAAACACAGCACTAAATTTTACAGCTGTTCATGGAAGGAGCGCTTTGCCAAAGACGAGGGCTCTCTGCTTAAAACCAAGGAGGAACTAAGATCAGCCTTGGCAATTCCTGAAACAGACAAACCAGTTTAGTTATACAAATAAAACTTAGTTTATTTTGCAAAGCTAATTATAGGATTCAGTACAGGTCTCCCCCACTGTATACTGAATTTTATATGTATAAATATAATCCATATATATAAACATATATACGTTTATAATTTTGAATTAAAGTTACTTAAGAAACAGCTGGGATAAGAAACGGGAAATAAATTTCCTATGTGAAAGGTCCCCTCCTTGTACCAAGAGAAAGAGGCATCCTTATTGCCAGAGATAGTAAATTCAGGACCAAGAAGGCTGCAAAAATAAACTTTTGTCCCTTCTTTAATAATTTGCTACTCCAAGCCAGAACTCTTTTGACATTTTTTTAGGAATAATTGTTTCTTTTCTCTGTTTAAAAGACACAAAAGTTGTCTAATTTGGCCACTTTTATAGCCTCATTCTAAATTTTAATTTCAGTCCTACTGGTTTGCAAACAAGACTTCCTGTGTGTGCAAAGTAAATTTTACAAATTACCACTTTAATGATTCATTGGTTTGACTTTTTGCTGTTTATGAACCTTTGACACATTGCAGTTTCTTGAATTGTCTATTGATGTTGCCCTGACCACATAACTGAATTTGCAGATGTAGCATCTACATGGTTTCTGGAGATGTGTTGTTCTTTATGTATAATAGGCTAATGGCCATAGGAAACTTTCTCATTTTTCCATTTGGACGTCAACTTCCTTTGTTTACATTGCTTTTCCTGGCTCAAAGGTTGAACATTTCCCAAAGGTCACAGTACCATTCCTCACCTTGACAGGCTGAAGAACAAATTTTTGAATGTCAAACACACTTTTAAACAGTCCAAGTTTGTCTGTTGTCTAACAGCATTTCACTTAGGTGGCTTCTGTGTTTTCCCCAGCATGAAAACTCAATCTAAAATCAAGCCATATGCAGGCTGTGCTGCTCCATGAGTCAGGTTCTTCCATGTCCTTCCACTCCAAGTCTAGACCACTGTGAGGGAAGAAGTCATCTTAAGGGGCAAAGATTATAATCACATGAGGAGAACAATTGCATCCTTCATATTGTGATCCCAGATCGACTGTTAGGCCACCCACATCTTTTCAGCAATATGCAGTACTGCATATGCAAAATGGGCAGTTACTCAGAAATCACACTTGGCAACTCCTGGGGGCAGTAACGGACCAAAGAGAGGTACAGGGGAGGGACCACAGCAAGGCGCTGGGGATGCCCCACCTCAGGTATAAGCAATTATAGCAATGGCTGTTGAAAATTTAAAGAAATGATAAAACTGATTAAAATCTAATTGTCTTTTTTGTCATCATATATTGTCAACTTTCTCCCCCAAAAGTTCTCTTCTCAGTACTTAATGTCTCTCTTTCTCCATGACCCTACTGAGCAAGGCCTGCTATTAACGGAGAGAGGAAGTATTGCTATCTTTCATTGATGTTTATAATGATATCAATATATTTATGATGCAACAATAAATGCTGAGCTCAAATAAGCTTCCTCATGGCTTCCTCATTTGAGTAGCTCTTCTATGGTGAATATGATGCTCACATCCACTCCACAGGCAGCTCAATACAATTTTTTATTTTAGAGGGATCTGATGGGGAAAATTGCCTTGTGAGGGAGTAGGATACATATTCATGGTCATGCTTGAAATTAATGAAACCCAGCTTTTAGGAGCAGACTTATTTCTGAATGCAGTAGCACCACCAAAACCCAGTTTGGTAACCAACAACCCAGTTTGAATATGAGCACAAGCTTTTGGAAAATGTACAACTTTGTGACAAATAATATGAAAGCTATATACTACTGAACTCATTCAGAAGAATGAGTATATATCATTTGAAGAAGACCTTGATAGGAACATTTCAGAAAAATGAATTGCTATTGGAAGGAAGGAAAGAAATAAAGGAGAGAGGAAAGGAAAAAAAGGTAGGCAATCCTTCCACACTTGGATGTAAGAAGAGGAAACTAAATTAAAAGATGATTTCTTAAAAAAGTATGGTCTATTTCTTCTCAAATTAAAAAATGTTTATTTAAATGCTTGAAAATCAAATGTGTCCAGCGCAACATGTCATCTGGATGAGACTGCACTGTACTGTATTTTGGCAGGCAGTATTTCATCTTCAATCCAGCTATTCCCCTGTGGCCTCAATATTCCAAGTATTTTTCCAGCCTCTCTTTTTCCCCAAACTAATAACAAAGCTTACATCTCCTGAGTGCTGGGCCAATCCCAAAGCTCAGTGACTGCGTTTGACCCTGTATGAACAGTAACCAGAAAAGGGAGGCTGAGATTTGAGTAGGGAATCAGAGGTTGTTCTTGGTAAATGTAGCAAACTGAGCAAATGAACCCATTAACTCAAGTTCCAGAAGATCATAAATAATACCTGGAGGAAGAGTAAATGATCACTTAATTCAATTCTATTACTTTGTATTAGTTTACAGGGATACATCTAAGGAAAGTTGATATAGTGAGTAAGCAGAAAGATAAACTAACAGAGCAATTAAGCAGAATCTTAACTGTCTGAAATCTTCTCTAGAACTTGCACCATGTTCCACCATAGGAAATTACTAATTTTGGCAGAAATTCAGTAATGATGATTTGTTTATAAATGGTAGTGATTTATAAATGTACTCACTATTGTGTGCCTTATAAAAATATATACTGTGGGTATTTTACTATTAGCATACTAAAATTCCAATGGTACTTATTTTAGGTTTTAAGCACACAGGATACAAAAATATGGTAATGAGACTGAACCGATGAGCCAAATTTGATGCACAACCTTATATAGGATCAATTTATCAATCAATGCAAAGACTAACCTAAACTTTTTATAACTTTTATTAAGTCAAGATGATTGCATGAACTCCTCAGATCAGTCATTTCCACCCCATATGGATATAGTGATAAGTGCTAGTAAACTTGTCACAAGAATAATGCTTGTATGCTATTGAAATAAAGGTAATTTTAAAAATATCAAATATCATTTTACTTCCTTTGTGTACCATTCTAAAGCAGTGGTCGGCAAACTGCGGCTCGCGAGCCACATGTGGCTCTTTGGCTCCTTGAGTGTGGCTCTTCCACAAAATACCACGTGCAGGAGCGCATGTACTGTGACTGAAACTTCGTGGCCCATGCGCAGAAGTCGGTTTTCAGCACTCAAAAGAAATTTCAATAGTTGTACTGTTAATATTTGGCTCTGTTGACTAATGAGTTTGCCGACCACTGATTTAAAGGAATCACACATTAGAAAATCAACCCCTTTGTCCAATTACACCTCTATTTTTCATTCAGAAAGCATGGTATCAAGAAATTGATTTGTTTCATACAAAAAGCTCAGCACTAAGGGTAGTGTCATCTGTCCAACATCCAAACATTCCCACCATCACATCATGTTTCTTTTTAAGGGAACTTGTTTAAAAAAAAAAGACACACTAACAAAATAAACCCCTTAAAATTCCCCACATGCTCAGAAAGGAGGCTGGCCCCATGCTCCGCCCCCATGTGAGCCCACATTGGTCTAAGCTGATTACTGTGTCATCATTCCTCTCACCAGTGATTGGTTGGAGGTCTTCTGGGAATAGCTTCTTCACTCTTAGAAGAGATGCACAGAAAAATGCAGCTTCTTCTTCCTCAGGGTCTTGCTTTGCCTGGATGTGTTCCCCACACATCTGGTCCCAAATGGGCAAAGCAGAATAAGGATGAGGACCCGGATTTTTAAATGATACCCTTGAACCTCTAAATTGACCAGCTCTATAAATGCTGTTCTTCTAGACATCTTGTTATGCGAGGTAAGCAATGTCTTACTGTGTAACCCAGTTGCAGTTGGAAACATATGAAACGTTAAAGAACAAAATTGCCTCTAAAACTTTCTCAGATGTGCCCTTCCTGGATACAAGTCTGACCAAGAACTGTGGGTGATCCAATGAGGTATCCTTAAAGCTATCACAAAATGAGCTCATAGAGCATTTTCTTAAAGCCCAAAAGTCAGCATTGTGTAAATGGGAGTTGCTGAATGAGTGCTGTGTGAAATGACAAAAGGGCATCTGATGTTCACCTTGAACATATAATAGGAACTTTGGGTAAACACGGCAAGAAAATCCAAAAAGAGGGTAAGGGATTTTGCTAGCTGATCATTGAATCCATCCCCTTTTCTCTCTAGGCACATGCCTAAACTGCATTATTCAGCCTCTGTTATGATTAAGTTCTAATCAGAAGAGGTAAGAGGAACTGACACATACCACTTTCCAGACAGAGACATAAAAGCCTCCCAGGTGTACTCCAGGTTTCCCTCCGTTTCAGCTGGCTGAAATGACCTCAGGAGTGCCCTTGGAAACCATGAGTTGAAGGTGGATAAATGACTTGTGGAACTGAAGCTTCTGTGCCCTACCTTTTTCTTCGAACAGGAATATGTATGATGGGCTGTTAACCTTGAATAAGATATACACTTTTATTGTGGTGCCAAGTTTTAGAGGTTTGTTTGTGGCAATGGCTAGTGATACAGCATTAGATGGTATAGTAGAGTTAGAGTTCTGGTGAATAGTGATACGAGTGAATTAACAAGAGAATCCGAGTTTATAAATAAGGACACTGTGGGTCAGAGGGAGTTGGGTATCTTACCAAAAACACCAAGGAAGCAACTTTCGGAGCTTTCCTAGAACTCAGCTGCTCTATATCCAAGCTCATGCTCTTCTGGTGTCCTGTCCTGCCAAAGGACAAGCAGATAAATTCCAATTTGGTTTCAAGTGCTGAGAATGACATTGATCAAGATATGTCAGAGAAGACAAATCCTATATGAATTGAACACTACAGGTTTTTGTATTGTTACTGATTGGCCTCTAAATGCACTGCTTTCAGCTTTATATTAAGCTTTTTTAAAAATATGATTTGCTAGAATTATCGTGTGATTGGTACGAACTCCTTAGAGTTTGATTTTAAATGTTAACATTTTACTTCTTTTAAGCGCACAATTTATCTTTCTAAAGAATGCATAATACTGCTTAGTATTATCCATGTACAGTATCAAAATTAAGGATCCGTTTTTTTCTTCTTGTTCTAAACATTTTTTCTAATAAAAAATTACTGTTTTTATTATAGAATAGCAACTTAAACATCAGCTACTTAGCCAAGTTTTCATCTTTGGAGTGGGAGGATAAAGGTAAGTAAGGGGAAGAGATGATAATATTCATGTTGCAATAGGTTAAAGTTAGAGACATAAATATAAACTCATATTTAGCTAATATAGATACAGAGATTTATATAAAGAACTATTTGTGGATACCCAGATTAATATAACCTATTTCCTTGCTTTCAGCTGAAAGGACTTAGAAGCAATAATACCCCTGCAACCAGAAGCACATAAGGCACCCAGATCTTCATTTCTAATTCTTTTTCCTAAAAAACACATAAACTAGGGCTCTTTGGAGAAGTGGCTGATTCTAGGACTGGAGCATGAAAGATACAGGTAGACCTGGAATATCTCATCGTGCAACTAAATAGGGAATAATTTCTTTCAAGTACCCAGCAATAATGGTATATGTCAAAAGGATATAGGAACCAATGGAAAGAGCTCCCAATAATAGCCAAAGTTGGAAAAATTTGAGCCACAAAGAAGTATTGAAGTACAACCCCAAATATAAGACAATGCTTAGAAATGTCCTGAGTCAATATTGATTTAAATAAGACTGAAAGGATGAAACAGAATAGAATAAAACAGAGCAAAATGGAATAGAATAGAAGAGAATGGAGTAGAATAAAATAGGATATACCTCCCATGTCAAAGAATCCCAAATAACTTAATGTAGATTCCATCTTCAAGGAGGGAGAAGGTAGAGCATGGCTCTCACTCCCTAAGTATGGGCTCCCATTGTGACTTCCTTCCAAAGTGAACCCTATGGATAGCAGAGTAGAAGAGTAATTTTATAGCAGAGAAAGTTGACAAACACTACTTCAGGCAGGTGATCAGTTTCATGCAACAGTGATAGACATGTTGCTAGAATGTACCCTTAATATGATATAATAAAAATGGCACTTTACCTCTGAGTTATTCCTCCAGAACTCCTAACCCCAATCTCATAAGATAAGCATCAAACAATTCCCAATTGAGAGACATTCTTCAAAATACCTGACCATTACTTCACAGAGGGGTGGGCCTGGTCCAGTGTTGCCAGGGAAAATAAGAGATCTGAACACTAGTTTTAGCTTTGCAAATAACCTGAAGTATAGTTAATTTCACTTAACCTTTCCAGTTCTTAGTGTCCTTAGAACTACACAATTTATTCAATCATCCATTCCTAAAATATAATGATATATATTTTGCAAAAAGACAATTTTTAAGATGATTTTATGTATAGGATATGAGCAAACATACTTAACATAATAAAAAGGGTGTAGAAAATAGATGATAGATATATTTCCTCTTTGCTGTGTAGTCAAAAACAATATCCATCATGTTGCACTAATGGAATACATTATGTGAAATGACATGAAGATCTAACAGTTATGCAAAGGGGACTCTTCCCACTGAAGGAGAGGGAGGACTAGCCTATAAATGCTGCAAGGAGATTGCAAAGAAAGGGGTGTCTAAAATAGAATGGGCTTTCTAGAAAAATGAGTGGGTTCTTATATGTGAGGAATTTTGCAGCAAGAGCTCGATGGAGAATCATAAGGGATATTCAGAAGCAATACCTTCTCTTGGTAGGAATTCAAACTGATGGCCTCCAAGTTCACTTTCAATTTTAAAAGGCTAGAATTTTTCTTTAATTTTAGGTACAACACCACCCTGTAGAGACTATTGCCTTCAAGTACTGCCCCTGATTCTGAGCTTTCTGCTGTCTCATTGGTCTCTAGATAATGGAAGAATGGGTTCCACTAGCAAAAATAAAAAGCATTGAATTATTAAAAGGATGAGTCCTTTGGTTTGTTTATACGCATGGATGGGTACCTCTCTAAGCAGCCAATGAAGAACAAGTCTTTCACTGTTAAGGTGTGAAGAAATCAGCTCTTGAAACTCAATCTTTTATAAGACGTCAAGGCAAAGAGAAGAGAAGCTTTGGAAAGCAGGTCTCCAGTTCACAATCAGACTTTAGAATTTGTACTCAAGATTTCTTCCTAGGCTTTCCAGAACATGACCTTGTGAAAGCCCTGATAGGTAAGAAATCACACACACACACACACACACACACACACACACACACACACTTATTAATATGCACGTTTTTGAGGTTGATCTGATGCAGGTGAGAGTTCCTCATCTTCACACTTCTATGTACTGAGGGAATTTTGTTTCCTAAATGATGAAGGTGACTCACTGTTTTACACAGCAAAGGACTCTAATGTACTTCCCCCTACCCATCTAGCCCATCCAGCAAAAACTATGTGAGGAATGTCCCAAAATGTCTCCCCCCGTGCTCCAGATTCTACTCACAGGAGAAAATTAGATATCCCCTCATTCCCCTACATCTCAGCATAAATCAGATGGCTAGAAACCGGTTGGTTTTAGAAATGCAAGGTGAAAGAGAAAATGTGGGAAGAGGGCTGAAACCAGCTCTTAACTTTTTCTCCTAAACTTCAAAAGTACAGAATGAGAACGTAATATTTTATGAGAAACGACATACTGCATGTAGATCCTCACTTCCAACACACACACACACACACACACACACACACACACACACACACGGCTTCTATTGGCAATTGTGTCCTCTCCAATCACCAGAGCCAGGAAGGGATTCCTAGAGCCCGAAGCACAGCCTGCATGATGGGGTCTCTGGCAGCCCTCGATGCAGCTGACAGTCTGTGGACTGACAGCGTGTGTTGCAAGGAATCCTTTGCATGCTTTGTGGTATAGTAAAAATGCAGCATCATCCTCTCTGTTCCTTTCCTTCAGCCAAAAAGCAGAATTCCAGGGCAAGGGAACCCGGAGGGGCAAAACTGGCCGCCTGCCTCCAGGAGCTCCCTCTCTGCACCTCCACCCCGCCTGGCTCGGGCTCTAATTGCCTCCGCTCCAATGGGTCAGAAGCGCCTGCTCCCATTTCCTCTTCCATTCACTCCAGTGGGGAGGAAAGAGAGAAAACAAAACTCTAAAAATAACTGTCAGCATCTTAAGAAAGGAAAGGCTTAGCTGCTCCCCCCTCTCGCCCTTCTACTCCCCTCCACGCCCCCTCCCGCACCATCCCTCCTCCCCCCTGTTTATGGGGCACATGTCTGCTTCTTACAACACCGAGGCACATGGTTCCCGTTCGGCGCCAAACCCCACCAGGACGGAGAGGAAATCCACATCTGTGGGACGCTCCGCACGGAACCGCCTCCAGCGAGGGAGGCCGGGGGACTGCAGCAGCGAGATGAAGGGCTAGTCCGCGGGATCGCAGCTCGGGCGGTGAGAGGGGGCGCCGAGGCGGGAGGGCGCGGGGAGGCCCGGGAGGGGGTGGGCCCCGTGGTGCCCCCGCAGCGCGCGGTCGCTATTTGCCCGCCTTACTGCAACTTGCTGCAGTGTTTGAAAGAGTAGTGGAGCGCATGGAGGTGGGGCCCGCCAAAGACCAGGCGGAGTGGTCCGGGGTGAGCGCGGAGGGGCGGGGAGGCGGCGGCGGCGGTGGGGAGGGGGTTTGGTCCCGAGGGGGCGGGATGCGGGAGCCTAGGGTAGCCTGGCGCTTACACGTGTCACATGTGCTTTTTAAGACTGCCGGGAGCTCCTGCAAGCTGGATCTGGTGGAGGATGCTGCTGCGGCAGGTGCTTCGCAGAGGGCTCCAGTCTTTCTGCCACAGGCTGGGCTTGTGCGTGAGCCGGCACCCGGTCTTTTTCCTCACTGTGCCCGCAGTCCTGACCATCACCTTCGGCCTCAGCGCGCTCAACCACTTCCAGCCCGAGAGCGACCTGGAGCGCCTGGTCGCTCCGATCCACAGCCTGGCCAAGATCGAGCGCAGCCTGGCCACCAGCCTTTTCCCCCTGGACCAGTCCAAAAGCCAGCTCTATTCGGACTTACACACCCCTGGGAGGTATGGCAGGGTGATCCTCCTCTCCCCACCCGGGGACAATATTTTGCTCCATGCTGAGGGGATCCTGCAGACCCACCGAGCCGTGCTGGAAATGAAGGTGAACCACAAGGGCTATAATTATACTTTTTCCCATCTGTGTGTGTTGAGAAATCAGGATAAGAAATGCGTGCTGGATGATATTATTTCAGTGCTAGAGGATCTCAGGCAGGCTGCCGTCTCCAATAAGACAACAGCCAGGGTGCAAGTGAGGTATCCCAACACTAAATTAAAGGTATGCTCCTCCTGCATGCTTCTGCCAGTTAAAGAGGCAGCACTTCATTTCTTGCCCTAAACAAGCAAAGAAAATGCAGAGGTCTCACTCATCCTTAAAACTCAGAAGCTGATGCTTCTTTCATTTTGGGGGGGAAAGATGGGCAACTGAGTGAAGAAAACAGGCAATGAATGGTATGACTAGATATTAAGAATATTCAAAGTCAAACAAAACAAATGCCAAAAAAAAAGGAAAAAATTATTTCTGAGACCCTGCAATTACATCTTTGTTCAGGGTTAATAAATCAGTGAATGGAAGGGGGAGGGGGAATTCTGAACAATTTGGGGGCTTTCTTTTCATTATGGGGCTCAATGTATTTCTTATTACTGATTACACATCCACCTGGCGCCATATCCACCTATTTGCATCTTCAGCCTGGCTTGATTTTGACATGCAGGGAGTTTGTGTCTCAGTGCCCGATGTGAGTCTGTCTGAGAACAGTGGGTCTGAATGCAGTTGGGATTCCAGGAATTGTGTGTCTGTGTGTTTGCATAGCAAAAGGAGCAAGGATTTTCTCTGTGTGAAAATGGAAAAGTGCAGTTAACTGATGTACTAGTTTATAAGTCCTGTTATCTCCTTCCCATGAACATATCCAAACCAAGGTAAGATTATTATAATAGCAAAAGAAAAGAAAAAAGTCTACAATCAGCAAAAATTGCAAAGGATGGTTATATTAGCACTATAAATATTGTGCTGTTTAAACGCTCAATTCAAATTGTGTTGCTCCAATGAGATTTCTAAACTCACCCTACACTGTCAGGATTGAGCTGCTGCAGGCAATGAGGCATGCAGTCTCCAGGTGACTGAAGTTTCAGGGACAAATATGACTTCCAAAGAGTCACTGCACCATTTGTATGCTTGACCCTATGCCGGCTCAGAAGCTGCACAACCAAGTATTCCCAAGACGGGTGTTTCCCCAGAAGAAGGAATTTTCTTTCTTCTAATGTGTGTGATGATGATGTGTGTTTCCATAGGGATGATGGAATAGGAGAAACCCTAGGTTCAATAAATGGATGGCCTAAATATAGGAAATCGCTAATATTTCTGTTTATCTGAAATAGTCAGCATCTATACACACAAAATAATTTTCTCATGATTTTTGAGATCAAAAGCCTCTTTTTCCTGAACTGAAAGAGGATTTCATGCATTTAGAAACTAGGGATTCCTCAGGAAACCTCATCACCTGCCTCATTTTAACATGCTGTCCTTATTGAAGTGCATCCAGAGGCTCACAGGGTTTCAGCCCCTTGTTTAGTTGAATAGTCTCTTGAGCTTTAGTGAAACTGGGCAGATGATTCATCAGCTTGAAATCTAGATAAGGGCTTGTCTGCTTCACACTTATTTAAGGGAGTATGATGAATATATGTGGTTGGGCAGCTTTTCATTTTCTGAACCCTTTACATCAGCATTATTGTTTGCTAAACAAAAGGAGAGTGATCTTTCCAGCTATAGCCTTTTAACTGAGTTCTTTTCTATGCCAACATCTAGTGTAAAGAAAGGTTTGAAAATTCATTTAGTTTTCCCTATTGAGACTAGTTTGCAGTTTATTGATATGCCTTCTTAGTTGGGTCCCTTATTTCCTTTATTTGGCAGTATTCTCTAAATGTAATAGCTTTGGCCAATCAACCACTGTGGACATTTTGTTTATCTGATAATATAATTATGACATTTATAGTACAGGTGCCTGAGACCTTTAATTCACTTATTTAATAATTATTAATTGTGCTCCTATGATTTACCAGGTGGTCCTCTCAACACGTGAAATGGAGTTTGAGGCACGAAAGTCAGGGTTCTTACCCTTGTGGGGTTTAAAAGCAGTAGATGTTTGTGTTTCTACCCAGAGTTACCTGTAAGCAGGCACTCTGCAGTTTTTGGGTCCATCATTAAGCCAACTCCATGCTAGGTCTATAAGAGGGGCTCCATCTAAACTTGTTGCCTGATTGGTTGATCGAACTGCATCTTGGTAGAAGTCAGAAGATAATCATAAAGGAATGGAGTAATAGATTATGAAGGTCAATGTAGTAAAAGTAGAATTATCCACTAACTATAAAAATAACTGAATTATATATTGGCTCTATAAACTGTAAATCCCTTCTGCTGCTATATTCTAATGTCAACATCTCCTCAAATGTGTTGGCTTGACTCTCTTGCTACAGACATCAGTTGTGTCCTTAAGCTTTGGGTAAATGAATCCTTTAAGAATCTTCTGAGAACAGTGGGCCCTCTCAAGCATCCAGATGTAATCTCATACAAGCTAATGCAATATAAAATATAATTTGTGGAGTACCGTGGATACTAAGAATCCTGTCAAAGGACCTCCGATGACTTTCAGGTTAAGAACTACCTAGCACACAGAAAAGGAATATGGCCTTTTATTTCAGTTGCATGTTATTTGGAAATAATTTTAAGTCATGTGTTGCACTGATATTCAAAGAGTGTCCCTACGATGCTGACACATGCTAAAGTTAAGAGTCTTTCTGGCCTATGAGGTTGGAGGGAAAATTTTTATATGTACATTTTGTGATCCTCTAATTCATTTGCTTTCTTCTCTCATATTTGGATTACCAATCTTTCCAACTCTGGACAGTATGGAAAATTTTAGTGTTGGAAGATGTTCTTGGTGGGCAGGGAACCAGAAGTTGAAGGAAAATGCCAAGTAAATAGTAGTGGCTGGATAATATGACTAGGAATTGGCATTTTCCTGACATGATATAGCTTAGAGGTAGTCTGAAGATGTCTAAACACTGATAGACAGACTGGAGTGATCAAACACCTTTGTTATGACAATCATAAGAGCGTCTTCCAAATATTATTAATACACCCAAGTAGTCCCGAACACAGAAAGGTTTAGGACTTCTGATAAACATGATTATCATGACAAGGTGATCCAGAGAAGCAGAGACATAGAAAGTTGCTAGTATAGAATTCTAAACAGAGGCTCAGATAAAGCTGGCATGAAAAAAGCAGAAGTCAGCTTAGAATAATACTACAGAAGAAATGAAACATACACATTTTTGAAAGCTGTGTAGAAAAGGTCAAAATCTGAAATCCCTACACCTATACAATGTGAACTCCATCATTGTGCTTATCATTATAATCTTTATGTTGCTATATCTCTGATTAGGCCCAAAGGCCATGTCTTATATTCCTTCTATGCTATTGACATTCCACCAGCCCAACATTGTCTGGGTCTATGTAGATAGTAGTCATAACATTGATTAATAGGTTGATTATTTTGTATATTTGTGCTGTATTATCACAAAATCATCATCACTTTTCAAACTTCTGTGACACACTTTAAAAAAAAAGCCATTATCTACATTTTCCTGATTTCTATATAGTGTTTTTGACCCCAATAATTTGGGGGTCTTTTTTTTTCAACTTTTAAAATACCATTTTGAAAATTTCAGTTAAATACATACTTATTGTTGAAACTAGTCTCATGATTAAAATGAGACTAGCACTCAGAGCCATTAAGCAAAGACTACTCTGGACTTCAAAATGTGTTCTTATAATTCAAGGGGCTCAGGTGTTGTAGGTAATATTTTTCTGCCTCTTAGGTAGGCCATCATGACTGCACTTTTCCATCTGGCTAGTTCCAAGAAAGGAAACAATTCCCATATGTCCCCTGTTCTTTATTTTGGCCACAGTGAAAAAACAAATAAAGAAAAAACAGACAAATGTGCTCCATGGCAAATGGTGAGAAAGGAATGACATAGATTTGATTCCCCAGCAGCCTGTTCTTCTGATTAAGTTCCATTAATACCATACCTCTGGACATGTGTTTAAGTGGAGTGTGTATCCTTCAATGTATCATATTTAGGAATAGGAACAAAGGAACACTTTCTGCTTTTTAACAAAACAATGTTTGGGTACATATGGAATACACTTCCCCGTTGTGGAAAATGTTGCCATTAGTTTAGTTCCTATCTCGGTGGAAGGACAACTTAAGCCAACATGGAAATTGAACACTAACAATATTTTTAGAGATTGCAAGAAAAGTTATTCTATAGACTTCTTTCCCTAATTCATTCTAAAACCTCTTAAGACATCCATGTCAGGATCTTCTCTGATTTAGGAAAAAACATGGCTACCTTACTGAATGTTCAGGTTGTGTCCTAAGTGAAATCGGTGTTTTATATACAGTCTGTCATGTTTTCAAGTCTGAGCCAGAGGGAGCCTTTATTTCCATTTTAGAGGCAAGGAGACTAAAGACCAGGAGATTAAGCAATGCTGAAGTCCCAAGGTAGGGCATTTTGAAGCTGGAACTTAAATCCAATCTGTCTATACTGACCTGTATATTCTTTTTAAAAATATATATTTTTATTGATTTCAGAGAGGACAAGAGAGGGAGAAAGAGATAGAGACATCACTGATGAGAATCATTGATTGACTTCCTCTTGCATGCCCACACTGGAGATTGAGGCCGCAACCCAGGCATATGTCCTGACTGGGAATCGAACTGTGACTTCCTGGTTCATAGGTGGGCAATTAACCAATTAGCCATGCTAGCTGGCCCTGACCTTCATATTCTTAACCACAGTGCTATGTTAGGTACTAGTATTTCCTGCATCATTCTCTGTAGCAACAGCCCTTTGTACTAAGGAAGAACCAGAGCTGTAAATCCCAAGCCATGTGAAATCCATGTTAAAAGATCACTGATGCTCTTTCACAGCAGCTCCGCTGCTAAGTCAGAAAGGCCATCCCTGAGGAAGATGAACTGAGGCTGATCTGCCCATAAGAGAGTAAAGCTTGCAGTTTGGGCAAACTCCTACTCTGTATCTACTGTGGAACCTGCCACAAGAGTTTAGCAAATTCCTCACTGGACCATGATTTCACTTTAATATAATTTCACATCAATTCAGAGCAAATTCAAAAGAAGCTTTGGGATCATCCTTAAGTCGGAATTTGTGTAATATGACCCAAGGTTCTACCATGGGCTTAGGTGCTAGATGGGCTTGAGTATTTCTATCTTAGATTGGCATCAGGAAAAAGGATTGATGAGATAGTATGGAATAATACAATAACACAATGAGGACTAAATTGAGAAATATTCAAGAGACCTAAATTCTAATCCCAGGTCTTTAAAGAACAGTTGTTGGACAAGCCACATCACCAATCTGGGTTTCAGGTTCTAGGATTTTTTCTGTAACAGTCCATAGTGTAATAGTAAGTATCATCCCATCTAATAAAGAGGAAATAGGCTAATTGACCATCACACCTTCACAAAGATGGCAGTGCTCACAGCCAATAAGGAGGGAATATGCTAATTGACTGCCACACCCTCAAAGATAGTGGTGCCCAGAGCCACAAGATGGCAGCACCCAGTCTCCTCAGCCCCACTGGAGCAGCAGGTATGCAGCATGGCTGGGCCCACCCCCAGGCCAGCTTGGCTGCTCCACACACATGTCTTCAGAGTCCTCTTAGTGCCCCTGCTGGCTAGAGCCAGCCCAAGGCACTGGCAAGCCTTGGGTGTCAGCTGTCCAGTCACTCAGGGCAGGCCCAAGGCACAGGCAAGCCTCAGATGCTGGCTGCCTATCCACCCAGGGCCACCCTAGACTCAGGTAACCAGGGCTAGCTGAGGCTTGCGCTGCTGGCAGTGGCAGCAGCAACAGTGTAATGGAGCATTGCCCTGACTGCCCAGTCACTTCCTACCCTGAGGGCTCCTGGACTGTGAGAGGGAGCAGACTGGGCTGAGGGAACCCCCTCCAGTGCATGAATTTCCATGCACCAGGCCTCAAGTTATAGTATATTTGGGGATATATTCTAGAATATTTTTCCTTTAGAGTGATGTATTTTCTTGATTAGATTTGAGCTATGCTGTTGAATAGTGTTACTCATAGTGTTCTAACTAAATTGTTGCACATATATTTCCTAGTCATGGTAACAGGGGAGTTTGTTTATGACATTTTTCAGAGCACCAAAGTAGGAAAAAGACTCGCTTGGTATTGGGACTAGAAGCTTCTCCTTAGTTTCAACAAAAAATTACTTTAAATGAAATTAAAAATAATTTTTGGAAGTATTTGTTTCTTTCCATTTCTGAAATTTAAGAGTTAAGAGAGGATTTTAAAAAAACAGAAAATAAAAAATTCTCTCCATTGTTCTGGTTTCCTCAGTTCTGGTTACCACCAAGCACTTGGGAGTAGGGTAGGGAGAAGGCAGAGGCATACAGCATGGTGGAAGTGTGGAAGGGACTAAGACCACTCCAACTCCCTCCAACCCCAGCCCCCCAAAAAGAAAAGAAAACCACTCTTTTGCCTCTCCTGCTGTGTTAAGCAAGAATAAAAAGTGTGTTTTTTTCTTTATTGGTTCTACTGTAAACATTCTTATAAATGAAACAACCTGGGATGTGCTTTTCAAAATATACTGTTTGAAGAATATTTTTTATTCTAACCTATTACCTATTACACCATGATTGGACCACATTGCTTTTAATACAGTTTCAGAGTTGATCAGCATATGTCCACACTTATTCCAGATATGTCCAGACATTTCTACATATGTTTAATATCAACATTGTTAAAGAGGATGTCGGGAAATTCCAGGATTTCTAGATTTGCATAAGACAGCTCTCGGTGGACAGCCTGTCTATTTCTTCCCTAACTCACCCCATGGTGGAATCATGGGAGTGACTCATTTCTGTGGTCCTTTCTGACTGAGCAAGGAGAATAAAGTTACATTCATCACAGCCCTGGCAAAAGGAAACATTTCGGCAATACTTCTGACTTAAAAGCATGCCAACGTGAATTGCAAGACAAAACTAATTTGCCACAAAACTAACTGTTGTATTCTCTAAAACCTCATAGTGCTGTGTATGGACTAGCAGCAGCAACACCAGCAGCTTGTTAGAAATGAAAACTTCCCATGTCTCAGCACAGACCTACGGATCAGAAACTCATTTTAACAAGCCCCCAAGGAGTTTGAGAAGCTCAGGTCTAAAACAAAGGTTGACCTTGATATTGTTCATTGGATTGAGTTTTGTTTTCTCTTTTTAAAAAAATGTATTTTTAATGCTTTCAGAGAGGAAGGAGGAGAGAAAGAAAGCTAAAAACATCAATGCTGAGACAGAATCATTGATTGGCTGCCTTCTCCATGTTCCCAGCTGGGGATTGTGCTCCAGATCTGGGCATATGCCCTGACCTGGAATTGAACCATGACCTCCTGGTTCATAGGTTGATGCTCAATCACTGAGCAACACTGGCTGGGCTGTGGCTTGAGTTTAAAGTAACAAAAACACCATAAGAAAAAAAAAAGTAATTGAGATCATAGCTGTATCATTTAACCGTGTGGTAGAGACATTGAAGAAAGCCTGAAGAATTATTAAGCAGCTGTTCCACAGTGAGAAACCTTCATCTCTATCATCGGTAACTGGGCCTGTCACCTGCTTAAACTTAACCTTGATTGCTGTTGTTCAATATTTCCCCAAAATGTTGAAATTAAATCTATCTCTTTAAGAGGAAAATTAGCAGCATTTTTCTCAAGCCTCTGCAGTTTTGTCACAATAGTAGCAACATTAAACCCGAGTTAGACTAATTATGTTAATATTATGAGAACTATTATGTATAGTTATGGGAACTATACATAGGAGCAAGAGTATTTGGGGGAAATGAAACACAGGATTACAGTGGTGTGACCGTGCTTTCCTCAGACAGGATTGTTATGATTGTTATGGCGAGCCATTCACTGAAATCAAAGTTATTCTCCGCCATTCAAGGGAATTCATGGCCTCTGAAAGCTACCTGATGGGCAGCACTCAAAATGAATGGGCTGTGTTTAGTTATGGGATTTCTGATAGAACAGCCAGTGTTTTCCCTCCAGAACTACCTCCCAACATGAAGAGGACGCACCTGGGCCACACTCTCTTTGCAGTCTCAGAGGCAGAAGGCACAGTACAGGCGCTGGGCTTTGAAAAGCAGAAACATGTTTAAAGGATTCTCATAGTTTCAGAAGGTCTGAACGCAGCTCCAGGTGTTCCTAGCAGATGGAGGCTTGACGGGCTATTTAGGGTTCAGCCTCAAAGATTACACTTCCCTTTGAATGTTCAGTCTGTTCTCTCACCTCACCAAGTCTCTTGATTACATGAAGGGAGAGAATGTTCAGTTCCGATTGTCACTGCAGGTCATACTAATATGGGCAAGACATTCATATACACATCCGTTTGGGTAACTATTTTAAGTATCTGTTCCATATTCAGCAAAGAACAAAGCAGATGAGGTGCTTGCCCTCCAAGAGCTGAAGTCTAGGGAAAAAGACAAAAATCTCATAGATTAAATCCATAACTACAGCATATCATGGAGGAAAAGTACATGGTGCTGTGAGAGTAGGTTATGAAGACGTGGTGTTAGTAATCACTTTCCCGAGGAAGTGACTGAGCTGAGACATGAAGGAAGTTCACATTCCTCAAGAGTGGGTTAGATGGTAGAAGCAAGAGTGCAATGGGGAGGACATGGTCACTTAGATGGATGGAGCAAAAGCCACTGTGGATGGATGTTAAAGAGTGATGATGGTGAGGGTGCCAAGGGCTATGGTAAGAATCTCTGGCCAGGTGGTGTAACACAAGTTAGAAGAGAGTCTATTGCATTAGCTCTATGACTTTGCATAGTATTTTAACTTTGTAATTTAATTCCTTCATCATAGCTCCTACTTCTTAGCATTTAGTGGATTAGTGAGCTCATGATACCAAAGCAGTGCTTTTCAAACTCTGTGTCAGCCGGTGATTCTGTGGCCTCTGGACCGTGAGCCACCCTGTGAGTAAGAAGGGTACATAGCACTTAGAACAGCACCTGGTTCATTGTAAATTCTTACATGCTAGTGGTTTCAGTCATTAAGCACTGACACTGTGTCCTTATTTGGAATTGATTAATTGACTTTCTTATGAACTCATAATTATATGAAGAACCTTTTTTTTCTTCAACTCTCAGAGTTGAAAATCTATGATGTGGTAGTTATTGCTATTTTCTTAGTTAAGTACACCATGAGAGACGTAGAGCTCTCTTCTTTTGCACTAAAAAGCTTGAACTTCCTTCAGGGTTACCGTTATGAATGTGACTTCTGTTTGCTAAAGACAGTAAAATGCAGGACCTAGGTTTGGAAGGTTACTGGATTTGGAAGTGTCACAGAGGTTGCATTTTTGGGGTAGTCTCAACAAAGCTAGTCTGGACCACTTTCTCCTCTCAGCTTCTGTGACATTTGGTTTTCCTTTTATGTCTCTGATTATGGCTCACTGCCCTTTTCATTCTCATATTTATAATTATTCCCACGAAACAGTCTTTTTCAATATCTATTCTCTCAAAATTTTCATTCAAGCCACACATCTATTTTCTGCCATGTCTAAAACACGTTTAATGGCATCTCTATTCTGTCATGTTCTCAGGCTCAGAATCTGTTACCTATGATTAACTCCTCCTTTCTTTCCAACCCAGCCAATATATATACACAAGGTATATCTAATTAACTACCAGTCCCTGATCACTCTACAGCAAAACTTCTCAAAGTGGGATCCTTGTACCAACAGCATTCCCATCACCTGGGAACTTGATAGACATGTAAATTATCAGAGCTCATTCCAGATCTGTTAAATCTCTGGGGGTGGGGTCCAACAAGCCCTCTAGACTATTCTGATTCCTGCTAGAGTGTGAGAACTACTATAGGGTTAGTGCTCTATTGTGGCTAAGGGCAAAGGGAGCTTTGAGAAGACTGATGTCATGAGTCTCATCTCCAGAGATTCTGATTTAATTAGTCTGGAAGTGGCATAGATATAGGGAATTTTAAAACCTACTCTTTTGATTATAATGGATTACCAAGGTCTCCTTTTAAAATTTATTTTCTTTTAAGCCTTCATTATCTATTTTATTTATGTGATGATCTAACCTCTCTCACATAACTTCTCACAGTTGGAACCTAGCCTATGTAACAGGATCCTCTGCATTTCTTGGATATATATATATATTTTTTTTTTTATTTTATTGATTTTTTACAGAGAAGAAGGGAGAGAGATAGAAAGTCAGCAACATCGATGAGAGAGAGACATCAGCCAGCCACCTCCTGCACACCCCACAGTGGAGATGTGCCCGCAAGCAAGGTATATGCCCCCAACCGGAATCGAACCTGGGACCTTTCAGTCCGCAAGCTGATGCTCCATCCACTGAGCCAAACCGGTCTCGGCTCTTGGTTATATTTTGCCCTAATCAAATCTTGCAAGAGCTTCCCATTGCCTGGAGAAAAAAATTACACACTTTTGACCATGACCACTGAGGACTTTCCTTGACTAGGCCCCCAATTTTATTTGTAGTTTCAGGTTGCAATACAACACCTGTTGCAACCAAACCCCAAAATAAAGTCACCCAGAACTTTCTTTTTTCCTCATCTCCATTTATACTTTTCATTTTGCTTGCAATTTCTTTTACACTCTCAAACTCACACACATCTCTTAAAAGCTGAGGCCCCAAAAGCCACTTCATGTTTCCATGCAACTTTTGTAGGTGCTTTCCCAAAAAGAAAACATTTCCATACACTTTGGAGGTACTTTGAAGGCAGTTCCCCTAATCATAGTATTTGTATTTGTCATAAGTCTTTGCTGAGATATAACTACGTGTGCCTAAGAAACCAATAGGCTGGTAGCCAATAGATTTGCTTGGTAGATGCTAACCAATTAAGGAGGAGGTCGGTAGGGCAAGCCTTTGAGGAAGTTTCAGGGGAAAAGGAAGAAAGCCCATCCTGGTCTCAGTGTGACATTTTCAGACTGTGCCTGAACCTGAATCAGAGATGGCCGGCCACAGAAAGATATTAAAACTATTTTCATGAGTGGTCCTTACCTGAGGCACAAGCAACACTGTTCTTAGAGACAAAGAGCCAGCAGAAGGGAGAATGAGAGAGTGAGAGAGAGACTTCCCCACTGTACACATATGACTTCAGCTCAGGTGAAGCTACAGGGAACATAATATGGCTTTGTGGGAGCCCCTTTCCACGTCCCGCGTGGTTCAGGGTTCCCAGTTCAGTCTGTGGGTTCTGGAGAAGGCTGCACACAAATGAAAAGAGAGACTAGAAAAGCATTAATTTGGCGATATTGGGGGTCCAGGTGGGAGCCTTCCTCTACTGAAAAGGACTACCCCAGCTGTTCTCAACCTGTGGGTTGCGACCCCTTTGGGGGTCGCTTAAGACTATTGGAAAATGCAGATTTTTACATCACGATGCATAACAGTAGCAAAATTTCACGGTTGGGGTCACCACCACATTAGGAACTATAAGCAAGGGTCGCAGCCTTAGGAAGGTTGAGAACCACTGGACTACCCCTTGCTCTGGCCTTTTTCTTCCTTTTATTAAGGTTTTGGGACACACCCATAGCCTTTAGGCAGGAAATTACAAAACAGAAATTAACATGAAACAAACAGGTAGAGGCTGGGTGAGCTAACAATGTTTCAACAAAAACATTAGCTCTGAGTGATTAGCTCTGACCTCTCAGAGCAATTAAGGTTGACGAACCTTCTGGTCTCCTGATCATATCTTTCTTTTAGTGAGACAATGTTTGGTTTCCGGCATGGCTTGAACATTTGGTAAGGCTGACAGATGTAGCAAATAAAAATACAAGACACCTAATTAAATTTGAATTTTGGATAAGCAAGGAATATTTTTTAGTACAAATATGCCCTAAATATTGCATTATTTACCTAAAAGTTAGATTTAATTTGATGTTCCATATTTTATCAGGCAGCTGAGCACTCTCAGAGTTCACAGAATCACATCTGAGGACTCCAGCATCATAGGGATCCACTCCAGTTGTAACTCACAGTAATGGTCATTTGTCAGGTGTCTGGAAGGAAGACCATGAAAGCTCCAGTTGGGAAATAGTAAGGATATTGTAAGGACTCCCAGAAATGAGCAGGTGAGAGTTTGCAGGGGCCAGAGTTCTTGTTTTATTCAAGTAGGGATGCAACCAAGTGAAATTGAAGTTCCTTTTAATATGTCCTCAGGTCTAAGCTCTGGCCTTAGGAAACATTAAGGTTTTAATAGTTTCAAGTGATTATTTGCGAGTTAAATGAAAATTGAATGAATGAATGGGAAAATTTATCCAAAGAGTACACTGGATCAAGATGCCATTTAACAGAAATGTCTTTGGTTTTATATCTTACCTATGAGAAGGTGAAAAATATTTATATATCACAAAAATTTAATTAAATAAATTAAGTTGTAGAAAAAATAAGTCCTGGGGAATATAATGTACAACATGGTAATTATAGTTAACAACACTGTATTATATATTTTAAAGTTGTTAAGAGAGAGGTATTAACAAAACTTAGTGTGGTGATCATTTCATATTATATACATGCATCAAATAATTATGTTGTACACCTAAAACAATTTTATTTCAATTTGAAAAATTTTAAAAGAAACCATTCATATTAGGCAGAATTATATCTATATTAAAACAGCCATTTATTATAAATTAATTAATTTAGGTCAACGCTGTGTGTTTAGGAGTTTTTTTCTTGCATAGGAAAGGATATATCAGTATTCAAATTTAATAATCATCAGATTCTGAAGAGGGTAGTTTATTTAAATGACCATGGGCATAAGGTAGGATTGAGGATTTCAGAAGCAAAACTGACAGAGGTCATGAAATGTAAAGGAAATTTTACTTTTCATTGAAAATAGATTGAAATTAACATCTTAAAACACAGATAATTACATAAAGAACAAGAGAACTCCTGCTCCTCATTAAAAAGGGAAGGAAGGCTGAAACTGCTTTGGCTCAGTGAATAGAGCATCAGCCTGCAGACTGAAAAGTCCCAGGTTCGATTCAGGTCAAGGGCATGTACCTTAGTTGTGGGCACATCCCCAGTAGGGACGTGCAGGAGGCAGTTGATCGATGTTTCTCTCTCATGGATGTTTCTGACTCTATCTCTCTCCCTTCCTTTCTGTAAAAAAATCAATAAAATATTTAAAAAAAAAGGGGAAGGAAGAGAAAGAGGGAGGAGGAGGAAGGAAGGAAGATGATGGGTGCAAATTAATGGAAATTTTTAGGCTGCAAATAGTAGCCAGCTGAAATCTGAACCCACAGTGTCTACAGGCTTAGTTCCCCTTCCCATAAATGAAATGTTGCATTGAAACAAAGATGCAGCATGCCAGTAAATATTTGTACAACAGCACCAATAAAAGAGACATGCTATTGAGAACTCATCTTATATTCCTTCAAGATTACAAAATTTTAAGGGTGTAGATTATATCTTGATTACATTTCAAGCTTAAAAGAAATCTGGGAAAAGACAAGCCTATCATTTCTCCCTTCCCAGGAATGAGCCCTTCCCAGGCTCCTGCACAAGCTAATTGGGGGGTGAGGGGTAATTTGTGTGAGGCCCATTCCTGGGTGGGTGAGGCAGAGGCTGGGCAAGGCAGCATCATAATAACACCAAAGAATGATTAGAATGTCAAGTGAGGACAGCAATAGTGGGGAGCCAGTGAGTGTCCCAGGAGACAGACATGCACCCTTCAAGAACTCCCAGGGCTGGGGCGGGGGGGAGATGTGTGAGAAGCTCAGGGTCTGAACTAGTTTATGACCCCTTTTCATAGGTAGAACATACGTCTCTAAGGGAATAGCACATAAAACTGGCTTTTGACTTTTATTTTTATTTCATTCTTTTCAAACATCTTTCCTTTGGGAATTATTTTTTAAGGAATTGGGTTTTTTCTAGACTGAGAGACTTGTGACTTTTTTTAAAAAAACTAACCACATCTTATCAGCATGTCTCTCACTAAACAGTATTCACGTTTATAATTTAGTTAACATATTTCAAAAATTGTTTATAAACTAATCTGATTCTACTTGTCTTCTTCCTGTTGGAAAAATATTTTGATAATTGACAACTAAATTGACAAGAGATCCTCTCTTCTCATCTTTCCCTCAGTTCAATATCCTGAAACCTTATTGATGTTAAAATTATAAGCATTGACAAGCTTGCCCATTTAGTCTAAAGCAATAAATGTTTTTATTGTGTTGGGGGCTTTAATTTCTTAATGGATTGAGATAGAGGCACTACTTATTGATTGAGTTTCTCTTTTAAAATTTGTTAATAATGGCCCTGGCCAGTAGCTCAGTTGGTGAGAGCATTGGCCCAATTTGTCAAGGTTGCGGGTTTGAGCCCCAGTCAGGGCACATATAAGCAACTAACTATTGAATGCATAAATAAGTGGAACAACAAATCGATGTGCATCTCTTTCTCTCCTTCTTCCCCTCTTTCTCTCAAATCAGTCAATAAAAATAATAAAGTAAAATTTGTAAATAGTGAAAAGAGTACTAAGAAGAAAACAAACAAACCTATGTTTGAATTTAATTTCTTCATTTACTAGCTGCAGGACTTCAGACATGTTAGTTAATGCTTTTGTCCCTCCTTTTTATATGTTAAGAAATGCTATTATTAATATCCATTCTGCTAATTTTTAAAATTTCTGGCACTTTGTAGTTTCTTAATAAATTGTAGCTATTCTTTATATGAACCCAGCATCATAACAACACCAAAGAATGATTAGAATGTCAAGTGAAAATCACTTACAATCCCACCACTGATATTCTATAAACAATTTGTTTTCATCTTTCCCTATAAAATACAGTGTATGGCTTTTTTGATCCTGTTTGTTTTCACTTTTTCATAAGCATTTCCAAAATTATTTTATTCCTTGCTCAAAATTCTGGCAAGTGACTCTGGCAGAATTTACTTCACTGTTTATCTCTGGAGTATTTCTGGGGTGGTGTTTTTGAACAATCTTTAACAGGCATAAGGAAGAAAGCAAAATATTCTGGCTTGTCAACAGAAGTGGTAGGAAAAGAGCATTTCCTTGTGTGATTTAAAATGCCACTTTGGTAAGTATGTGCCCTTATGAAAGCAAGATACAAATATAGGTCAACAAGTTCCAGGGGAGTAGGTGCCCCCAGAAAGGGCTTGGGTAAAAATTAGAAAGACCTGATTTATTTATAGACCCACTCCTACATGCTCTAAATTGCTGGGTGAAGGACCACATCCAAGATTAAGCTTCTAAGAGTACCTTGTAGCTTATCCTTCTGCAGAGTAATTTTTCCCTCTTTCCACTTGCTATAGCTCAGTGATTCTCATAAGAAACACTTCAGGAACTTTCCAATTATATGATGCCTGGGGCCCCTCCACAGACGAAGTGACACATATTCTGTGGGGAAATGATCCGATAAGTGGCATTTCTGAAGCTTCTCATACAATTCCAGTGGATATCCTGATTGAGAAACACTGAAATCGATCGGAATAATCTGCTTTCCATGAGCCTCAGCTTCAGGCTTAGTCTGGGATCTCAAAGGGGAGCATTTGCCCTGACCACAATCAGCATCACCCCCTTCCCGCCCCCCCCCCCCACATACCCCTGCCCAAGGGAAACTGCCTCCATGGGAATTCTGTGGCTAAAATCAACAGCTTCATTGTCTTCTGTAATTCCCTAATCTGGGACTGACTGGCCAGAAATATGATATCTTAATCAGTTCGCTACGCTTCAAAGATGTCCTAGATTGCTAGTCATTGGGAAGATATATCCTTTGACACTTTATCAGGCATCATTACTTAATACATTTCTGCAAGGAGATTAATAAAGAAAACCTTAGGCCCATAGTAAATATTTATTATTATAGTGATAGAGCCAAAGGCAATAAATCTTGGTAACTCCAAGAAGTATAACACTAGGACTTGAAATAGACTCAATTTTTATTAAGCTGTCATTAAGTCCTCAATTTCCATCAGGATCACCTAAATTCTTTCATATACTGAGGTGGTCAGTGTTTGCTAATTTGTAACCAGTTTGTTAATGCTCACCTTAGTTAACACATCCTTTTTTTTTTTAAAGCCTTACCTAAGGATATTTTTCCTTTGATTTTTAGAGAGAGTGGAAGGGAAGGGGAGAGACAGAGAGAAACATCGATATGAGAGAGACACATTGATTGTTTGCTTCCCACATGTGCCCCAATAGGGATTAGGGATGGAGCCTGCAACCGAGGTATGTGCCCTTGACTATAACCGAACCCATAACCATTCAGTTCATGAGCCCATGCTCTAACCACTGAGAACAACCATCAAGGGCTGTTAGCCCATCCTTTTTGATAAGCACATAGGAGATAAGGAAATACATGCTGAATAAATGGCTTTTAAATTGTCACATTTTGAGTATTAAAAGTGTGGCATTAAAGAATTCAAAAATACTCTGAGCCTTGCTGAGCCAAAATTCACTCACTCTGTAGCCAATTCCTACGTCGTCTGTCTTTTCACCTGTGAAAATAATACTAACTTCTTTTTTTAGGCATATGAGTTCTGGGAAGGTTAAGTACTCATTTTGGCAAGCTTGTGACTTCTAACTCATTCATATAGGAATCCTGGCTTCCCCAGATCAGTGTGGCAAGTCAATCCATATTAAAACAGTATTAACACAATGTCTAATTAAAGGAAAAGTATGTTCATTAAAGTGCAATAAATATTTAAAGTAATTTCAGCTACATAGGAGCTATAACAATCTAAGTGCCCTTCTTGGGTCAATAGAAAGCTTTTCCATTAGCATCCCAGTGGGTTCACAAATCTTATATTCACTCTCTTATTATTTTTAAATGGCAATTATAAATCACAGATACAGTGAGGTGAAAGGATGTGTCCCTAGTCAATGTGAATGATGTGATGTGCACCATTGGCCACTGGTAACTGGAAATCATGCTTTACACAGAGAAAGCCACTTATTTGTTTCCCCCGTACCACCTTAATATTAGATACCTTATCTTTGGCAAAAAGTAAAAGCATTTTACAAAGTTGAATCCATACTCACCTTCTGTTTTTCAGAGCCACACAAAATAGGGAATTTGTTCCTCTCTTATTTACATTTAGGAAAAACCTATTAAGTAATTGTGACATACCTTAAATGTGTGCATATATTTTCTCAAGGTGTCAGTAAGACAGATTTGGGAAGGTTATCTGATCTATATACTTCAGAAAGCCCTGTTATATATGAATTGCTTCCATACCTACTCACTGGTATATCTCTAGAAGAAAATGATTATTTAAATCTTTTTAAAACATGTATTTGATTTGTTCTTTTTTGGTAAAGGGGAACCCTGGTCATTATTGTCATTTTTTAACCATCCTCTACTGTGACTTTGGAGATGGTCATTATATTCCCATGGCTTTCTCCTCTCTGGCTGCATTCTCTATCACACACAGACCTTGTCCATCTCACAGGCCTTCTTGGTTTGAGCCAACATTTAAGGTTGGGAAATTGGCATTTCTCCTATATCTTAAACACATGTTCTTTACTTTATAAAGATATACAGGTATCTTCCCTGCTCCAAACCTCCCCTTCCGGGTGTTTGCTTTATCTCAAGTGAATAGCTTTTCTCAATAGAGATGGGTTCCATGTTTACATTGTTTCAGACCACGGGCTAGGCACTGAAGTTACAGAGATAAGTTACAGACCGCCTTTTTCAGCCTACAGTCTAGTCAGGAAGACAAGGAAATGAAAAATTAATGCAGCATGTGGACTTGAATCTTAAAATCTCCAAGTCTTAATAACCCAGAGTTGGTGCTATATCAAATCCAGCCTCCTTGGGGGCTCTATCATAAAAGCCATCACTCTATACTGGTGGGAGAAATCTTTCAGAGACATTGATTTTAATCGGTAATAAATGTTTTCTTTTTCCAAAATATACTCATTAAAATTGAGGTCAGTGGAGAGCTTCTCTCCATAAGCAGAGAAATATTTTGCTATGATCAATTACTGTGAAGGTTATGAAGTCAGCATAAAATCCCAATAATGCTATAGACTTAAAAAATGAACACAAAGCAAGAAAATTTTATGGTTATGGACCAAGAAATATCAATATGAAAAAACACTAGGGTTATAAATTATCCATAAGACCTGGCTAGAAAATTGTTGGATAGTGGAACTTTCCATGACCCCAAATCATCCTACCCTCAGGTCTTTTCTCCCTAGTGTGTAGTAACTGTTAGGATAAATGTGGGGTTACCAGCAAAACTGAGGCATATATACAATTATAAAGCATATTTTATAAATTTGAAGCAACCACATCTATGAGTCTGAACATTTTTAATAAGGACAAATAATAAAGAGTTATTTTCTACTTTTGTTTACAGCGATATCTGGTTTCATAAACTCTGATTTAGTGCCCACTTGGGTGATATAGATCAGCATTTTTATTCCCATTAGACAAATTAGTTTATATCTTTAACAACAATTCACAATAAATCTATTCTAGAACTGGATGTGTAATTACCTTATAATCAACAAAACATATCTCATATCTTTACCGATAGTATGGATGTTTGATGTATGCTTCTGGGCAATTAATGTTTATGTTGAAATTATAGGACTCTAAGTCTCTGTGGTAAGAAACATAAAATGGAAATATCCCTTTTTCTTTTTTTCATAAGGATTATCTATACCAGCAAAGTGAAATGCAACATTGAAACATTGAATAATTGCTCAGTGTTTTCAATCATCACAAATAGAAAATCTAGTTATTGTTATCTGTCTTATGGCAACACTTTTATTTTGCTTTTCTTATCTCAGTAATTGTTTCAGTTCTCTTGTTGTTTTCTTTGTTGTTGTTATATGTTTTAATTTAGACATTGTATGACAGCAAGTTAGGACGTCTCTTCTAATTTTTTAGAGTCAAAGACAGGCGATTGTGTGCCAGATGTGGGTCCACAGGAAAAGTTCTATCACAGATGGGGATGTGCACTGACACACACTGAGTATTCTGTGCTATTTGGAGCAGGCACTGTTCCAATAAGATACAGGAACTCATCTGGTCCTCACCAATTAGCCAGTGAGCACTTATATTAGCTTTATTTTTACAATGCAGAATCTGAGACACCAATGGTTAAGCAACTTGTCAAAGCTCACTTAGACTGGAGTGAAGCCAGTATTCTTACTGAAGCACCTACATTTAACTGCTGAACCATTGACCACACATTGACCAAGGTCATTTGATTTTTAGTTTGGTTGTATGTAATATTTCCAAAGTTATTCCTGATAGTTTCAAGATTAAAAGTGGAAAAGAATTTGCTGTATCATCAAAGTCATCCTTACCCAGGACTAATAAAACTATATTCCCTGTAGCATCTTTTCCCAAAGCAATTTAGGCAGTTTTATTAAGTACAATTTATGTACACAAAATTTAATTGATTGAATTTCTGCCTTTTCCTTGGAATACTCCTCTCATGCTTAATAAACCTAACTAATATAATGGCACTTCTCTATTATAAAACTATTTCTCTTTATTATGATATTCTATTATTTCTTTTTCTATTAACAACATAGAATGACCCTAAATAGTTCTTCTTTTTCTAATAAGTCATGCTGATACCTAGTTCTTACGAAGGCCAGAAATCAAAGTCCTCATCCTGGCTTTGTAGAATAAGAACCACTGTAAATAGAAACATATTTGATGTAATTTTAAGATGACCTCTTCCTGCCCCAAATTTAGACTGGGGAAAACTGGCAGCCAAAAGCCTTCCTATTTTATTTAATAACCACCATTCTGAGGTTTCCCAGAATGTATGAAGGTGATGAATAAACATTTATAGAGTTTCCACTATGCGCAAGATAATAATTGATTGTCTCTGAAGCAGTATGAAATACTATGGCCACCAGCAAGAAATTTCAACTCAGTTGACGTGCCACATATATACAGTGAGCATATAAGGCTACAAGCTCCCAGTGAGGTATGCAGACTCTACTTTCGATGAAAAGGATTTTGGGATGAAGTAGGATTTGAGATAGTTCTAAAAACAAGTGTTGCAATCCATTGGGAAAGTACAGGGACAACACTTGAGACGAAAGAACAACCAACCAGTCTTTAGAGTCTGCCCATTTGAGTGGTAAATCAGAGTTTTTATTCTCATTGAACACACGTGAAGAATTACTTTATTTCCTAAAACTGACGCAGGTAAGCTAATTAGAATAATAGAAAGCCTTCTTAAAAGAATTAATTATAAGTCTCCACTCCCCTCCCCCCCCCCAATATGCCAACATTGAAGAGAATTCAAAGTATTTGTAAATTCTCTAGGTCAGGGTTTCTTAATCTTAGCACTATTGATATTTTGGGCCTGATAAGTTTCTCTTGAGAGGAGCTGTCCTGTGCACTGTTGCATGCCGTAGCCCCCTTTTGTGTGGCCTCGGGTGTGTGCTTTTCATGTCGGGAGTACTCAGACCACTTGGCAGGACACGGGGCCACAATCCCTGGAGAATTTCCAGGATGCACAGCAAAAGCCACTAAGAAATGCTCACTAATATCTCTCCTCCACTGGGGAAAATCTCTCTAGTCTTGTTCACTTGTCAAAATCTTAGTCCTTTGTAGATTAGAAACCTATTTCAATTGTAAATCCCATTGGTAGGCAGAGCTCTGTGTTTAGGAGTGAGCACAGCTGGTGCTTCCTGGATGTTAAATAATTTAGCTCTCTCATTGTAGAGAGTCAGAGACAGCCGAGCTGAGATGCCAAAATCCTGAAGGTAATATTTCTATACCTAGTCCCTGGAACTAAGGAAGGAAAGGGCCTACTAAATCACAGGAGCTACCCTGCATAGATTTAGGGGAAGCTGTGGAGAGAATACTGTGGGTTAATGTGATCATTTGCCATTTTGGTAACATGGGGAAGATAGATTGTCCTCAGAGAATGTTATGAAACTATGTTAAGCACCATCACCCTTTCTACACATTATATATTACATGCCTATGTCACTCATACGTATAGTTCATTTTTCATGTGAAATGCTTTAACCTTTCTGAAAAATACTTTTCCCAGAGTTAGAAGATAGTCATGGAACTGAGAAACCACCTTCTCAATTGCAGTTTATAGAAAATAGATGATATTTGGGCAACTGCTTGATGATAAGTATTTCTCGTGGATGGTTATATTTTCATACTTGTCAATTTTTTTAAAGATTTGTTCTAGAGAAGGGGGGAGAGAGAGATACAGATGTGAGATCAAAACATTGATCATTTTCCTCCTTCACTGGAGATAAAACCCACAACCTGGGCATGTGCCCTGAGAGGGAATTGAAGTGGTCACCTTTCAGTGCATGAGATGACATCCAACCAACTGAGCCACACCGGCCAGGACTACACTTGCCAATTTATTGTATAATCAGTTTTAGTCCAAATTGCCCTAGTGCCTGTCTCAAGCTCATCTTGGGTTTCACATGACTGTTGAAGCTGCAGTAAATCCTTAGGAATGCACAGCTCCTTCAGCAGGGCTTCCAAGTAGTTCATTAATACTTTCAGGTAGCTATCATCTTAGAACTTTTATTTTTGTGCCCTGAGAGAAGTAACTTTCTTACCAGAATGCCAATTTTTTATTTTAATGAGACAGTATCTTTTTTTTTATATATGACAGGGTCCAAATGCATGCTTCAACACTGCATGCTCAGTTCCACAAAATTTCATTGATTGTGGGGCTTTAATGAGAACTTATAATGCTCAGGGGTTGCAGAGAGCTTTATGTTTTAATCTTTGCTGCTGGAATGGTTGACTCTATGTGATATAAAAATTCAAAACTACCAAACTTCAAATTTTTCCATGAGTCAGGCTCTGCTGTTTTGAGTTTAGCTCCACTGAGAGTAATTGTAGACAGAGGTAAAGAGAATGGAGAAACCTGCATGCAGCCATTGTAATTATCAGGCAATAAACATTTCTAAATGATAATTTGGATCTTTACCCAGGGGGATTTTCTCAGGGTACATAGAAAGACAAATATTGAATTCCCCATAAAAACTGGCCTGCTGCGTTTTGTCATGGGCCTGTTCTATTGAAAAAGATGTAGTCATTAGAACAAGAAAGAAGGGAAGAACAGGAGAGTTCTAATAAACAAAAATCTCATTTGGGATTCATTTATTAAAGTCTTTACTCATCTCATAAGAACAAAGAAGAAAACCATCCTGTGATTGGGCCCTTAGGTCAGGCAACCCAATCCATGCTCTGACAATGAGTCCAAGAATTCCAACCAATATTCAGCTTATAACATTGGTGCCAGGGGAGGTACTTTCCCCCTTCATGACATTTTGTGGAAGTTAGCAATGTAGCCTGAGCTATTGTAGTTTCTTAATAACCTCTTACATTAATACCCCAAAGAGGGACATTTAATTCAAGCCAACCTCCATTTTATTATGTTCCAAAGGTGTCTTCTTGGGAAACATCCTTTTATTTCACTTGAAAATTGACAAGTTGTATCATAAATTGGATGTTATGCTGCATAAGATATGTGTTATTAAATAAGGTGTAGGACCTTTAAAAGTCAGAACAATTGAGAAAGCTGTTACAATATAGTTTGGGAGCGTACAATGGAAGGGAAATAGAAATTACGGGTGCTCACAATGAGGTTTCCTAGAGATAATACAGTTAACATATTTAAACTACTGGCTTATAATATTAAAAGGCAGACAAAAATCAGCCCATCCTATCAATTAAATGTATACTTGCTTAATTTAAAAATGAAATCATGGTGCTGGGAATATCACAGATACTTTTAAATCTGTCTGAATTCCATTCAGAAGAGACTGGAAGAGTTAATTCAAAATGTTTTGTAGGACTGGGGCTACTTGCATCCTGAATTATTTTATTTCTAGAAAGGAACAACTCCAATAAGAATGAGATAAACAAATTTAAACATAGGCATGTATCTGAGAATCAACAATATGAGATGAGAATGCCTTAATCATGAGGGAAGATATTGGGAAACTAAAGTAAACTAGTGTTGAGATGGCAAGTTTTAGAGTTATTTTCTCAGTTATTCTCCCAAAATAATATATTTATTCATTCACTGGTATTATTTAATTTGTCAGTGTGAGTATTCCCTTTCTAATTTTTCATTATTTTTAAAAAATATATATTTTATTGATTTTTTTTTACAGAGGTGAAGGGAGAGGGAGAGAAAGTTAGAAACATCAATGGGAGAGAAACATCGATCAGCTGCCTTCTGCACACCTCCCACTGGGGATGTACCTGCAACCAAGGTTCATGCCCTTGACCAGAATCGAACCTGGGACACTTCAGCCTGCAGGCCAACGCTTCATCCCCTGAGCCAAACCAGTTAGGGTTAATTTTTCATTTTCTCTGAATATCTGAATGAGTTGCTCAAACAAATTGTGAAATGGTCAGACTAGCTCAGTCACAGCTAAACCAAGACATTGCAACTGCTAAGGAGATAGCTAACGTTTTTACATAGACTTTAAACCCCTTGTCTAAAATAGGTTTAGCTATTTACTCATTAAACATACATTTTAATGAAACTCTCCTATATGGTAGAATGTGTGCATGGTAGAAACAAAGAAGCAATAAACCCAACCCCTGCCCTCCACGCTGCAGAGATCAAGGAGCAAAAATCCCATCACTGCAGTCAGCCTGATCTATGATTGCATCCTGACCTTGTCCATATTGGATAAATGACTAGTTTCTTAAGCCTTGGCTTCTTCAATTTAAAATGGGACAATGATGAAAACTATCTTTTAGGTCGCTGGAAGAATTGAAATGAGAAGTACTTCTCAGTGACTATTTCAAAATAAGCGATGAGTAGATGTGTTTCTACCCTCTTTTCTCTAAAGGGTAGACATACATGAAAAAAAATAAACACAAAAATTAAATTGTAAGAGAGCTCTAAAATGGGGACACCAAGGACCTCTTGGCATCTCAAGAGTAAGAAAAATGTAAATGCACCATTCTATGTGGGTGGAGACATTGCTGGGATAATCAAAATCACTTTAAATTTGGAACTATGACAACTGAAATATTTTAAAATAATATCAAGGAGTTATTCTATTCTTCATCTTTTCGGAGTTAAAGTAGGGGATAGAATTAAACTAGAGTAAAAGATAAGGGCTAAGGAAAACTTTCTGGTTTTAAAGGTTGTTAGTAAAATGTATCACCCGCACACATGTATTTTTAGAAATATGCCATCCAGCTGCCTTCCTTGGATGATCTGCATGCAGGGTGGACTGGAGCCGGAGAGGAAATCTTTAGGATCTTTCTCCTCCAATGATTGATGTAGGGCTGATGTGCCGAGTTAACAACAGACAATAAACCACTGAGGCAGAGATAGAAACGAGGTGGTAAAAGGTCAGGAGAAATAGGCGGCAGTTACATTTTTTATAAGAAATGGAACATAATCTGCATTGTGTGGAATGGCATGCAAAGTCTTTTGAAAATTTGATGTGGAAACACCAACATGAATTTTGTTTGCAAATTCTGCTTAGAATTGCAGCCTCCAGACATTATGCTATTGCATGGAAACCTGACAGCATTTCATTTAATAAGTTGCTATTACACAGGATTTTGAGGATGTTGTCATTTGGAATGCATGTCAAAAATATTTGAAAATGTATGCCTCAAAATTTCTATGTTCCTTCATTTTCAAAGTTCATATTACTAATTTCAATGAAAAAGGATTCTAATTATAGGAGAAAATAAAATTGTAACATATAGGTACCTGTTTTAAATGCTCTAGAGCAGGTGATCATAAACCTTTCTGTAAAGTGCCAGACAATGCATAAATCAATGTGTATGTCTACATACCAGTAAAACTTTATTTACAAAAACTGGCAAGGGACAAATTTGGTTGGTGGTCTATATTTCGCCAACTCCCAGTTTAAATTTCTTTCAAGCCTATTTTGTTTGTTTTGTTTGTTTATTTGTTAATCGTCATCTGAGGATGTTTTTCCATTGATTTTAGAGAAAGTGAAAGGGAAGGGGAGAGACAGAGACATATCCATTCATTGCTTTACACTGGCATCCCGACTGGTGCTCTGGGGATTGAGCCTTGGACTGAGGTATGAACCCTTGTCTGGAATTGAACCTCAAACCTTCATTCCATGGGTCAGTGCTATATTCACTGAATCAAACTGGCTAGGATCAAGCCCTTTTTTAAAAAAATGAATAATAAAGTTTTCCTCTGCTGAGTATCAGACACCCCCACATCAAATTTGTCTTGTATATCTATAGCCCCCAATCTTTACATTGGAGTATCTAGAACTGCACTTAGACTAGGAAGACTCAAATATACAAAGGAAATTTGACAAATATGTCACAAGTTTATATTACAAACTTGCACTCAATTCAGAAAGAATTTGAAGACACTAAAAGGCTGGGTGGCAAGGATATAGTTCCTGACGGCATGAGAACATCTTCCTGGTGTGTTAAACTTTCTGGCAGCAAGGAGAAGAAACTGTCATGTTATTTTTCTTCCATGGCTAAAATAGTTCCCTTCGTGAAAATGCCTCAGGATGCAAGTACAAAAATTAAAATATTAATGAAAACACATACAACAGCAGCATTAAACTCTCCTTGGGAAAGGTCTCATAAAGTAAGACATACTGAGCCCTGCAATCAGATTCAATCAGGTTCTCCCTTTTCTTTCCTTTTCACTTCCCCTCAAACCCCTGAGTTTTTGTATCTAATTCTCACATATTAGAGACAGTTTTACTTTAGATTTTGGATCAAGGTTCTAAGCCTGAAAACTAGCTCTGCTTGTGCCTCCGGGTTAAATAGCTTCTCTTCTTTAGATCCACAGAATTCTGTGGAGCTGCTAACAATGCATCTGATAAGCTGTATCCCCTGAGGAGCCAGACAGCCTCACTATTATAAACACTTGGCATGGGAAGCACCATTTTCATTTTTGAACATTGTTATGAGCTTGGCACCTTTTTTGGTGGCATTCTTAGAGACATGGTACGTAGTGAGAATAGCAAGTACAGGCATTTGAATTTAAGGAGTGATAACATTTGGAGTTTGAAATCATGTCAATGCTTGGCATGATAGAGCATGCTTTATAGCAAACCTGCGATGTAAGTTATCATGGAATGACTTAATCTAAAAATGAAGAAATGTACAAAAAGTGCCGGTGTGCTTGAGACAAAACTTTGATACTAAGTTGAAAAAAAGTGAGGAAATAGAACTTTGACATTCTCAGTTGTAGTCTTTTGACTTGGAACAACAGAAAATGCTGCTTCTTCGCTTGGAAAAAATAATTTAATATTTTTATAGGGAATTAATAATATTTACCTAGCAATTCTGTGAGATGTTTGCCTCAGGCATCTGGACATTACTATTATTATTATAGATATTGGAAAGAACAGTTTGGATTGCAAAACTATAATTTTATTGAAATGAAAGAAAACTTAAAGATCAAAAGTGTTGCTTTATCTGATTTGGTTCAGTAGATAGAGCATCAGCCTGTGGACTGAAGGGTCCTGGTTTCAATTTCAGTCAAGGGCACATGCCCACCTTGTGGGCTCAATCACCCGTAAAGGGCATGCTGGAGGCAGCCAATCAGTGATTCTCTCTCATCATTGATGTTTCTTTCCCTCTCTCTCTCTCTCTCTCTCCCTCTCCCTTCCTCTCTGAAATCAATAAAAATATATTTTATAAAAGACAAAAAAGTGTTTATGCATTTTTATCTAGATTAAAGGCATGTTCATACCTGCCTAATAGTGACTACATTTAATGTATGTTTGTTTATAGTATGAGGTCTTTTAAAAAATATACTTGTGTTTCTCTAACTTGCTCCAGCTCTAACATTTGTTCCCTCAGATTTTCAACTTAGTCCCTAATATTTTCCTATAGTTCAGTACACAGTAGAAACTCAACAAATATGTTTGATGCATTAGCGAAGGAACTAGACTCAACACCACTGACATTCATCAGAAATCAGAGTAGACAGCAAACTGGCAGCCTTTCTCTCTGGCCACTATTCCTTGGGTAAAAATGAAACAAATGAGAAAATACAGGCAAATATTTGTGGTGCAGAATTTTGTTGGCAGTTGTTTCTGATTAATTACTGCATTGATTGATGTAATATTTATTAAGTTTTCCATGGTGTCAGATGTCTGCCTGTGTTTTGACAAAGAAACTACAAAATATAACTGCAGAATAGAAAAACAGGAAGGAAGAAACTGCAATGCAGTGGCCTGGGGAAGTCCCTGCAAGCAGCAGGCAGAAAAACAAGACTGGGGAGGTGACTGGGTGGGAAAGGGCAGCAGTTCTCATCCTAGTCAGTTTCCATTTCTCTGTCAGAGTACTGAGCTGATACTTCTATCTCACCATTCAGGGTCAGCTGCTCTGAAAAAATTGTTTTATAAGGAGCAGGGGGCTCTCTAGCCTAGATATAGATTGGAGCTTCTATTTCTGTTGGATTGGATTGCATTTACATTTGTATTCTCATTTCCAGATCAAATAACTAAGTTTCCAAAGATACAAAACTAGGAGAGAATGAACTCAAACACAATACTTCTGACTCCCAAGTTCATGGCATTGCCTTTCTGCACACTTTCTGATAGAAAGCTATGTAGAACCATTTCTACTCCCAATTAGCAAGCCCATGTTTATGGGCTTAGCTTTGAGTTAAAAATTACTTAGCATGGGTGGTGATAGTAAACACAAAGAATAAAGAAAGAGTGGGGAGTGATACGTTTTCTTTCTCTTGGATTTAATTAACGAGGAGAAAGTGTTTATCCCTAACTTATCATGGGCCTGGTGTGAGTATCTGTATCCACAGACTGTGAACCTTAAGAGCAGACAGTCTGTTTGGTTCCTATAGTTCTGACCTTGAGCACCAAGATTCTAATCAATCAATCAATATATTTCTGTGCATGTCTTAAACTGTACCAATCAGTAAAGGAATTTTACAGTGCATTGCCCTTTCTTCCAGCAATCTGAACACTTTGAAGTATTTTACTACTTCCAAAAATATTCACAAACAATTTCAGGCGGCTTTTAACGGGATAAGAGAAACAGAATAAAAGAAGAAAATAAAGATGTTTCTACACATAGACTAGCAATTGTGGTCAAATGGTTCCTAAGCTTCAGCTTCAAATTCCGATCAGTTTTCTGGATGCTAGAAGATATAACTTAAAAAAGCATGACCTGCCGAGACCGGTTTGGCTCAGTGGGTAGAGCGTCGGCCTGAGGACTGAAAGGTCCCAGGTTCGATTCCGGTTGGGGGCATGTACCTTGGTTGCGGGCACATCTCCACTGTGGGGCGTGCAGGAGGCAGCTGATCGATGTCTCTCTCATCAATGTTTCTGACTTTCTATCTCTCTCCCTTCCTCTCTGTAAAAAAATCAATAAAATATATTAAAAAAAAAAAGCATGACCTGTCTAACAAGAATATGATTCTACTAGTCTTTCCTATCACTGAATTTTAAGGGTTGATGTATTAGACCTTAATGCCAGTGACATTTTTGGTAAGCATAGGGGGGAATTGTAGGTAGTTGTGACTTTCAATAAGAGCATAGTGCTAAATATTTTAATGAGAGCAGTTCCGTGAGTGAGCTAACCTAAGAGGGCTAGGCCTGTGGACCTCCCATCTTCTAGTGGGTACCAAGGAGAGATTTTAACAAATCTGACAGAATCAGTGGGCAATGAGTCCCTTAGACCATCTCTACCAAGTGTTACTTTATTTAGCTAAACATTTCATAAGAGTTGGATTTCAGAGTGTATGAAGTCACATGCTTTGGGAACTGAAAAGCTGATGGTCCTACATTACAGTATTGGCAGAGTAAACACTTGATTACCAGAGAAGATGGTAGCAGGGATGATATTCTATTATCAAAATTGAGGCTCTAATCAGATTTTCACTGGAGAGAGGCCTTCTTCATCGCTATTCTTTGAATTTGTCCCTACTAACCAGTTTTAAAAACAAAGCTCATCTCATTGTAATCCAAAGGAGTGGGTAATTTACATGTATGGGGGTGATATTTGATACTGTATTTTAAATGGGTATTTGCCATAATCATTAACATGGATTTTTATATACAACAAAAGTATGCAATTTTTAGATATTTCTAAATAACCTGAAATGCATGGTACTTCTCATCCATGTTTCTCCAAGATATTTTGCCTCTCTTTATGAGCTGCAAGTAAGGCAGTAAAAGCAGGCAAAAGGGGC
Source organism: Lasiurus cinereus (assembly GCA_011751065.1). Lineage (NCBI taxonomy): Eukaryota > Metazoa > Chordata > Mammalia > Chiroptera > Vespertilionidae > Lasiurus > Lasiurus cinereus. Next base: position 74,964,396 of record JAAGEH010000018.1, on the reverse strand, counting down.
ATGTCTTGGATTATAATCTTGACTCCATCCATTACGAGATTTTTGCTTTTGGCAAGCCATTTGCTTTCTTTCTGTAAAATGTAAATAATAATAGTACCCATACCATAGAGTTATTGATGGAATTAAAGCACAGGAAAGCACCTACCAATGTATCTGGTATATATCACAAACTTAATAAATAGATTTTATAATTTTTGGTCCTTACTCTAAACCCACTCCTTTCCATGCTATAAATTTCTTCATAAAACACTCATTGTTAATAATTCAGAACCACCCTGTTGGTCCTCAAATTTATAATTAGTCATTATGAGAACTAGAAAGCAACACATGCTTGATTTTTTTTTCCCTTCTTAACTCCTCTGAGACAGAAGCTAACTTACACTGTGGATGCCACTGATGAAGGGACCATGTGGTTACGTTTTCTGCTACTCCATGTGTTATAAGGAAAATGTTAGGATGATTATCTACCGGAGATACATTATTACATTCTGGAATGGATAAAATAGAATCTTTGTGAGTAAAACTGGAAAGTGTAAATAACAATGTAAGAGAGAATATGGAAAAATATACTTGAATTGACAAACCATCCTCATTATCATGTGAGGGCATGGCCTCAATAGCAGGAAATTAACTCATGCATGTACTTAAATTAAGAATTAGAGTTGCCCTGACCTGTTTGTCTCAGTGGATAGAATGTTGGTCTGCAGACTGCAAGTTCTGGGTTCGATTTTGGTCAAGTGCATGTACCTTGGTTGCCAACTCAAACCCCAGGAGGGGGCGTGCAGGAGGCAGCTGATGGATGTTTATCTCTCATCAATGTGTTCATACTCTCTATCCCTCTCCCTTCCTCTCTGTATAAAATAAATATTTTTTTAAAAAAAGATATGTCCAGCTGATGTAACTCAGTTGAGCATTATCTCATGCAACAAGAGGTCATGGTTGGATTCCCAGTCATATCATATGGCCAGCTTTTGGGCTCAATCCCCAGTGTGGGGCATATAGGAGGCATCGGATCTATTTTTTTCTCTCTCCCTTCTTCTCTCTCTAAAATTAATAAAAACAAAAATTTTTAAAAGAGAGTCATAGCATCATTAAATCTTCGGGTTGAGAAGGACTTTAATAATTGCCAAATGTTCTTGCTATTCAAAGTGACATCATGATCCATAGCATCTTTATCAGTTGGAGCATGTGAGAAATGCAGAATCTCAGACTCTGTCAGAAATTTTTAATCAAAATCTGCATTTCTTCAAGATTCCTATGTGGTTTCTAATGCATACAATAGTTAGAGAAACACCATTCTATTTTCATGTAAATTTCTAATTTCATACGTATATCTTGTATTTTTACCGGAGTCTTTAATGAAAAGTGCTCATTGAAACAATGAATAGGATGAAGAACCCTTTACCACACCTCTGAAAAACTCACCCACACCTGGTCTCAAGTGTGATTATGTCGTTATCTTGCTCAGTAATACAAATTCACCTAATTAAATATTGTCACTGAAAATATTTCCCTTTTTCTTCTTCACATTAATATCATGAGAGACATGTTTTCTAGCATTTTAATTGTCTAATATAACATACATACAGAAAAACATAAAGGTATACCAGGGTGGGGCAAAAGTAGGTTTACAGTTGTGAGTGTGTGAAACAGTTTATTCTTGTATTATTTATTAATTATTGTATTATTTTCCATATAGACAACTATAAACCTACATTTTCCCCACTGTGTATTTATAGTTTAAAGGATAATTAACAAGTAAATACCATATAAATGCTACCAGAGTTAAGACATAAATCATTGTCAGTAATTCAGCATTCCTATGGGAACTATCCCCATTTTTCCTTTCTAATTATAATAACCACTAATAGTATGATTGCTATGATAACTACTTTGCCTTACCTTTATAGCTTTTCCATCTAAGTATACATTCTTAAATCATATAATTCTGTTTCACCTATTTTTGAGTATTATATAAATAGAGTTCTATGCTATGTGTTCCTTCCTGACCTCACTTAATTTTTTATTTGTGTGGTTAGTGGATTAGTTGTGCTTTAGTTAGTTCCTTTCCTTTTCTATTGTAATATGTCATTGAGCACTAATTAACAATGTATTCTAGTGTGCATGAGCTTCTATCTGGTTTGCTGTTTGGGGCAATTAGGACAAAGCTTTAATGAATATCTGTGCACTTATCTCCCAGTATTGGTGCAAAATCTGTCCAGGTTCCCTAGCTAAGAAACCAATCCCAGAGTCTCTGCATCTTCAGCTTGACTGGATAATGCTGAAGGGTTTCCAAAGTGCTTTTGTTAGTTTACTTCCTATCCAGAAGAATAAAAGAATCCTGTTACTACCTATAAAAGATTTTTTCAGATGCTGCCTTGATGGAGTCCAGGTACAGTAGGTCCTCTGTAAATCTTTAATATTACTGTCTGTTACCCTTATTTTTTTAAAGGCCTTTTTATCTTAATTGCTCACCCACAACTGCCTGAAATAGGAGTTCTTAAATCAACATCACTCCTTCAGTAGATGCATGTGATAAAATGCCTTTTTAAACCCAAGTTACATTTGCCGCTGCCCAGGTTTCTGATCCCCTCTGTTCATTGTGGCTGCACTAGCAGCATCACTGCTGGCAGCTCAGGTTCCTTCTCAGGATCTCTTAGAGCAGTAGTTAACCCAGTCAGAACACATAATTTAAAGGCATCATTCAACACTGTTTCCATTATCTTTTATTCTTTCCTCAGCATCCATTCCTTTTCTCTTATGTTCTTTTTAAACACACACACACACACGTATATATTGATTTCAGAGAGGAAGAGTGAGGGAGAGAGAGAAATCAGCTGCTTCCTGCACACCCCACAATGGGAATCGAGCCCACAACCCAGACATTTGCCCTTACTGGGAATCAAACCATGACTTCCTGGTTCATAAATTGATGCTCAATCACTCAGTGATGCCAGTTGGGCTCTCCTATATTTTTTCCACCCTTCCATTCTCCTATAAAGAGAAGACAGAAATAAAGTAGCAGCTGTATTCATTTTTTCTTATTGGTCAGCCAAGCCACCAAGAGTTACATTATGAGCCCAAAACAGTAGGCTTATTTCTTCTTTGATCTTCTTGGTCCAAAGAAAAACAAATCAAGTAAAATATTATCTAGAACAAACAAAAAGAACTTTTCTCTTACATTCAGCCTTTGGTGGCTTATTTTAAATTTAGCCTCTGAACACTATTTTTTATACATCTATGTTCTTTTAAATTGTCTTCTTTTAAAAAATTATTATTATGTAGACTTCTTTTAAATGTTAAATGCATTGGAAAAGATTCTGTACCACCTCATTTTTCTTCCTCATTGAAATTACTCTGTGTAGTACGAACGGTATTTTTAAGACTTTACCCAACTTTGCGCTTGATTTCTCTGTTATGGAGTTACATGTCAAAGATTCTGTCAACTTTTCCTTTTATACCTTTAAAGTCTTCCTCTCTGAAGTTCACAGTGCATGTCTGATTAAGCCCAAGCTTGATCAGAATACTTTTTTAACAGAAGAAAAGAAAAAGACACAAATGTGTGTATACTTCTTTCTGATAAAGGACTTCTCGACTACTTGAAGTTTGTGGACCTCTCCATCTCTTTAGTGGAATGTACCATCTTTAAATACTTTTTACTTTTTCCTGTTAGTACTTTTCCTTTTTCTCCTGGCTGTTTGTGAGCCTCAGTCTGCCTTGTCAGGAAAACCTTTCTCCCTAAACTATATCTCTCTTGGTTTCCTTCATTTAACCATCCTCCTGCTAACATACACATAATTTCTTGTAAACAACAACAACAAAAGTTAGACTTCTTACCATATTTCTGGTGTGAAACTTGACTCATCACCATCAAGTTGACATTATAAGCACAGAAGTTATCTGAAGGCAGCTGTTCTCAGACTTGAGCATGCACCAGGCTCACTTGGAGGCTTACAAAAATGCACATTGTTGAGCCCTACTCTGAATTTTTATCCAAAAAATTGGATTTCAGAGAATTTGCATTTCTACCAAGTTCCCAGGTGAAGTTGATGCTTATGGTGCAGGGGACATGCTATGAAAACCATGGTGCTAGAATGAAATATTAGAATTTTCTGAGCTGACTCTTTCTAATTAAGATTAACCCAACTCATCCTCAGACTTTGAACTGTTAGTGTGGATTCACATGTTTGCCATCTTCTAAGTAAGAGTTTCACTGGTGTATTATACATATGAGGAAAAACCATGACATTTCAATGATTTTACCTCTGCAAAATGAAGAGATCATCATTTATCTACCATGGGGATAGTGAGAAAAATATGACTGTTAAAAGAAAAGAAGTGGTTACAGTTTGCATTTCATCTACATTTTTGTATACAAAAATAGTGGAACATCATGAAGAAGAGGACTCTGTCTTCCCCCTTTTTAGTGGGGAGGGATGCGGAATGTGTGTAATGGCTATTCTGGAAGGGAAGTACTTCTCTGTCCCTCATAAGGTAGCTCACTGCCCAGATACCTTAGATCAGCATTTTATTATTAGTCAACTAGAGGCCCAGTGCACTAATTTGTGCACGAGTGGGATTCCTTGGCCTGGCCGGCTATTGGGGCTGATACGGGCTGTCACCCAGTCCCAATTGGACTGATCCAGGTGGCCAGTCGGGGGAAGGAAGAGGGACAAGGGGAAAGGACCACAGAAGGTTGGAATGGTAGTGCACTGACCACCAAAGGGAAGCTCCTGCATTGAGTGTCTGCCCCCAGGTGGTCAGTGTGCATCATAGCTACTGGCTGGTTGTCACTTAGGCTTTTATATAGATAGATAGATAGATAGATAGATAGATAGATAGATAGATAATTCAAGACATTGTGTCTTCTAATCACTGTTTGGAGAATGAGAGAATAAGAGAGCCTAAAGCAACATTTCCATCCACTACAAAGGGAGAATACTTTTATAAGAGATGGTGCCTTCTCTCATATAGTAGGTTTGGAATGATGAACCTGCTGAGGGATCTGAAGAAGTGCACTGTATGCCACAGCTCAGAGTGAAGGAGGCAGCACAGAAATAGAGGAAAATTAGTCTGAGGACACACTTTCTCCCCTTCCAACACTATTCTCTTATATTTTTCAATATTCCAAACCTCCACTCAAATACTATTATCATCTGAAATCATAAAAATATAAATTTTTATTTTTTAATATTTATTATATATCTCCCCCCCCCATTGACTCCCTTCTATCCCACCCTCAACCCCTCCCTGGACCTTCACTGCCACATTGTCTTGTGTCCATGGGTTATGTATATAAGCATACAGCTCCTTTGGTTAATCATTTTTCACTCTTCCTTCCCCCTTCCCTCTGAGATTTGCCAGTCTGTCCCATGCTTTTTTGTCTTGAATCTATTTTATTCATAAGTTTGTTTTGTTCATTAGATTCCACATATAAGTGAGATCATGTGATATTTGTCTTTCTCTGATCAGCTTATTTCTTTTAGTATAATATTCTGAGGTCCCTCCATCCTGTCTCAAAGGATATGAGATCCTTCTTTTTCACAGCTTCATAGTATTCCATGGTATAAATGTTCCACAGCTTTTTTTTTAAAATATATTTTTATTGATTTTTTACAGAGAGGAAGAGAGAGAGATAGAGAGTTAGAAACATCGATGAGAGAGAGACGTCGGTCAGCTGCCTCCTGCACACCCCCTACTGGAGACATGCCCACAACCAGGATACATGCCCTTGACCGGAATCGAACCTGGGACCTTCCATTCCGCAGGGCGATGCTCTATCTACTGAGCCAAACCGGTTTTGGCTGTTCCACAGCTTTTTTATCCACTCATTTACTGATGGGCATTTGGGCTGTTTCCAGATCTTACCTATTGTAAATAGTGCTACTATAAATAGAAGGGTGCATATATTCTTTCTGATTGGTGATTCAGACTTTTTAAAATATAATTCAAGAAATGGATCACTGGGTCAAATGGCAATTTCATTTTTAATTTTTTGAGGGACCTCCATAGTGTTTCCACAGAGGCTGCATCAGCCTGCATTTTCACCAGTAGTGTACTAGGGTTCCCTTTTCTCCACATTCTTGCCAACACTTGCCCTTTGTTGATTGTAGTCATTTTGGCAGATGTGAGGTAATAGCTCATTGATGTCTTAATTTGCATCTCTCTGATGACTAAGAGAGTACAATAGAGTCAACTGCTAATCTTTACTTCTAGGCCCTAATTCTAATCTCTTTTTATTAGGGACTAGGGGCCCAGTGCACGAATTCATGCACCTTGAAAGGAACTGTGGGCCACAAGACTGTGGTAGGCACAGGGGCAGGTCTTGGCTCATCCTCTGTGCTCTGCCTGGCCCCTCCTGCTATGGTCTCCAGTCCTCTGTCTGCTGGCAACCCCACTCCTGCCACTGCTGTTTGGGGCCAGCACCAGCAATGAGTGCAAACAGGAGCTGCTGGTTCCTATCTCCCCTCAGGAACAGGGGGAGATGGAAAAGTCCTGAGGAGCGATTGGGGCAGCAACTGCTGTTCACACCCGCTGATGGCACCAAGCGATTGGGTGTGAGTGGGGCTGGAACCAGCAGCAGGTGCAAGTGCCAGGCAGGGCTGCAGTGCATGGGAGCAAATAATTTTCAGTAACCACCAGAGGCTCGCCCTGATGGTAGCAACTGGTGCTCCACCTTGGTCTAGCATCCCTTCTCACCTGCTCCACCATCCTGCCATCGATGATGCCCACCATGTTCCATGCATGCTCCCTAGTTCTGACCACTAGGAATTTGCATTTTAGCCTTTTATTATATAGGGTTAGAATTAGCAGGTTGTACCTTGTCAACAGCAACTAGTCACCTAATAATGACTGTCCTTAGACATCTCTCCTTATTCAAATATACCACAATTAAGGTCTACACCTGCTTACTTAAAACTTGCCATTCTAGGTCATTTTTTTTGTTTGTTTGTTTTCTTTGTTTTTATAAAATTACATGTACCACACAACCAGAATTCCTCAGCTAATTTTATTCAAAAGTCAAGCTATCTCATAAGTGTAATATATCCAAGGGCCCACAATTTCTCAAGGGACACCTCATGTGTGACTCCTCGAAGACTGTTTATTTAATGGATCATTCTTTCAGGTCCTTGCTCTGTGCTTTCCAAGATAACAGAGTTTTGTTCTGGGCTGACCTGCTAGTAAGAAAGAAATAACACCCAAGCTAATCATTCCCATCTGGATTATTATTCTTAAGAGCGACGTTTGGGGGAATGCTGTCCCCACTTCCTTTGCTGTGTAACACATGAAGTAGTAAGAATTTCAGGCCCAAATAAGTGAAAGCAAAGCTATGGCAGTCAATGGGAAAGATATTTGAGAGAAGGCAAAAACCACATGTAAATAATAAGTACTGGTCCAGCTACCATTTTGACATACAGAGAAAAATATGAATTATCTGGATTTCTTCCATCTGCCTGCTACATTAATATCTTGCCCTTCTCTAGTGCCATGATCTGGAGTTAAAAGTCTCCACACAATTCAAAAAAGAAAAGTGTTTAGCTAAGGTACCTATCACTTTGTTAAATGATTTTTGAGAAGATACTATAACTTAGGCAATTGCAAACAAAACAAGCAAACAAACAACAAACAAAAAAAGCACTTAGTCTGACTCTAAGGAGTTCCCAGTAAGGAAAGTGATAAACAAATCTAATGAAAATACCATATAATAATTATAAATGTCATAGGAGCAATCCAGAAAATATCACACTTCAGAGGAAAGATCTTTCTCCCAGTTTAAGATTCTTGAACAATTTTTTGTCAGTTTTAACTTTTACCACAGATAAGAATTTCTCTTGCAAATGTGTTGACTTATCTCCAATAATTCTGAAAATTCCTTAGAAATCCTGAGTCTTCAATGGTCATTTTAATCCATTCTGAAAATCTGACAATTTTACTATTTTATTATATTTGGGAAAATTTATTAAGATATTAATTTTAATGCAATATGTCATTGCTTCAAAAATTGATCATTTTTGTTAATTTTTTATTATTTAATTTAATTTCTGTCTATTCGATGCACTACTATGTTAAATTAAATTAGAATTTTGGATCTCCTCTCCTTCCCCTCTCTCTGACAGCTATTTCCTGCTTTAAATATACTGCTGACTCATGTGAATTTAAATGATCAAATTCCCCTTCCCTAATGATTCTTAATTCAATGACCTAATCTAACATGAGTCTTTTCATGACTAGTTTTGTCTGCACAGATGCCTGGCTATGAAACAGGAAACTCATGAGGTCACCTCTAAGGTTATTCTTTACATTATACACAGAAGAAAAGAGAGTATTTTTTTCCATACTTGCTTTCTTCTAACTACGCTTATTTTTTTCAATGTGTGAGATAAATTTTCTGGATTCTGCCATTATATGCTGAGCACATGATCCAAAAAAGTTTCCTCTTCTATAGAGAATAACCAAGTCAAGGACATAGGGTATATCATTATAATGAAATGCAAATTTCTCATTAAAAGGCAAATCCTTCATCTCAAAAGGTTGAACAGGATGCTACTTCACTTAATTTCCTATTGAGGCACTGAAAAAAGATTCCAACTATAGACTATTCTTTGGATCTGAACCACTTTCATTTCAATGAATTGAAACATTTGAGTGTGTTATAAGTTCACATCCTACAAAATTTTATTCTGAGATAATTAAACAATGTCAGCAATGTAATTCTTCCTTTGTTTACTATATTTTTCCCATCAGGAATGAGGAAATGTTTCATCAATATAGACTCTACAGGAAGTGCTGCTGTTTTTCTGCATTACTTTGCCTTTTTATGGATTTTCCTGACCTATTTTCCTTATTCCTCTGGATTCCCCTCACAGCTTCTAGTCTTCTCACATTATTCACTTTGTCTGGACAAGTATGGCCTTAGCCACAGTCCATTGGCTATGTAATACTTTGGATATCTCTAGCCTCTGTCTTAAACAATCTATTCATAATCTTGCTCATTTGTAAGTATTCCCACCTTGATATTTTTCAGGTACCTAAAACTCAATACACAGAACTCAATTCCAGTTCCCCCAACCCCACACAAATGTGATTTTCAGCTCATTGAGTGCCACTATAGTCCTTCAGGTTCCTAAGCAACAACTATGGAGTTGTCATCTACTTGTACTTTCTTACCTTCATTTCTCACATTCAGTCTGTCACCAAGTTCTATTCGTATATTACTTACATATTCCTTTATTAACTCTTTCTCTCTTCTCTATTGCCACGTGCTCAATTTAGGGATTCATTATCTCTTACCTGGATGTTTAATGGAATCTACTCATCTATTGCTCTGCCAACATTGTCGTAAAATCTCAACACACACATCTCAGACCATTCTTCATATTGCTACCAGAGGGAACTTCAAACACATATAACTCATCAGGTTACTTCTTGTTTTAGTGATTTTCAGTGGCAACTATCTCACTTTCTTTTGGATGGTAGACAGTTCCTTTTGATGCCTCTCTCATTCTTCTTTTCTGTTCTGGATGAACAATAACAAACACCTTTGCTCAGACTGCTCTTGGAGGGTGTGGTGGGACTCACTGCCCCTTCACAATAGGAAGAGGCCTTTGTTATTCCAATTGGCCAGCTCAGTTCTGAGGGTCAGTCTACTCCTTTAGACCCTTAGTAGGTATTTCCTTGTAAACAGATCCAATGCTGCCAATCTATTCTAAGGAAAACATGTTGTTTTCCATGTTTGTGTTGCTCTTGATGTTTTCAACAGTGCATTGATATAACAATATGCATATGAAAAGTATCCCATAAATACCTGCTTATATAACTGATTGCAGTGGCTTCACATAGAGTTGATCCTTCCCTTGAAGCAGAGATCCATTTACTAAGTTAATCCTGCTTCCTCCATGTAAACGAAGGATGTCAGGTTTATATATATATATGCTCTGTCAAACAGAGAGCCTCTCACCTATTCATAAGGGATGGGCATGACATAGTCACCTCCAATTCTCTACAAAATTATGCAGAATTAATCTGTGCTGCTGTAAGAGAGTGAGAGTGGATGTTATTAAGGACAATGGACCAGTCATTTATATTTTTGTGCTTATATTTTGTAAAATGGCTTGGTTTGTAACAGGTGCTCTAAAAAAATTAATTCTTCATTGAGTGTGTAAAGTTGGAAATAATGTGTGTACTGTTGTAGTATCTCCATTTTTAACTGTATTTTCCCCTTCTCTTCCCTTTAATATAACCAAGTAATTTGGTTGAAGGTATTTGCTATCAATGGGAAAGGTGAAATACATTGAATTCATATTAACACTGTGCTAGAAAAGGTATTCTTGCCATTTAGAAAACTTCAGCGATGTCTGTAACATGTTACAGAATAAGAGAACTATAGCAAGCATGAAATATGGTACTGAAACAAATATATTGAAATCAAAGCTTTCTGTAAGTTATTTTGATTAAGTTGTATTCCTCTGAACCATCCAGTTGGGTGATCACATGATGGATCAGAAAACAAGATGAAACCATCTGAGTTTAAAATAACCTCATTTGGAGTTAGCATGTTGTCATTTTATATTTGAAATTTAAAGACAGGTACACAACTAGGAAGCTAGTTAGGCTTCTTCATGGTGATTTTAATTAGAGGACCTTTCCAGGGTAGCCGGTGGGTTCTGTACTATGGAATCTGCAGGCTTGATTCTTACTTCCATCATTTCCTGGCTGCAGAGAATGCCACAAAGCCACAGGTCCTCTTTCTACCATGAAATTTATCACAACTGGAAGCCCCATCATTTTGGTACCTAGAATAAAAGCAGGTGACAGTAACTACATACAGGCTTGACTCAATTCCTGAACCCAGGGAATTCTGGGAAGCCTACAGTAAAGGAGGGTAAACCCCATGAACTCAATTGTCCCAGAAATTTGCTTTGTTATGACATGCATTGTTTTCAAGGTTAGAGAAAACCCATGTCCAGGTGGTCATTTAAAGGGAAACTTGAATCAGCAATTTTAGATTCCCTCTAAATCAGTGGTTCTCAACCTGTGGGTCGCAACCCTTTGGGGGTCAAATGACCCTTTCACAGGGGTCGCCTAAGACTATTGGAAAACACCTATTTCCCATGAAAATTGTGAGAAATGTGGCTGCTGAATCTTGGCACTATTTTGAAATATTCAGAAGTAAATTGTAACCAACTTGAAACAAGGAGTGCAATTTTGATTAGAAGCATTACCTCCAAACTCCATGAAATAGGACTAGGTGTTATCAGAACTGACATTGCTGAGCGGGATATTTATGTGTGGCTGGAAGTAGCAGCAATCATGTTTATGTAGTGGAAGCAATCAAATTCCCAAAGGCTTTAATGTGGGTTGACCCTCTGAAAATTAGCCTGATTCAGAATAGTAAATTCACAGTGATGGTTGCTTTTATTATAAAGTGAGTCTCTGTCTTAATATTTTTCCCTATTGCATAAAAATCTAAGTAAATCAATCATCAAAACCTTTTGGAATGATTCATCAAGTTTGCTTTTACTCACTGTAACTATTGCCACCCAACTTATTAAAGTTAGCATACGTTCCAATCCAAAAATGGAGATATGTGGTCAAATGAAAGATTTTAATTAATAAATATTACTAGTTAAAAAAGCTGACATAGATATAAACTAAGAACATTTGTATATGTGTTCTATGGATTGTTCTTATTTAAATAATAAGAAAACATGAAATTTAACTTGCCTTACTAAAATTAAAGTCCACAGTTAGTCATTACCTTTAATACTGACTTAGCTTTATATTAGCTTTAAACAAAAACTTCACTTTAAAGAAAGATACCAGGTGGGCATTTTTTTTGCTCTCAAGAAACAGAAACAAAATTATTTTCTAAGTCTTTAAAGATTTATGGAAAATCTTTTGCAGTAAGTTTTAAACTATCATGCAAAAAAGGTATTTTGCTTATGAGGTAATTTTTATTTGGGTATATTTTAAAAGTTTTTTTTTTTAATTTTTAAAAGTTTACCTTCCAAAGGCATCCAGATGCTCCTTCGCTAGACATGCAAGAACATATAGTTTAATTCAAAGATGAGCTAATGCACTTACTAAACCATGCCACATCAACACAGAACATGATAACACACTTGCAAAGGTGAACCTTCACAGCCCCATCTCCTGTGCTGAGAGAAGCAATATTTAACTCCCACATGGAGCCACGAGATAGGAGAGTAGTTATTTTCTTGGCTTTATCAAGAGGCTTTCAATTATTTTTATATCTCTGAGGCTGAATATCTTAGTGATAATACAGAACAATTGCAGGGGTCTCATTAGAATGTGTATCACACACGATACTTTCAAAGCATGTCTGTCCTTTCAGGGATTAAAAAGAAAAGGTAATTTAGTGAAGATAAAATGGACTTAAGCACATGTTGGGTTCTTTATCTGGCATTTTACTGACATAGTTCAATTATATCCCACACTGTGACCTCAAGGTAGTTGTCTTTCAAATAAAGGAAGGACAGAAAAAGGAGGGGGAAGAGAAGGAAACTAGAGAGAGATCAGAGAGGTGAAGGAAATAGGAAAGAAAAGAGAGAAAGAGCAGGAGAAACTGCTAGGCAGGAGGAATAGGGGGGCAATGATGTGGAGCCAGGAAGAGACAGGGAGGTTGTTCATATAAGACAATGAGAAACTAAGGTCTGATTCGTCTTCCGTAGAGATATAAGGGCATCACTTTTGTTTCATCAAAGGGTTAAGATTCTAATGTCATCCACAATGCTTCCCTGAATTATGTGCCCCAAAAGTATTTCATTTAGCTTGGGAAAGGTACAGCCTTCATTTTCTATCTTCAGTGAAGCTTGAATGATAAAGCAGATAGCAATGGCAAATGACAATGTGTATTCATATCAGAAGCGGACCCTTTGGATGAAAACAAGGTTACAATCTTGGAAATCAAAGCAAAATATAAATTAGAAAAATGGAGTTAATAAATGGCAACACTATCTGCAAGCTGCAGAAATTAATGGCATATTTACTTAAAGTTTTACTCAACCTCATAATCTAGACCTTTGCAATTACAATTATCTGGATAATTTAAGAAAGAAATAAACCAGCTTTCACTTTAAATTATGCTTTGTGCATACCCTAAGTTTTTTTCATTGAGTCGAATAATGTGTCCATTGTTTTCAAATTAAAGAAAAATAATGCATGGGAAAGAAGGCTACAAAGACAAAAATGAAAAAGAATCCCATGAAGACCAATGTGGAATTCAAGTTCAATATAAGGAAAGCAATATTGAGCTCCCACGTCCTCAAAATCTTTTATTTGAAAAGAAAACACATAGCCAAGTGCAAGGTCAGATCATCTCTAGACTTAAGTGTGTGTTAGCATTTTACAATATCCTAGAACCTAAGAATCTGCTGTGGACTAACCTATAACTTCAAGTTCATTCTTCATTACATCTTAATGGACCAAGTCACAGTCCTTAATGAAGAATGAATCATCATATCTCAAGTTCACTAAGATGCCACATAAGGCAGATTGCTTATAACATAGCCTGGAAATAAGGGAGTCCTGATTCTCTCATCTCCCAACTGTAGAAGTGACATTTGATTACTAGTTGTATCTAATTTATCCCTCCCATTCCTCTCTGCCCTTCATTCAGTTCCCTTAACACATTTATTATTATTTTTATTGATGAGTACCTACATTTAAAAAATATATGTAATATAAAATAGCCCAACTAACCAAGAAAACAGACACAATCTATAATTTTATACAAAATAAGAGCCAATGCTAAAATGTTGATGATTTCCTTTGAATATTTATATGTGCATATTTATTTTTACATGGCTGAGATCATGCCATATGTAAATAATTTTTGCAGCTCTCAGCAATTATCTTGATTCTTTGATGATGTCTTCTGTGTTCTAATGCTCTATGCTGCTTTCTTTGCCCTATTATTTCTGTGATTTGTTTCTATAACAAAATTATAAACTCTTCCAGGAGAGTCTTTATCTTTCATTTATTTGCCCTTATCTTGTTTTCTACACATAGACTAACAATTCACCTTCCCAAGCTCTCAACACAGATACTGTTTAAATTTATTAGATTTATGGGAATCATTAGAAGAAGTAGATCACTTTCAAATATCCCTGCATGTAAACTTTTCTTCAAGAATTCATCAACATCCCAAAAGACTGCTGCTTTTGGGTATAGGGAAAATTTATTTTCAGAATAGCGTGCATTCCATAAGATCTGAAAAGTCTTTTTTGATGCTCATACAATCAGCTAGGTAAGTCTTAGTGTAGACAAAGCTATGAGGAAGGCAAAAAATGACCTCATGCCCCCTATTTAGTGCCCATCTTTATCTTCAATAGACTCAAAAAGTTTATTCTTCACACTGATGGTAAAGAGAGCATTTAAATAAGCAAATCTCCATACTCACTACTAGTACCCATCTCCATATCACTGCTTCTCGGTAGCCCCATTGTGTATTTTAGTTACTCTCAAAGTCCCAGGAACTCAGAATGCTTACTCTCCTTTTTATACCTTTGCACATATATTTTTTCCTCTGTCTGGAAGACCATTCCTCCCCAAGTCCACCAACCAAATTTCCATGTGCACTTGGATAATTGTCACTCATGCTTCAAGTCCCAGCTAAGATGCCACCTTCTTTGAAAAGTCTTCTTAGCCCCTACTAGGCCGGGAATCATTCTTAGTACTACTTTACCATCCTGTGTTAACCAGTACCATAGTGTGTGTGTGTGTGTGTGTGTGTGTGTGTGTGTGCGCGCGCGCGCGCGCGCAAATTTATTTATTTATTTTTTTACCAGTCCTCTACTCCACCCAGAGCCAGAGGTTCTTTGAAAATAAGAACTATAGCTGTTCACCAATTTGTCCTTCATAGCTGGCTGACACAGAGGCACAGAGCATGCATTCACTGAATATTTCTTGAGTAAAGGAATACCTTTGCTCTTCTTGCCTGTTTCCATCTGTGAGTCATGTCCTAGGAATTCCAGGAACTCACCACATTAGTGTCCCATTTAGATACCTGCAGTGCCTATACCTGTGATTTGCCCTAACTTGCCCATTTCTGTGAGGATGTTTTGAGCTCTGTTCTGAGGTTTGCCTCTGTAAGTTGTCAGTCTGATCTACGTTTCCACTCAGAAATGCTGATGGCCCTGATGTCACAGGCCTTATACAGTATGTGGTTGTCAATTTGAGTCTTTGTTGGAGGAGTTTCTTAACCCACAAGGAAGACTGTCCTGGAGGAGACTTTCAATCTCTCTCTTTAGGGCCTTTCTGTATTCCTGAAATACTCCCACAAGAGGGATGTATAGTCTTCCTTTATGTAACCGGCATCAGAGTTAAATGTTCTTAAGATATGAACTGCTTGCCCATGACTGGTTGTGATTTTGTTATCAGTAGAAGTGGAGTTCTTGGGGTGTTGTGAGGAAAAGAATTTCCTGATGTCCCCATGGGGGGATGGGGTTTCCTGGAAAGCTTTATTGATGATATAAAATGAGGTCCCTTCTCTTTCCTCCCACCATGAAAGAAGCTCAATCTTGTCTTCAGCAGGCTAGAATTAAGGCCGCTGCCCATAGTTTCTGTGTCATATTAAAGTCCAGTCCAGTTCAGCATCTGGTTAGCTTAGCTTACAGTCCATTGCATGTAAGGTCTGTATGGCCTTGCTTAAGGTCACATGTCGATAAAGAGAGAATACCTGAATGCATGGGTGAGTACCAGTCATAGAGCAAAAGAGAAAAGGGAACAGGAAGATTGGGATGGGAACTCCTTGGGAATTTTAACTTTCCAAGATTTCATTTATTTCTCATGGGGTCTACCCTCTAATCCAGGGGTCGGCAAACTGTGGCTCGCAAGTCACATGTGGCTCTTTGGCCCCTTGAGTGTGGCTCTTCCACAAAACACCATGGCCTGGGTGAGTCTATTTTGAAGAAGTGGTGTTAGAAGAAGTTTAAGTTTTAAAAAATTGGCTATTCAAAAGAAATTTCAATCATTGTACTGTTGATATTTGGCTCTGTTGACTAATGAGTTTGCCAACCACTGCCCTAACCAATCCACTGTTTCCCAGGCTAGACTAATAGCCAAAAACTTTCACTATATCAGCCTCACTTCACTACCTCCTCCCAACAATCCAACACCAGATGGGGAAAGGGAGGGAGTTAATTCCTTAGAGGAATAATGCTGTGTGAAGCTGCAGCTTCCTGGTGAAGCTTCCCAGATGACCCGTATGTTTGGCCATCACTGTACTCTCTTCTTTTTATTAATCTTATTTTACTAGCTAATTAAATATTAACAATTTGTGAAAGACTCACCTAAAATAGTAATATTGCTTTTTAGGGAAATTTTGGGGATAGAATCACAAATATGAGATACCAAAAAATGTTCATTGTTAGATGCCTCACATTTAATGTAAACTCTTCCACACTTTGCTTCTGAATTTGTGTAAATATTTTACCTAAGTAAGGAGAAATTACAAATATTTATCTGAAGTAAAATCAATAGAGGGGATTTGATACTCATGAAATAGAGAACTGAAGCTAAAATGAATTTCACTAAGAAATAAATTAATTCATCTGGGCTACTGAGAGATGATTTACATCTAGGCAAAATGGGGCAAATTCTTGATCTTTTTCTGTTTGATAAGAATTCTCCCCGGAAACTATTCAAAGAAAGAGGAAAAAAGGCTATTGGGTACAGATTTAAAGATAAGAAAATCTTCTTGTTTCTATGGAAATGAACATGGGTCATCTGGTGTGTCTCCTTCCTTTTTATTTCTTTTTTTCTCCCCCTCAGGGCATATTTCTCTAGCCTACTTTGCAGTGTCTAACGACTTTTCCACAGATGAAACATTAAATTCAGAGCTAATAAGACCTTTAGAGAGAATGTAAGCCAAAGCTTTTATTTTGAAAATGAGGGAATTGGCATTCACAGACGTCAGCAGCATGTCCCCTGATGCCCTGATGTAAAGTACAGTGGTACCTTGAGATACGAGTGCCCTAACATACGAGATTTTTGAGGTACGAGCCATCAAGCGAGCAATTTTTGCTTTGAAATACGAGCAACAGTTGAGATACGAGTAATCCCTCGGATCGGCCGGCTGCACACTACCCACCATTTTACCTCGACTCGAGCGTCTCATAGTTTCCCATGCCTCAAGGTTACGGAACAAATTAAACTCGCATCTCGAGGTACCACTGTAGTAGAACTGGAACTTGCAACCAGGTGTCCTGGTTCAGTCATTAACTGACAAATGTGGAGTAATCTTAGATGGCTAAGTGAATAGACAATCTCACTCAAATATTTAATTCATGACATATTAATAAGAATAACATCCAATACTTTCTGAGCATTATTCTAAATGTTTTATGTGTGGTAACACACTTGACCCTCACAATGCCTTATGATTCTTACATTAACCAACTAGATGCCTGGTGCACAAACTTCATGCAGGGGTAGGGGTGTCTCTAAGCCCAGCCTGCACCCTCTCCAATCTGGGACCCTTCGAGGGATGTCCGAGTGCCCGTTTAGGCCGGATCCCCATAGGACATCCCTCTCATAATCCAGGACTGCTGGTTCCCAACTGCTCGCCTGCCTGCCTGCCTTCCTGATTGCCCCTAACTGCTTCTGCCTGCCAGCCTGATCACCCCCTAATCACTCCTCTGCTAGCTTGATTGATACCTAACTACTCCCCTGCCAGCCTGTTGGACCCTAACTGCTCTTCCCTGCAGACCTGGTCACCCCTAACTGCCCTCCCTTACAGGACTGGTCATCCCTAACTGCTCTCCCTTACAGGCATGGTCACCCCTAACTAGCTAATTAAATGATAACAATTCCTTTGTGAAAGACTCACATAAAATAGTAATGTTACTTCTAACTACCTTCCCCTGCAGGCTTGGGGTCCCCCCCCAACTGCCCTTCCCTGCAGTCCCAGTTGCCCCAACTTCCCTTCTCTGTTCACCTGGTCACCCCTAACTGCTCTCCTCTGCTGGCTTCATCACATCCAGCTGCCCTACTTTGCAAGCCTAGTCCCTCCCAACTGCCCTCCCCTGCTGGCCATCTTGTGGTGGTCATCTTTGATCATATGGGGGCAGCCATCTGGTGTGTTGGAGTGATGGTCAATTTGCATATTACTCTTATTAGATAGGATAGAGGCTTGGTGCATGGGTGGGGGGCAGCTGGTTTGCCCTGAAGGGTGTTCTGGATCAGGGTGGGGATTCCCCTGGGGTGAGGAGACTCTGGTGATTTGCAGGCTGGCCATGCCCCCTAATGACCCAAGCTGAGGCCCTGGTATCTGGGATTTATTTATCTTCTATAATTGAAACTTTGTAGCCTTGAGTGGAGGATTGGGCTGGCCAGGGCAGCAGCAGAAAGCTTGGCTTCCTCCAAGCCATCTTGGTTGGGTTAATTTAGATACTTGTGCCTGATTGGTTGGTAGGCGTGGCTTGTGGGTGTAGCAGAGTGATTGATAATTTGCATATTACTCTTTTATTAGATAGGATAATAAAACTGAAGTCCAGAGAGTTTGAGAGATTTCCACAGTTGTCAGTGTGGACACTGGGATCTAAGCAAGACCATTGAACTCGTGAGTCTGTGTACATAAGTGCTATATGCTTTCTTTTAATCAAGTATATCTATAAATTATTCAAACATATGTGCAGTGAAGTTAAAAGCATGAGCATTGGGAGTCAGAGGAATCAAATGACCATCTGTGTCACTTAGGAGCTGTATGACTTCACTCACATTGTTTTCTCTCACTTGGCCCTTGTGGTGGAGGTAGGAGGGAAATAGCACCCCCTTTCCCTCATGGTTCTTATGGCTAGTCAGATAATTAAAATGACATAAGGTAGATTAATAAGAGAAAATAAAATTTAATATGTACACATGAGAAACTCATATAAGCATGAAAATTCCAAAGACAGTTAGGTCAATGAGGTACATTAAGTCCCCACTTAACAGCATATTTTTGAAAAATGTGACTTTAAGGGAAATCACATATAATGAGACCAATTTTGTTATAGGCTAATTGATATAAATAAGAATTAGGTTCCTATAGCATATTTCTGCCCACAAAAACATCACCAAACTTCTAAATTGATAAAAAAAACACACATTTCTTTATTTTTAAATTAAATCTTTATTATTCAGATTATTACATTTGTTTCTCTTTTTTCCCCTCCATAGCTCCCGTCCACCCGTCTCCTACCCTTCCCTCTACCCTTACCTCCCTCCCATTGGCCTCATCTATGGGTATATGATTTTTGTCCAGTCTCTATCTGTATACCCCTCACCCCTTTCCCCCTGAGAATTATCAGTCCACTCCCTTTCTGTGCTCCTGATTCTATTATATTCACCAGTTCATTCTGTTCATCAGATTTTTAATTCACTTAACTTTTAAGATTCACTTGTTGATAGATATGTATTTGTTGTTCATAATTTTTTGTCTTTTACCTTTTTCTTCTTCCTCTTCTTAAAGAGTACCTTTCAGCATTTCATATACAGTGGTACCTCGAGATACGAATTTAATTCGTTCCATAACCTTGAGGTGTGGGAAACTATGAGACACTCGAGTCTCGTTAAACTGGTGGGTCATGTGCAGCCAGCCGATCCGCGGGATTACTCGTATCTCAACTGTTGCTCATATTTCACAGCAAAAATTGCTCGCTCGATGGCTCGTATCTCAAAAATCTCGTATGTAAGGGTACTCGTATCTCGAGGTACCACTGTAATACTGGTTTGGAGTTGATGAACTCCTTTAGCTTTTTCTTATCTGTGAAGCTCTTTATCTGCCCTTCATTTCTGAATGATAGCTTTGCTGGATAGATTATTCTTGGTTGTAGGTTATTGCTATACATCACTTTGAATATTTCTTGCCACTCCCATCTGGCTTGCATAGTTTCTGTTGAGAAATCAGCTGACAATCGTATGGGTGCTTCCTTGTAGGTAATGAACTGTTTTTCCCTTGCTGCTTTTAATATTCTCTCTTTGTCTTTTGCTCTTGGTATTTTAATTATGATGTGTCTTGGTGTAGTCTTCTTTGGATTCCTTTTATATGGGATTCTGTGTGTTTCCTGGACTTGTAAGTCTATTTCTTTTACCAGATGTGGGAAGTTTTCAGTCATTATTTCTTTAAATAGGTTTTCAGTATCTTGCTCTCTCTCTTCTTCTGGCACCCCCTCAATTCTGATGTTGGTACGCTTGAAGCTATCCCAGAGGCTCCTTACATTATCTTCACATTTTTGGATTATTTTCTCTTCTTGCTTTTCCAGTTGAGTGTTTTTTGCTTCTTTATATTTCAAATTTTTTACTTGATTCTTGCCTTCCTCTAGTCTGCTGTTAGGTTTCTGTATAATATTTTTTATTTTAGTCAGTGTATGTTTAATTTCTAGTTGGTCCTTTACCATCTCTAGTTGGTCCTTTTCCATCTCTAGTTGGATCTTTTCCATCTCTAGTTGGTCCTTTTTAATCTCCTCTGGGGTCTCGCTAACTTTATTCAACTTCTCTATGATATTCTTGAAAAACCTTATAAGCGTGGTTTTGAACTCTATATCCAGTCATTGGTTTTCCTCCATTTCTTTTGTTGGTTTTCCCTTTCCTTGTCTCGGCATTTTCACATGCTGGGAGAACTTCTGTGTTGGATTCAGCCTTATGATACAAGAGTTGCAAAACTGCAAAAGCCTCTCTGTTGAGCTTGGGATGGGTGGAGTCTCAGGGCTTAACAGACCGCCTTGCCTTGCAGTCGGTCCCACCCTCTATGGGGTCGACTGAGTCTCACGTGACTGGGTAATCACTGGAGTGATCCCTGTGCGCTCACGTGCGCTCGCTCTCTCTCTCTCTTTCTCTCTCTCTCTCTCTCTCTCTCTCTCTCTCTCTCTCTTATTCTCTCGCACTGCTTCTAGACTGCTGCCCCTTCGCTCCAGGACAACACGAGTCTGAGTCCCCAGGGTTTCACCTGAAACTGGGGTTTAGTGGAGTTAGAAGTGGCGCAGTTGGGAGCGTCTGTCTCCTGCCCACTTGTGAAAGCCAGCGGCACAATCAGCAGTCAGTCCTCTGCGCACAGTGCCATGCGTGCCACTAGACTTCTGATCTTTTGCATCTCCCCTAAATTTCTGTGCAGTTTTTCCCTTTCACAGTCCCATATTAGTTTCGGCTGGATCTGGGGTTTAGTGTCATAGGATAAGGAGTTCAATGCCTTTGAGAGTCTCTGTCTCCCTCCTGCCAGAGAAAGCCAACCAGATTCTCCGGCACCCACTCTCTCTACACGCAGGTCTCTGTACCTCAGCTTTTTGCAGCTCCTCTGGGTCTCTGTGAACCCCTCTCTTTCCTTCTAGTTGTAGAATTTCCACTCAACCATCTTTCCTGTGGTTCTGGATGATGTCCGTTTTGTCTTTTAATTGTAGTTTTGACATTGTTGTGCAAGGCAGCAGTGTAGGTGTTTACCTATGCCTCCATCTTGGATTCTCTCCAAAACATTTCTTATATTAAACATTGAATTAAATGTGAGCAACACAACCCTGACCAGCATGGATTAGAACATTGTCCCTAGTACCAAAGGATAGTGAGTTTAATCACTGGTCAATGGCAGGGCAGGTACATGGATTGCAGGTTCTATACCCAGCCCCAGTCAGGGAAGTGCAGGAGACAACCAATCTGTGTCTCTCTCACATTGATGTTTTTCTCACACTCTTCTTCTCTTTCCATTCTCTCTCCTCTCCTCCACTCCCATCCACTTTCTCTAAAAATCAATGGAAAAAGCATCCTTGGGTGAAGATTAACAAAAACAAAACAAATAACTGTGAGTAATGTATATATACTTAAGAAAAATTTAAAAAATCAAATGTTGATTTTTCTATCCACTTATTCTAGTTCAGAGTCATGGGTGTCTGGATACCATTTCAGCAGCTCAGGGAGAAAAGTTGGAAACACTCTGGACAGGATGCACTTCCATCGCAAGACCTCTTATACCCACATTCACTCAGACTGAGACAATTAGACAAGTCCACTCACCTCACTTGCACATTTATGGGATGTGGAAGGAAACCTGAATTCCTGGAGAAAACCCACACAGACATGGGGAGAATGTGCTGACTCCACACAGACAGTGACCCCAGCAATAAATTACTTTTATTTTCATCAATGTTGTATTGTAATGGTATTGGCTAAAATGGCATTACTTGAGAACCTGTTGTATATGTGTAACATTCTGGACTAAGGAAAAGGAGGTAGTGGTCTGGGACTTCCAAGGGAAATAAGATAATTCACTTCATCTGGAAGATAAAAATGGTGAATGTTTAGTAAACAAATGTTTGCTGGAACATCTTGAGACAGTGTGACATAGAAAGGACTTTGATAGAAGGTCCTGGCTAGTTTTCAGACTAAACTATAGTTATCTATGGTGCTAGCTCCTCTCCAGACCAGATCTTCTAACTTTAATTCTTTAAGGTAATTAGAGGTAAGGTCAAGGGTTCTTCCTGAGCCTACTGGATCTTACAAATAACCAGTTTAAAATAATCCATATCTCAAAGAGGCATACTTGGGATGGAAAACTCTGCCCCCTTTCACCCTCTGTGTCTTCATTGGTGCCTAACCCCTCTGCTTGCCTGCCTGATTGCCCCTAACTGCCCTCCCCTGCTGGTCTAATCAACCCTAACCACCTCTGCCTCAGCCCCCACCACCATGGCTTTGTCTGGAAGGAAGGCAGGATGAGAAGATGTCTGGTTGACCCAATCTAATTAGCATATTACCCTTTTATTAGAATAGATTTCATTTCATCAACACAAATCTTATTTTTTAACCTTCCTTTTTGAATAACAAAACAAGAAATATGTGATTGCACTCTCCTAGCTTAGTAATATGCATAAGAATTTTAATTTATTCTTTATCAGAGCATTTTAATGCTTTAAAGCCTTAATTTTGAACATGACTCTTGATTTTTCTTTTTAACTAAAGATCCTGTAAAAACTTGCTTTCTCCATATTCACTGTGTTTCTACTAAACATGAAGATCTAAAGACAAAATTCAAGATTGTTGATGATTTTATTTAATCCCATTTTATGTGTATACTTGATACTGAGAATAAATCAGAGGATAAGTTAAGAAATACATATGAGGAAAATTCTTGTTTAAACAAACTAACAAACAAAAAAGCACACCAAAATCCTTACATTTCCTTTAGAAATATCACTATCTACTATACATAGGAAGGTATTCTTGTCAACAATAAAGGCAACTGACCATCTAAAAGTTTCCAACCCATTACAGGTCTACCTCATCAAATATTAATGAAATTCAAATTACAATTGCCTTGAATAGGAGTTGTGTTTCTAAATTGTCTTGCAGTCATAGAAAGTATCTTAATGTAAACCGAGCACATACATTGAGCAGATAGGACACTTACTCCCTATAATTTCAAAGCATCACCAAATAATTTATTTTCTGCACAATTTTTATAGCATTAATGTCTCTTCTTGTATCTTTTTAAGAATTTATTCTTTGAATATATCTCTGGGAATTTAATTTTATTTTCCACTCTAGATGTGTAGCTTGCATGGGAGTAATTTTAAGAGCTACAAAGTAGTAACTATAAACTAAAAGTAGTAACTGTAAACTAAAAATCAATCAAACAAACAAACAAACAAAAAACAAACCTAAAGAGCCCAAGATATATATTTTTTTCTGGCATTACTGCTCCTAGAGAGATAATGTGATGAGATGCTTCATGGCCATGATACAGCATTGTGACCTGTACTTCCACTGATTCACCTTGGGACAATTTACCTACCATGGACTGACTCAGCTGACATTTTATTCATGCTGCATCAAGAATCAGAAATACTGCAGGAACCTTCTGACTGCTCTTTTCTTTAGAGTCAGCTGATTCCCTAAATCATGTTCCACAGTGCAATAAGAGTAAACACTCCAGAAAGTAAAGCGTGCTATGCCCCCCTGCTTAAAACTCAACAGTGGCTTCCTACCACAGGACAATGAGGTCCAACTCAATATATCTCCCATGGCCCTTACAGAAGAGACCCTGCTTTCCTCTCTCATCTCAGATCCCGTTATTTCCTTCAATTCCTTGAACATCTTGTGCTGTTCTTTGTCTCAACGATAGTGCATAGTGCAATCAAATCTTTTTTCTGGCTACTCACTAAGTCTCCTTGTCCATGGCGGGAGTGCACATTATTAGTGTGCAGAGGAAGTAGAAGAGGAAAATATTTAAGGGAAATATTTCACTAAACTAAGTAGATGAGGGGAAAAAGGATAGAGTTTGTTTTCTTCTGTATCATCTCTAATTTCTATGCACACCTCTTTTCATCTGAGGTTTTACTATCCTCAGATGCTTTGAGCTGTCTCTTATTTCTCTAGTTTTTAGCAAAGTAGTCTCTAAAGAGTATTGTTACCACACTTCAGAGTGAACTCACTGAGTTAAATAATATGATATGTTTATTATACATCAGGTTTTGTTCTAGGCCCAGGGAGATTATCAGTGAACAAGACAGGAAACATGCCAGCTTTCAATGAGCATACATTCTCCTGGAAGA
Source organism: Lasiurus cinereus (assembly GCA_011751065.1). Lineage (NCBI taxonomy): Eukaryota > Metazoa > Chordata > Mammalia > Chiroptera > Vespertilionidae > Lasiurus > Lasiurus cinereus. The sequence continues at coordinate 74,939,857 of JAAGEH010000018.1, read as the reverse complement.
GACTGAAAATGAATGATTAAATGATCACAGAAAGGTCACTTCAGGTAGAAATGGTTAGTAGGACCATGCGAGGGAATGATTGGTGTGAAGGAGGTGTCTAGTTTATACTATATGATTCAAATAATCTATTAGAAGCTGAGCTCTCCATGAGGAAGTAGCCATAAGAACAGAGAAAAGTATTCCAGACTGAGAGGATGGTGGGTGCAAAGGCCATGAAGTGAAAATTAACTTCAAAGAGTAGATGAAAAGGCAGAAAAGCTGGTGCAGAATTCATGAGTAGAAGAGTAGGAGAAGAGATCTGTGGGCTCAACCAGCAATGAGGCATGCAGGGCCGTGAAGGCCTGGTAAGGGGTTCTTATTTTATTTCTGGAGCAAGTGGAATCTATTAGAAGATTTTAAGTGAAGAAATTATGTGATTTCATTTAGAACTGGGGAAATATGTTCCACTTTTAATATGCAAAACATATTGAGGAAGAGTGGAAGTGGTCACAGGATATGAATTGGAGACTTTATCTCATCCTAATAATGACAGTTCAATTCAGTGAAACACTAAAAAGAAGAGCATATGAAAGTAATATGTTACCATCTTGTCATATTTTTATTTTAAGATTTATCTTCATTGAGATATAAAAGTGATTCTGCACTCAAAGGAATTTCAGAATTTGTGTAGGAGGTTTCACTGGGAAAGGAGAAAAATGAATCACTATGTGTTAAATGTTGGCTGTTAGTTTAATGGAGAGGAAAATATTGGGAAAAGGGGGTCTTCATGTAAGATAGTTTTAATAATAAAGAACATTTAGTGGACTTCCCTGAAATCACCCCATAGAACTCTGGAACGTGCTGGAATTGAGGTTGTCTCAGTTGAGTTGGAACCTCGTGTTCATCCCTGTTTCTGGCAGATTTGTCTTCTCAGAGCCTCTAACTGATTATTTAATTAAACAAAAACAGTTCTACCCAATGGGTGGAGTAGAATGTAAAAATAATCAATTTATGGCTCTATTAGTTGTAATGATATCATTCTGACATTTAGATCTCTTCAAAGTAGTTTTCTGGACAGTATTTTCATAGAATAACTAGGGTCCCTAGGCCTGGCAAGTGATCAGGGCCAATCAGGTTCCTACCTCTCTGCCCTCTTCTTTTCTTGCTCCCTCAGCACCCCACTGCCATGTTTCACGCCACCCCCTGTGGTTAGTTCATGTCATGGTGAGCAATCGAACTGGTCTCATGGTCAAACTCCCCAGAGAGTTTGCATATTAGCCTTTTATATATATGGATAGAGCTGAAAATGTCTTCAGTATCATGAACATTTACTCATATGCTCATATCCACTCACTTTATAAATATGAAAATGGAACACTAGGAGGGGAAATGAACCAGATAAAGGTTTTTTATCCAATTAGAATGAAATTCACAGAGTGATCCAGATCACATGACTCCTGATTATGTATTCTCTCTATTAAGCCTACCTAGCTTCTTACATGTCCAGAGGATAATTACAATATATGTGATATTCTTTCCTTTTTCCTCCTACATTGAAGTACCTATGAACTAGTTAGTTTAGGAAACTGAATAACTCTTCTGCCACCCCTTACAAAATAATAGAATTCCCTTTACAAATAATGTTTATATATAAACATATATTTCTCAGGACTGTACTTGAGTACGATGATGGCACCAATCCCTTATCTCTAATGTGAGCCATTCAATAGAGCTTTCAATTCAAGGACATTTAAAGACCTTGCTTATTTTGTTCTTGTTCATGAAGTAAAGCAGAGTAAGAGAGAGAAACCCATTCTATTTGTTGTTTTGATTCGAATATAATATAATGAAACCATGTTTTTTATGAACTGAAAAAAGAAAATTAGACCACCTTACAAGGGGTGTGAGCTCTTAGCCAAAGCAAGTGAAGATCAGTTATTTAATAATCTATATTTGCCTTCTTTAAATTTTTACTTTTGCCCAGTTATATTACCAGTACCTTCTTTGATCCACTATAATCTCCAAATGAGGCCTAAGGGATGAATAAATCTTTGTTCTGCAGCTAAAGATCCTTCAGAAATATTTTTGATTATGGAAATGAGTAAAGATAGATGGAACTGTACATTATCAAGTGAATATGTACAGCTTTTAAGATAATATTTCAAATAATCAAAAGCACAACTCAATGTCACAGATGGAATTTCAAAGAAGTAGAAACCAAGACTGGAACTTAAAATTATACCAAGCTTAAAACAAAAGTAAACAAGCCTAATTAAGGGTCCATGTTTCCTGGACTGAAAGACCATATTTCACAATCTCTTAGTGTGAGTCAGGATTCTCACGCCTTTCTCAAAGCTTTTCCACTTTTTACTCATCAGAGAGCACGCACACAGGGTTTCATAGAGAGAGAGCTTTGTGAAACTACAGCTGCAATTTTAGTTTGATATTTAAGGAAAAAAGATGACTGGAAGTGAGAAAAAAACTAAATCAAATTCTTATTTATAAGTATATTGTTCACTTACAGCTGGCCAGATTAAGTTAAACAGAAAGATTGTTTCTATTGAACATGTGGGGAAAATATGGGTATGTGGAGTGACTATGAACTTTCTTTCTTTTAATTCTGGATGATGCTACTAACAGCATTTATCATCTCTGTAAATTTCTTAAACTTTTGTGTTGCTTTTGGTGCATGTTAAAAATACAAATACAAACAAGAACTTCAGATATAGGTATCTGTACTAAACAAGTCCATAATAAGAGTGGTGAAAAGAACGATGGTTATGACATTGTTGATTTATTGTCCTTCTGCACTACCCTTCTAGAAAGATTTGTTTTCTGCTCTGAATTTACTCTTTTATATTCTCATGAAATAAATGGCTTGCCTGATCTAACAGAAAAATACTATGGCATAAATTGACCTTCATATCTGTGTACCACTCAGTACCTGCAGCCCATTTTCAACATTATATTTCATCTTGCAACAAGCTATTGGGTTCAATATTCCATCTGTCAGCCATTGGCATTAGAGTAAATGACAATGTGACAAAAATAAAACAAAACATAGAAAACAAAAACTAACTGCTTAAAATGTAATAATGGCTATCATGAATTTTGTTCTAAGTGGTAAGGTACACTGAATGAGAATCAGTGTCTGCCTCAGGAATACCTTAAACAGGAGGGATAAATATCCTACTCCTATGATCTTACTCTACTGTATGTGAAATTCTGTAGTTGTGATGACTTTTAACAAACCCACCTGAAATGTTAGCAGTCTCATTGCCCACTGTATTATTCTATGGGAAAGAGGTCAACCTATGGTAAGACTGAGGCATGTGTTTGGAGGGAAAATTATAATGAGTGAGTAGGTGTTCATATCAAATTTCAAAAAAAATATATTAACACTATAAAATTAATTATAAAAACAAAACAATGTTTACTTCTACTTGTTCTGTGATTTGCAGTTTTATTCCCAGTATGTAAAGGATGAATATGAATGTTTGTGTATCTATATGTGGGTGGTGTAGGTGTGTGTGTTAACCCTAAAAAAGTTTAGCATATATTTATTAAATGAATAATTAGTTTAACTTTTGAAATATTAACTCATACCATGCTCCATTTTTTTTTTCTGAAACTGAATCATAAAACTTGATCTTCATTAAGGAATTACAATGGGTTGTTACAAAAGGAAATGGTGGGAATAAGGGTATGGATGAGATCAAAGTAATAGTTACCCACATTTCCTATGCATGCGGCAAGACTTGTAGAGCTTCATAAAACTCTTTGCATCTTTTTTAATCCTGATCATCTTGCATGGTATCCCATGTGGCTCCAAAAGGTTAAACATAAAATCTAACATGTCACTCCACCCACATCAGTTCCACAATTGCTAAAGCACATCTCTGCCTTTCTTGTTTTCCTTCACTTAGAATAAGAAACTGTTCTCTGGAATATGCATCTCTCTTGTAACTTACATCTCCCTTTTTTTGTTTTCAAGGATGGGAGGAACAGTTTTATTGGACACCAACTGGGCGGGGTAGTAGAAGTGCCAAACAGCAAGGACCAACGGGTCAAGTCAGCCAGAGCCATTCAAATCACCTACTACCTCCAGACCTATGGCTCTGCCACCCAGGACCTCATAGGGGAGAAGTGGGAGAATGAGTTCTGTAAGCTTATGAGGAAGCTCCAAGAAGAGCACCAGGAACTCCAGCTATACTCTTTAGCATCCTTTAGCCTCTGGAGAGACTTTCATAAGACCAGCATCCTGGCCAGGAGCAAGGTCCTGGTGAGCCTTGTGCTGATCTTGACCACGGCCACCCTCTCCAGCTCCATGAAGGACTGTTTGCGCAGCAAGCCCTTCTTAGGCCTCCTGGGGGTGCTCACAGTGTGCATCTCCATCGTCACAGCAGCAGGAATCTTCTTCATCACGGATGGGAAGTACAACTCCACTCTGCTGGGAATCCCCTTCTTCGCCATGGGTAACTATCCATCTTTGTGGTAATCGGATTCTTACCTGTTTGGGGCAAGGTAGTACATTTCTTGAATTCTCAGGTGGAAGTCAGATTTAATTTTGTATTGGTGTGTCTGCGTGATTCTGTACGATTTTACGTAGGTTGGGTCTGCTTCTCCTTATTGTGCATCTCAGGAAATTATGGGCTGACCATTTTCCCATTTAGTTTGAAAAACTGAATGCTGTCAAATATTTTAAGTTGTACAATACTGTCATTTTCTACTCAATGTCTTAGAAAATAATGGAGTACAGATTTAAGGAGATCCAAACCTTTCAATATTTCCAAACAAAATTTTATAGTATATATTTATGGGCATCCTCAAGTTATTGATGATACAATTTTCATAGGATGGAAATTTTGAGAACTACTGTTATGTTATCATCTCAAAGAACTTCTTTATTAAATATTAAATAATTTCAATTTTTTTGTTGGCAATATAATCTATTGCCCCACATCTATATAAAGAAAACCTTCCAGCTGCCACTTAAAAATATGTTAATCTCTGATGGAAAAATTAATCCTCAGTTAAGATTATCCCTTCTTGCAAGTTTTCTGCCAGGCATACATAAATGGTCTAGAAAATTTCTGTGTGTGTGTGTGTGTGTGTGTGTGTGTGTGTTTGCAAAAGACAAGAATAAGTCTTAGAAGAAAAGTGAGTGATGGCACAACAACAAAACTGATGGAGCTTATCAGAAAAGAGATGATAATGGGGATAACTGTGGTGCTGCAAAAGAGTCCTGTCAGATGTGATATAATTCCCTACATATAGTGATTTGGAGGATGAGCTGTAAAAATGGCCTCTAGGTGGTGAACTGACATGAGCAAGAGAGCATCAACTCTAAAGTAATTGCTTTTCACTCTCCTGGTTAAAATCAGCTCTAACCTACAGTTCTATTGTTAAATGAAAAAGATACAGAAGTGTGGTCTCAAAGTTCTCTAGGTGACCCGGGCCCCTTTTGGTTTCCAGCTAACATGTGTTTTCAATAACCACACTGAAAAACGGATTCATACTGTAGGTACTGAGACCAAACTTTTTTATCTGAAAAGCCAACTTTGTTGTGGTCCTATTAAGTTAGTCCATCTAATTATGCCTCAGTAAAATAAGAATAATTATTTTAACATCTTTAAAGATTTCTTTTTTGAGCTTAATAGGCTATACCTAAAGCTAGTAGCACATAGTAAACATTCAATAAGTATCAATAAATTTTTTAATCTGGTGTTTTAAGTGTGGAGAATTCAGTGATGAATATGAAACAGCTCTTGGCTTCAGAAAATTGAGTCTTCCTGTATTTTGCTTATTATCTTTAAATGCATGTTCATTTTGTTAATAAAAAAGGTTTTTCTTTTTCCCAAAGAAGTGTACGAAAAGAAATTTTGCCAGCGACAAGGATGAGTCTAGATTTGAACCATTTACTACTTGTTACATTTTCTGAGCTCGGTCTTTTTACTTGAAATAATAACAGATTCATAAGAATCATACAGCATGAATCACAAATGAAATATGACTCATTCCATATGACTTCACTCATATTTGGGATGTAGTAGTAAAACTGAAACTTACAGACACAGACAACAGTATGGTGGTTACCAGATAGAAGGGGTTTTGGGAATGGTAAAAGGTGCCAAATGCATGGTGGTGGAAGGTGTTTTAAGTGATGGTCACACAATGCAATATACAAATTATGCATCTTAGAAATGTATACTTGAAACCTATATGATCCTATTAACAAATATCACCCAAATACATTTAATTTAAAAAATAAAAATAAATTAAAAGACATTACTCATTCAAGGTTGGAAAATTTGATACCGTAAAGCCTACTGTGGCTTTTCCCTAAGACTGGTAGTAATAAAGTAGGCAATGGAAAAGTTTATTAGAAAAGTCTATAATACATCAAAATTTAAATTTCATACAAATAAGAAGAAAGCTTGTTTCTTGTGATGCTTAATTGCAACATAGGCTCTAAAAAATCGGAGTGGTGTTTCCATCCCTTAAAGAAATAATAAAAACGTCAAAGCCATGATGAGGGAAAAGGCCTGACATTGCAACACACACTTCTCATACTGTTTTTCTCTCAGTGACTTTAACCCTGGACAGTAGGACTTTTCTCTCATACTCTTTTCTCTCTGACTTTAACCCTGCACAGGTGTATGTGGAGAATTTAGGAAGCCTTTCAGTATTTCTGCAATTCAAACCCTTAAAATATACCAAAAGAAACTTTTTGTGCTATGTTCTAAAACATAACAATAAACATGCAAATATATACTTATTTAAATTGTGTGCTCTGTCAAGGAGGAGGTTGTTTTTTGTGTTTTATTTGTTTGTAAAGTAAAGATACTAAGATTGAGAACTAGTGAAATGAAAGGAATAATACTCAGCTCCCAGCGCTAGGAAATCTGGGTTTTCATCTCAGCTTTTCCACTATCTTCATATGTTTTATTGCTCAAGTTAGTATAATCTTTTGCCACTCTGTCTGAGTTCTTCATATATTAAGAGAAAGATATAATGGATAAAGATACTACAATATTATCCATTTCATTCTTTAACTGAGGTTAGAGTTTTATCATTCCTTTATAAAAACATTTAATGTATATATTATTCTCAAATACATAATCTCTCTTCTCCTTTGTTGACATGTTTTGGGGCAGGCATGCATGCAAAGCCTTAGACACACAAAGCTGTGAGACATAAAAAGCACACCTCGATGAAAGTGGTGAGGCTGAATGTAATTTGAGCATCAATAAGTTGAGTTTGGCAGATATACATCTTCCAGCGATACACACAGCATTGGTTAAACTAGTCTTTTAAAGGATTACAGTTAACAAGGTATCAAAACTGCATAATCCAAAATCAGTTATGTGTAAAGGAAAGAATTCCAATTCCTTTGGTAAGCCTCTATTTCTATTCCCATTTTCCTACAAGGATTTCTTTGAGGCCATGACCATTTGCTCTATTACTAGTATGTTCCATGATTCTAACCATTCATCCTCATTAGAACTTATTCCTGTAGCTCAGTGGTCACAACAGAGCTACAGGAATTAGTCAACAGAGCCAAATACCAACAATACAATGATTGAAATTTCTTTTGAGAACCAAATTTTTAAAATTTAAACTTCTTCTAACACCACTTCTTTAAAATAAACTCCCCTAGGCCATGTTTTTTTGTGGAAGAGTTGTACTCAAGGGGCCAAAGAGCTGCATGTGGCTCATGAACCGCAGTTTGCCGACCACTGCTGTAGCTGAATAAATATATCACTTTATTTTCAGTCACCTTATTTTTGATGACCTCACTTCCTTCTGTACTGCATCTGTTTGTTCTTTTTTTGTGATCATTCATCCACTTAATATACCCAAGATCACTTCAGAGTCATATATACTATATCTCTATATCCTGCATTTTTTAAAGCCTGTATCAATTTTTATATTTTGTCCTAGTGCCCCCATAAGTAAATTTATGTTTGTATAATTGTATATTAGAGATGTAGATTATTTTAGAAAAGATTATTTTAGGTATATGTATTTTCTCTAGAAAATATATCAGAAAGAGAAATCCAGACTTAAAATAATTTTTTAGATCCATCTTAAATTGCCCCATTTAACTACAGCCTAATGTTCTTTCCATATACAAGCATAAACTAATGAGAATGCCACTAATTTAATTTATAACCAGTTGTCAGCATTTGTTTTAACTGCATTTGCTTCATGTGGATGTGCTTTTTCTTTATGCAAGGAGAAATATGGGCTAATATTGCACAGAAATGCCAAGGTGGTTCCTGCTTTATCTTGTTGGTCTTCTGTGGCTAGTTGCCAAGGATATTGGTAGCCTTGGTTCACTAATATTTTTGCTGCCCATCCTGAGTTTGTTTTATATTCTAGAAGCCTTACTTTAGTCAGTTTGATGCCTCTGGATGCATGCAGATGACTTGTTTCCTCACACGAACTCAGAGTGTCCAGATATGAGACTTATATTCATCATCTAAAACTGAGTTTCAAATTAATTAATTTATTAATTTACTCAAATATTTATTGAGCACCTACCACCAATATGTTCCAGATATTTTGGATTCTATAATAAAAGGCATCAAATAGAACTCATCAAGTTGTTGCCTGTATGGATTTTATATTCTAGGCCTGCACAGGGCAAGCATTAGGTAATAAACACATTTAATATAAACTACAAGATGCCCTGTGCACAAAATTCATGCACTCAGGGGTAGGAGCATCCCTCAGCTCAGCCTGTGCCCTCTTGCAGTCCAGGAGCCCTTGGGGGATGTCCAACTGATGACTTAGTTCCACAGCCTAAGCTTGAGCATCTGCACCCTGGTGGTCAGTGCACATCACAGCGACCAGTTGTTCGCTGTTTGGTTGATTTGCATATTGACCTTTTATTATATAGGATGTTATATTATTGATAAGTGATACAAAAATAAAGGAGGCCGAAACCGGTTTGGCTCAGTGGATAGAGCATCGGCCTGCAAACTGAAGAGTCCTGGGTTCGATTCCAGTCAAGGGCATGTACCTTGGTTGCGGGCACATCCCCAGTAGGGGGTGTACAAGATGCAGCTGATTGATGTTTCTCTCTCATCAATGTTTCTAAATTTCTATCCCTCTCTATCTCCCTTCCTCTGTAAAAAAATCAATAAAATATATTTTTAAAAAAATAAAGCAGGATAATGGAGCAAGAGTACAGGTGGTCAGCGAAAAGCTTTTTTTTTTTTTTAAGATGAACTTGAGGCAGAAAGCTAAATAAAATGAGGAAAGGGCCACATGGCAACCTCAGAAGAGAGTTTCCCTGTCAAAGAGAGCTATACATGCAAAAGCTTTGAGATGAACCTTACATGGTGAAGTTAAGAAAGAGAAATAAAGGGAATGTAGCTAGAGTGGAGTGGACCATTGTCTGATATTATGAGAAGGGTTGGGGGTGGGTGGGTACTGGATAGCCAGGTTATATAGGGCACTGAGAACTTAGTACTTTAGATGGAAAGCCATCTGAAGTATTTGAGATAAGAGTGTGTGATCTAACTTAGACTTTAAAGCATCTTTGAGCCACACATTGTAGCTATTATGTTATAGCATCTTCCACTACAATATGGAAATTAGCCTGTAATAGAGCAAGAATCGTTATAGGGAAACTGTGAAAGGTTATTGGGAAGTCTCCATGGGATAAAATGGTGGCTTTGAAATAGTGTAGGAGCTGTGACAATTGTTAAAAGGGATTAGACTCAGGATTCATATTTGAAAATAGAATTGACAGGATTGGCTAAAGGACTGGATATGATGTGTTCGATAAAAAAGAGTCAAGAATGACCCCAAGTTTTAAGGACTGAATATCTAGTAGAAAGAAGTTGCCACTTACTGTCATAGGGAGATTGTGAGAGGAATAAATTGTTGGAAAAAAAATCAAGAGTTTAGTGTTGTTTCTGCTAAGATAGAGATGCCTATTAAGCATCCAACTGGGAAAATGTGGGGTTAGCTATATAAGACAATATGGAGATCGGGTTCAGAAGTAAAATATCTAAGCTGGAAATATAAATTTTGGATTCATCATGGCACAGCTAAAAATGAAAGACATGGATTCTAATGATATCAACTAGAAAGATAAATACAAATGGAAAATCAAAGGCTGAAATCTGATCCTGGGACCATTCTAATGCTTTGAGATTGGGAAAATGAGCATGATTCAGAAAAAGACACTAAGAACAATCAGGCAGTGAGATAGCAAAAGAACCAAAACACCAAAAGACAAAAAGAACATCATTCCAGCAGCCAAGGAAGAGTGTCTTTCTAGAAGGAGCACAGGGTCAATTGTTCCAAAAGCTGTTAAGAAATGGTGTTCAGTGAGAAATGAGAATTTTTTTTAATTTGGCAATTTGAAGGTCATTAGTGACTTTGACAATATCTGCTTTGGCAGAGGGCTGAAGGTAATTTTAAGAGATTCTATAACACTTGGCATATATCAAGTGAGGATGATGAGTAAAGATAATCTTTTTAAAGGAGTTTTGCAATAAAGGAAACTACCAATGATTGCATGGTGATGGGAATGTGCAGTAAAGAAAGAAAACTTCATAATAATGCAGAGAGAGAAGGAAAGGAATACCATTGAGTGGAGAGATAGGACTGGAGTAGAATAGAGTAGAGTCATTGGCTTTATATAAGAGCATAGACAGCTCAGCTACAATTAAGAAATGGAAGGAAAAATACAAGGACAGATCCAGATAGATTGGTACATTTGGAAATATTTTTTCTATGGCTTCAACATTGTCAGTAAAATATTAAGCAAGTCATCAGCGGAGAATAAATTTGGGGAATGAGGGGTTGATAAGAAGAAAGTGAAGGGAGTTTCAAATAATCACTTTGGAAAAATGGAGACTGAATTAAAGAAGAAAATTTAAGAGAATAACTAGGAAACACTAAGGGTCCATTTGAAGTCTATATACATGAATTAAAAAAAAAGAAAGAAATCAGTTACCATGGTTGCTTAGTCCATTCCACCTTCCCGCCCAGCCTTATGGTATAGCTGTTTCAGGGAAGAGTTGAGTAGGCATTGAGATGAATTTGATGAGGAAAAAAAAAAAGAGAGAGAGGGTATGCAGAGTGACTGTATTAGAAGATTATGAAAATTATACTGGTTAGGATTAGCTATACTACCTAAACTATGTTGCATTAACAAGTAATGGCTTTGATTTACAGAGCCTAACACAGTGGTCAGCAAACCACAGCTCGCAAACAACATGCGGCTCTGTGGCCCCTTGAATGTGGCTCTTTCACAAAATAACATGGTGGCCTGGGCGAGTCTATTTTGAAGAAGTGGCATTAGAAGAAGTTTAAGTTTAAAAAAATTTGGCTCTCAAAAGAAATTTCAATCGTTGTACTGTTGATATTTGGCTCTGTTCACTAATGAGTTTGCTGATAACTGGCCTAACACAACAAAGATTTATTTTTTGTTTATATTGGCCTTTGGAGTGGGTCAGAAAGCTCTCTTGAATATCTCTATGAACACAGAGTCAGGGATCCAGGATACCTCCATCTTGCAATTCTGTCTCCTCAGTTTGTTCTCCTAGTCCAAAAGAGAAAAGTTAGAGGAATCATACCTATTTGTAACTGCACCCAAAGTTATATCTCATCATATTTTATTAGCCAGAACTGGACAATAGCCAGCACCTAACTGCACGAATGAGTAAAAAGGTGGAGAGCAAATGGATTATTTAATGAGCATCAATTGCCCCCTTTCATAGAAACTAAGCCAAGCAATAAAAGCAAGGAGAATTCATCATCATCATCATCATCATCATCATCAAAAGCTGATTGGGTCAAAAATATTGTCATTTATTGGGGGTCAGAATATTGCTTTAATTTGGAGCCTGCACTATCTATTGCTGTAAAACAATCATGAAAATTTGTCATGTAAAACAATAACCATTTTATTATACTCATGCATTCTGTCATCAGTAATTTGGTAAGGTCACAGTGGTGTCACCTCTCCTCACTTCCAGAATTTCTAAAGTATCAGCTGATATGGTTTAAATAGCTGAGGGTGACTTGAATGTTGAGGACTGGATTGATGGAACTAGACTGCCTCCTTCCAAGATGGATTCTTTGTTAACATAGTTACCATGTCTAGGTTTTCTGAAGGACAATCTCGGCTGAAACTGGTGTATACTGCCATCTGAACATGACTTCTTCAGCATTGTGGTAGTCATACTTCTTTTATGTTGGCTTCAAGACAGGTGTTTTCCAGTACTTCAAATAGTACTTGACCTAGGGTAGACAATAAATACATTAGGAATGAATAGATAAATGGTCTCATAGTGTTTCTCAAGTGGGTTATGATCGATTATAGAGTCATTAAAGTGAATTAATGTATTATAATCCACATTTATATTTTACTTCAAGAATAAAGAATAAAAAGGAATAGAAAATATTAAAAGGTGTTGAAGTAATATAGTATTTTTGTGTCAAATTTTTGTTTCAATTTAACGTATACGTGTATAATAGATCATGATGTAAGTTGTATTTCCTAATTTGAGCCACAAGAAGTTTTAGAAAAATTACTCTAGAATCTTCTTTGGACTGATGTCTTAAGCAGATTATGCAGATAAGTGGAGATTTATTGATGGTGAGAACTCATCAGAAGCATAGGTAGCAGCTCTACTTGGTTCTGCTGGAGACAGTATCTCAATTTAGAAAGGGTGAGGGTAACCAGAGACAGAAAGTGGCTCTTTGGGGGCACTTCTATTTCCCCAGGTGTGAGCCAGGAAAATAGCATATAATGGGTCCTTTAAGTTTTGATGGTTGGCTCAAGTTCTTTAATGATTATGTTATAGCATTGGAAATTTTTCTCAACAAATCGATTTTGCCACAGGATCTATTTTACTGAGGGTCCTTAAACCCATCAAAGCCTTCCTAAAATAACCCCGTTGCTGAAACAGAAATGACCTTATTATAATATCAAGAATGTTCAATTAGCGCTGTTACACAGCCCACTAATTGCAACCACCTAGCTTTTGTTGATAAAGCTATTTCTTTTGGTAATAAAGTCATTTCCTTTAGAAAAGGGTCCACCAATGATGTGAAAATCCCTATGGTTAGAAACAGAATCAGAAGAGTTGGAGTCCAGTTCAGGCCCTTCCTCTTACTTACCAGTGATTTATTCTTTCTGAGACTAATTTTTTTTCCCTTGCAGAAGATGAGGAAGTCGGACTGATTGTTCTTTAACATCTCTTCTACCTTTACTCTTTAACCAGTGAATCATTTATTTGAAGCTTACGCTATAAGATTTTGGCTCCTTGGGGACTGGATCTGGGTCTACTTGTAATCTTTTCCAGTGTCTAGCCCAAAGTGTGCATGGTATGCATTTTGTGAAACATTGACTTATGGATAGCTTTGTCCTGTTAAAGTTCTTATAACAAGAAAAGTCTAAACTTTTGGTTGTTTCTAGCTTAGATATCTTAATATCCATTTTTATGTTATTCTTTAGTTTTAATCTTTTATATTGGTCAGTTCTTCTATTGTGTATGTGAAATGGACCTCCTGAATCAAACATTTTTACTTAGTGAAGACATTGGCACATTAACTGGTTTCTGTGGACTTTGAAGGAAGTGGGAAGGGAACAGATCTTGGCATAACAAGTAAGAAGTTGAATTTATTTCAAGCATTTGAGGTTGAAATGACTATTACGTAGTTTTTATTGTGTAGCACTGTCCAACTGAGTAGTAATTATATCCTGCTTCCTTAATACTCTGAATTTTCTTTAGAATCAATGTTCATTTTTGCACTTTTTTACTGCTAAGGAACATCTTCCTTAGAAGCATCTTCCTTAGAGAGGCATATGGACCCATTTTGGTGATCTTTTTTTTTTTTTAATCTCAGGAGTAGTTGATATTCTAGTTTAGACTTTTAAAATGAAAAGATTGATAAATAAGCCATATGCTGCCTAACATGTTCTGCCCTTGCTTCTTACCTCGTAAAATCAGATAATAAATCAGGCTTGAATATTTAAGCAGATGGGGAAATGAGAAAGACATCAATTAATCCAGCACATGATAGAACTATTATATGCTAGGTACTACCACCTCTCTAGCATGGACATCTCAGCCTTTGTCAAACACATGTCTATCACAAGCAAACTTAACTATTCTCATTAATCGAAGTTGACTTGTCACATCAGAACGTGCCAATAAAAAATATTATCAATGCAAGAGCTGCAGTTGCCAAACAGAGTGGGATTTTCTGAGGTGCTCCATCAATGCAAATACTGCTCCATCAAGGAAAATGCTGCAATTTAAACTCTTGAAACTTGAAGGGTGAAAAGCACCAAGGCTTATGCCATTGCTTTTTTTTGAGAAAAGCAAAGTCTCATCTAGATTTAAAAAAAGTATTTAAAAACTGGAGACTTACTTCTTAGATTCAGTTATTTTTTTCAAGACCATATTTCATACCCATATATTTAGTGAAAAGGAAAATTTGCAGAGAAACATAATATAAATCCTTTGCTAGTTTAAAGATTATAGAGGCCAGTCTTAAGCTTCCAAGAACTGAAGAATCCCTGTGCACCAATTCCCACCTGTCTTCCTGGAACACTGTGTTTTACGTACCGTATGCATCAAATAATCATACGTCATACAGTTTTTTGTCCAGACCACGGAAAAACTCTATTACTTAAACCTTGGCTTATAGATTTTATGTACTCTGAGAGTTCAACTTACTATATAGAAGATGCTGCTATTATTCCTACTGCTTCCCCACATTGACTTGGCCTAAATGGGAATAAGAATATATCCTGGTCAGTGATTGTTTCCATTGTAAGTATAACAACCTCAGCTAAATATTATATTTAGTAATATAAAATAGTCAAATATTAGTTAATAATATTTACTAATAGTATTTTAAATGATTTAAATAAAATGCATAGAATATAACCATAATAGTTGATGTTATAATGAAGGAAAGGAAATATTTTTATCAGAGAGAACCAGGTATAAGAAAGTCAAAGTACTTTTTAGCAAAAAACAAACAAACAAACAAAAAAACACAAAAATAAAGTGGGGAGAGAGGAAGAAATGGGTTAGATGGTTCATTTCATTGATTATAACCTAATCAAGATGGCGCACAGAAAAGAGAGATTGATGAAAGGTTCCTAACATAGATTTTGGTTGAATCTGTGAGGAACACAGTGATGACTCATCATAATACTTTACAGTAAATCAACAAATTCACTCTATTATTTTACCACTCTCACCTTTCTTTCCTCTGTCCTGGTTAAGCAAGGAGGCAACTTTATATATTTAACTGTGTTGGCACAATATTTCATGAATAACAAAGTGCTCAATACTTATTACTTGAATAAATTACTTGTAATTTCACTAGGTCACAGCAAAGATAAAGGTTATTTTCTAAATGAATATAAATATGTTATATGAAATTGTGTGTGTTCTTTTAAAAAATGTAGAACAATGACTTTTACACAAAGCCATTCAAAGTGATGACGCAGTGAGGGGATTTTGGATTTCCAAATATGAGGATTTATCCTAAATATTGAATCTTTTGTTTGGTACTTCATGCAACTTCAAAGTATTCCCAGGACCATTTTATCATGAAACTTCCTTCCTTATTTGTCCTGAAGTACTGAGGGCAACTGCTTCTGTTAAATAAGGAAATAAAGTCACTAGATATTGATGCCCTGAATGGCAAGCTGGGACTCTCCTCACAAGTTCTTGTCCTACAAAGTTTGAAGAATAAAATTTTTGTACTAAAATATTTTAAGCAAAAGTGTGGAAGTTTATTGCAAGTGTATATAAACTCCGCCTTGTGAGGGGTCTCCTCTCTTTAAAATGGGAAAAGAAAAGAAACCTAAAACTCAGATCCATGAGTCTCTTTGTCTATGGGTTTATAAACACTTACAGTTTCTTTGCTTGTTCATTCTACTTTCTAATTGGACCTTTCCTTATGTTATGTCTCCCGTTCTTCCCTAATCACCCACTTTCCCCTTTTCCCTGCATGGTATCAATTTCAAAGTTTCAAAACTCACTCACTGGTCCCTCTTCTTCTCCTCCTTATCTTGTTACATTCTTATAAACAATCTGCCAGCTTGGATCTATATGCATTCCTCTCCCATGGATCACCCCCGCCCTTTCCTGAATTGCCTCTTTGGTCTGTAAAATCTTTTCAACATGCTGCAGGCATTCTGAGAATCTAGGGAACCGGGTTTGAAACCCACTATGGGTTCTTAACTTTGCACAGGAAAGAATTCAAATGCCAGCCAGCATAGAGTATAAAGTGAAAGTGAGTATATTAGTGAAACAATGAGACAGAGAGCTAATCCACAGACAGAGCAAGCCCCCCTTTAACAGAATTTGCTTCCTTTTTTGAGGTTCCTTTAATTTAGTCAGGGGTTGGTTATCCAAGAAGGGGGAGGACTATTCAGAATCTTCAGGGGAAGTGGCAGAGATTTCTCAGAGGAGTTTTGTGGACTATTTTGTGTTTGTATATGGGTTTCCCTTCAAAGAAAAAAATCAAAAAGAGCCTTCTCATTATATGCTATCCAGAATATGCAGGCTCGAACACATTTGAAGAGGCAGCTGTATACATGCAATGTCAGTTTGAAGATCTCAATAAGAGAAAGGACACAAAAAAAATAGACACTAGCTTCACATGCATCACAGATACTAAGAATGTGCAGGTTGTTTTTGATGCTATAACAGATGTCATCATAAAAAAATAATCTAAAAGACTGAAGTCTCTTCTAAATTTTGCCGTGAATGATTAAAACATATCCTCAAACAAACTGAGTACTTATATGTGGATCTCTCTAGACTAGAGTCTTGAAACAACACAGAATGTAGCACATGGCAAACACATCTGGACCTGAACAAAGTTTTTTGTTGTTGTTTATTTGTTTTTTAATATATTTTATTAATTTTTTACAGGGAGGAAGGGAGAGGGATAGAGAGTTAGAAACATTGATGAGAGAGAAACATCGATCAGCTACCTCCTGCATGCCTCCTACTGGGGATGTACCCGCAACCAAGGTACGTACCCTTGACTGGAATCGAACCTAGGACCTTTCAGTCCGCAGGCTGATGCTCTGTCCCCTGAGCCAAACTGGTTTCGGCTCTGTTTTGTTTTTTAACCTAAAAATGTGAAAGGTGGCCCTGCAGTATGAACCAAAGGGCAGTGTTAAAGCTGGGCACTAGTGTATTGATGATTTCTGTGTAAGTGTACCTATGCAAATGTATGTATACATGTATTTATAACTTTCATTTTCCATATTACTTTTAGGTTTTAAGAGTCACAACATATAATGAGGCTAAGGATTACCCTTAGGTGAAATTAGTTCATGTTGGATCAGGTTGGTCTCTGTTCAGTTTTAAGTCATAAATTCATTTTATCATGAAACTTGCTTCCTTATTTGTCCAGAAGTAATGAGGGCAGCTGCTTGTTAAATAAGAAAATAAAGTCACTAGATATTGATTCCCTGAATGGCAAGCTGGGACTCTCCTCACAGACTCTTGTCCTCTGGGCAAGGGTAGTCTTATTTTCTTGTTAAAGGTTTCTGTAGCTTTTATTGATTACAGCTGTTTCACCACATATCCTATTCTCAAGTATTCACAGAGCCAAAGTGTCATGATTTTCTCTCCCAGGTTCCTTGATTATGTGAGCTGATCTCAACTCAAGCCTGGTGCTTCTTGGGATGTTCTGTGGAACTACAAGCCATGGTGGAAAGAATTAAGCCAGTAGACCCATGGCTGTTCCTTCCTGCTTCTGACCATGCACTTCATATTTTTACATGACAATTTTCATAAAGATTTAGTTGAGGAAAAATTCTGGAGGTTTAAAAAATGTTTAAAACTGCTAGTTCTCTACCATTTTATAGTGCCTCCTTCATAATTTAATGGAAAGTAAAAACTAAACAAGATAAGCTAAGTTTATTTTATAGTCTGGGTGGCTGTACTTTGTTCGACTGTTATATCCACATATTTTCTGTCATCATTTTACTAAAGTGTTTCTAGAGGTGTGATTTCTATGTAGGACCTTAAGTTTCTCTGTAGACAAGTCAACCTGTTTTTAAGATGCAGAAAATCTAAAGGAATGGAGACAATGACATTGCAAGGTTGGCAGGGGAAAGAAACTGAGTGAGGCTGCCAAGAGACTCCAAAGGGTAGAATTATTTATAATTTTACTGTATTCCAGGTTAGAATCTCTGTCTTACAGATCAGGAAATTGTCTTGTAAAGGTACAGTGCTAGACCTGGATTCTCAATGAAAAAAGGCCATTAAGTTGACAAGACATAATGTATTAGTTAAAAATCTCTCTTCTGGTAACCTTTTCAAAAAGTGGTTTACATATATCCCTTACCTAGTTTTTCTCTCTTGATATATATAAAAAAATACCAAGTATTACTCAGAAGGCTATGTGATGAGCATGAATCAGAAAACAGTGATGTCTGAAAAAAAAAATGGTGGCGGAATAGATGAATGTATCCAGAGCTTGTTGCTGAGCAGACAGAGAGAAGAACTGAGGGTCACACAGGGAGTGTTTGTTGGCGAGTTAAGGGACAGTTATCCTCCAGGATTCCAGGAGAAGGTGGGTGACTGCTGGACAGGGCTCCCCTGACCAGGCAGCCCCACTGCCACTGGGGTTTTTCTCCTGGAGCCACCAATGCAAACATGGAGACCACGCCATCTTGAAGGGGAAAGTGAATGTTTACAGAGGCCTGAAAAGCTACAGCTGTCATACCCACCAAACAGCTGTAGGACCCAGAACACCACTCCCCAATCAGCGCAAACATTTGGATTCAGAGGAGCTCTATATTCCAGGCGAAAAGTTCAGATTTCACCTGGGATAAGATGAGATCTCTGGTCCTGCAGAATAGAGAGACACACACACTGTGGAAGCTGAACTGGGAGAAAGTTGCACTTAGAGAAATCCGTGGATGTTGGGCAGGGAGTGTGATCCCTGAATGTGGAGGTGGCCCCCAGAGCTGTTAACAGAGGGGAGCTCTAGAAAGCAACCCATTTTGATCTGAGGCAGAAGTACAGCCTGGGAATTACTAAAGTGTGCCGGCTGCTTGAACAGGAGTGGGGAGGGGGATTGCACAGACTAGACTTTTGCCTCTTCAGATCCTCACTTCTGATTGCTAAGCCCGATAGGATCAACCAACTGGGGACATCCTAAGAGACTGCAGGGGGAAAGTTGTTTTTCCTGGAACCTGGGGATCAAAGCGTTGAGTAACTATCAGAGAACCAGCTCTGGGGCAACCCACTCCCACAAACGGGTATTGAGTGTCACAGGGAAAGCAGGATCTAAGCACAGGCTAGAGAGGACCTATAGTCTTGGAGGTCAGTTCTGAAACACTGCCACCCAGGGGATGACTCACAAATTGACTCTTGCATAATCATAAAAGAATAAAGAGATTAAGACACACTGCCTGCTTAAAAACCAGGACTAGCTTACGACACAGCATCAGTGGAAGACAGAGAACTGCAATACCATCCCGACTGGGAAACAGGCATGCCAAACAGAACCATAGAGGAAGTGAATGACCTTCACAACTGAACATTCTATTCTTTTATTTTTAATTATTTTTTATTTTTTATTTTTTCATCTTTTAATTAAAAAACTATTTTTTTCTTTTTTCTCAATTGATTTTACCTTTTTAATTATTATATTTTTATTTTCAAAAAGTATAATTACTACTATTATTTTACCTCTGAAAAAGGTGTCATTTTATTTTCTCTTTATTTTAGTTTGGTATTAGAGTTCTACATTTCTATTTTCATCTTTCCTTTAGCATCATTTTAACTTTATCTCAACTCTACCTTTATGCCATCACTCTCTTCCTAACTTTTTCCATTTTATTGTCTTGTTTCTCTTATACTTTTCCTACTTTAGGTTTTCCCTATTCTTTCTTTTTACCTGGTTAAATTTCACTCTACTTATATATCTAATTTCCAATCCCCTACTCCAAGTCCATATACACCTCTCTCTTCTCTGTCTTCACCATCCAAAAAAATTGTTTATCTCTATATCCTTTTGTTGTTGTTTGCTTGAATGCTGATTATATCGTTTTTTTTTACTTTTTTGTGAGATTGTTTTTGCTTATTCTACTTAATTTATTTTGCTTTTTGTTTACTTTGTTTTTGTTTGTTTGTTTATCTCTGTTTTTCCTCATCTCCCTTGATATTAGTTGGTATTTGTAGTTTGTCTTAAACTCCAGGTACTTGTTTCTGGCATTTGTTGGGATTAGTGGCTGTTCTATTGGAGTTTTCTCCTCATATGTATAATTGGTTCTCCTGTTCTTTCTTATTCTCTTTCTTTTCTCTCTCACTGTTTTTTTCTTCTTTTTTTTTCTCCTCTTTTTTCTAACTTCACCCACATTCATTTTGGCACTCCTTTCTTTTATTTTTCCTCTTTTCGCTCTCCTTCTTTCTCTACTTTCACCTAATTTTTCTCTCTCTGGTGGTCACCATATTTGTGGTTATTAAAATCATGAATAGTTTCTGTTTAGTGCCTTGCGTGTAGTACCTGATTACATTGTATTTTGTGCCATTAAGTCAATGCAGGAGAGAGAACTACATAACCAGACCCTTGGAGAAGAGAGACTATGGGCAGACAAAGAAACAGCCCACATATGAAAGAAAAGCAAGCATCACCAGAAAAGGAAATAAATGAAATGGAGGCAAACAACCTTCCAAAGAAAGAATTCAGAGAAATGGTCATAAGGTGGCTGAAAAGAATGGAAGACAGATTCAACAATATGTGTAAGACACAAGAGGAAATGAAGAAAAACCAAGAGGAAATGAAGAAGAATCAAGAAGAAATAAAAAATGACGTAACTACTGTAAAGAACTCATTAAAAGCATCAAAATTAGATTAGATGAAGTAGAGGACTGCATCAGTGAGCTAGAAGACAAGGCAGGAAAAAATACTCAAATAGAGAAGCTTCTAAAAAAAATTAAAAAGCAAGAGGAGAGCTTAAGGAAACTTTGGGATAACACAAAACAAAACAACATCTGCATGATCATGGTTTCAGAAGGAGAAGAAACTGAGCAAGGAATAGAAAACCTTTTTGAAGAAATAATGCCGGAAGACATTTCCAATAAAGGGAAGAAAACCCCCACACAAACCCAAGAAACTCACAGAGGCCAGTGGAAAAGGAACCCCAAAAGACCGACACCAAGGCACATTATTATTAAATTGGAAAACACCAATAATGAAGTAAGAATCTTAAAAGCAGCCAGAGAAAGACAGAAAGTTACCTACAAAGGAACCCCATCAGACTAGCAACTGATTTCTCAACAGAAACTCATCAGGCCAGAGGGGATGGAATGAAATATACAAAATCATGCAAATGAAGGGTCTGAATCCAAGAATACTGTATCCAGCAAGGCTTTCAATCAAAACTGAAAGTGAAATCAGGAGCTTCCCTGACAAAAAAAGACTAAGGGAATTTATTACTATCAAACCAGCAATGCAAGAAATGTTAAAGGGTCTGCTGTAATAAATAAATAAATAAATAAATAAATAAATAAATAAATAAATAAATAAATAAGAAGTGAAGAAGGAACACAGGGGTAAAAAATAAAAATGGTGACAAATAAGCACCTATCAATAATAACTTTAAATGTAAATGGATGAAATGCTCCAATAAAAAAATATAGGGTAACAGATTGGATGAGAAAATGTGACCCATATATCTGCTGTCTACAAGAAACCCACCTCAGAAAAAAAGATGAACACAGACTGAGGGTGAAGGGTTGGAAGACAGATTTTCAGGCAAATGGAAATGAAAATGTAGCTGGGATTGCAATACATATATCTGACAAGTTAGATCTCAAAGTGAAGGACGTCAAGAGATAAGGAAGGCCACTTCATATTACTAAAGGGAACAACCAAACAAGAAGAAATAACTCTGATAAACATATATGCACCCAATACAGGAGCACCGAAATACATAAAAAAAAAATCCTGGAGGATATCAAGGGAGAGATTGACAGCAATACAACCATAGTAGGAGACTTTAATACTCCACTATCACCATTGGGCAAATCCTCTAAAGAAAAAACAGTAAAGAAACATCAATCCTAAATGACTCACTAGAACAGATGGAATTAATTAACATCTTCAGAATACTTCACCCCAAAGCCACAGAATATACATTCTTCTCAAATGCACATGGGTCATTTTCAAAGATAGAACATATGTGGGGTCATAGGCAAAGTCTCTTCAAATTCAAGAAGATAGAAATCATATCAAGCATCTTCTCAGATCACAGTGGCATAAAACTGGAAATCAACTACAATAAAAACAATACAAAGAAATCAATCGCATTGGAGACTAAACAGCATGCTATTAAATAATGACTGGGTAACCAGAGATCAAAGAAATAAAAAACATCATGACAACAAATGACAATGAAAACACAATAATGCAAAATTTATAGGACACAGTGAAAGCAGACTTGAGAGGGAAGTTCATAGCTCTACAAACCTACTGCAAAAAAACAAGAAACAATGGTAATAAATGACCTAATTCTACAACTCAAAGAGCTAGAAAGACAGCAACAAGAAAAGCCCAGTGTAAGCAGAAAGAAGGAAATAGTGAAGATCAGAGTGGAGATAAACGACATAGAGACCAAAGAAACAATTGAATAGACCAACAAAACCGAGAGCTGGTTCTTTGAAAGGATAAACAAGATTGATGGACCTCTAGCCAGGCTCACCAAGAAGCAAAGAGAGAAGACCCAAATAAACATAATCAGAAATGAAAGAGGAAAAATAAGAAGAGACCCCACCAAAATACAAAGGATTGTTAAAAAAAAATACTATGAATAACTCTATTCCAAAAAACTGGACAACCTGGAGGAAATGGAGATATCCCTAGAAAAAATACAACCTTCCAAAACTCAATCAGGAAGAACCTAAACATCTCAATAGGCCAATAACTATGGAAGAAATTGAAGCAGTCATCAAAAAGCTTCCAGCAAACAAAAGTCTGGGACCAGACCGCTACACAGGAGAGTTTTACCAAACATTCAAAGAAGAATTAAAACCTATCCTCCTCAGATTATTCCAAAAAATTCAAGAAGGAAAACTTCCAAACACCTTCTATGAAGCCAGTATCACCTTAATGTCAAAACCAGATAATGACAACACAATGAAAGAGAATTACAGATCAATATCCCTCATGAACATAGATACCAAAATCCTTAACAAAATTCTAGCAAATTGGATCCAGCGGTACATCAGAAAGATCATATAAAATGATCAAGTAGGATTTATTCCAGGAATTGCAAGGATGGTACAATATATGCAAATCAATAAATGTGATACATCACATAAATAAATTGAGAGATAAAAATCACATAGTCATATCAATTGATGCAGAAAAAGCATTTGACAAAATCCAACAAGCTTTCTTGATAAAAACTTTCAGCAAGGTAGGAATAGAGGTTCATACCTCAAAATCATAAATGCCATATATGATAAACTCATAGCTCACATCATACTCAATAGGCAAAAACTAAAGTCATTTATCCTAAGAACAGGAACAAGACAGGGATGCCCACTCTCACCACTCCTCTTCAACATAATTCTGGAACTATTAAGAAATAAGAAAGGCATCTAAATTGGAAAAGAAGAAGTAAAGGTGTCCTTATTTACAGTTGACATGATACTGTATATAAAAAAACCAAAAGACTTTATCAAAAAACTAATGGAATTTAAAAAATGGATTCTATAAAAAAGTAATAGACTACATAAAACTAAATGTAGCAGTATACAAAATTAATGCCAAGAAATCTATGGCATTTCTATACACTAATAGTGAACTTACAGAAAGAGAAACTAAAAAAGCAATCCCATTTACCATTGCATCAAAAATATTAAGATACCGAGGAATAAACTTAACTAAGGAGGTAAAAGATCTATATGCAGTAAACTAGAGAACACTGAAAAAAAAAAGAGATAGAAGAAGATATAAACAGGTGAAAGAGCATACCATTCTCATGGATTGGGAGAATCAACATCATTAAAATATCCATACTACCCAGAACAATCTATAGATTCAATGCACTACCCATTAAAATACCAACAGTGTATTTCACAGACCTAGAAAGAACTCTCCAAAGTTTCATCTGGAATAAAAAAAGACCCCTGATAGCCACAGAAATCCTGAGAAAGAAGAATAAAGTAGGTGTGATCTTAATATCAGATTTCAAGCTGTGTTACAAAGCAACTGTGCTCAAAACAGCCTTGTACTGGCATATAAACAGACACATAGATGAATGGAATAGAATAAACAATCCAGATATAAACCCAAATCACTATGCTCAATTAATATTTGACAAAGTAGGCATGATCATATAATGGAATCAAGACAGTCTTTTCAATAAATGGTGTTGAAAAAGTTGGACAGATACATGCAAAAAAAATGAAACTAGACCACCAACTTACATAATACACAAAAATAAACTCAAAATGGATACAGGATTTAAACATAAGAGGAAACCATAAAAATACTAGAGGCATCCACAGGCAGCAAAATCTCAGACATATGCATAGGAATTTCTTCGCTAATACTGCTCCAAGGGCAATGGAAACTAAAGAGAAAATAAACAAATAGGACTACATCAAAATAAAAACTTTTGCACAGCAAAAGAAACCCTCAACAAAACAATAAGAAAAACCACTGTATGAGAAAACATATTTGCAAATGTTATCACTGATAAAGGTTTAATCTCTGCCAAGACCAGTTTGGCTCAGTGGATAGTGTCGGCTTGAGGACTGAAAGGTCCCAGGTTCGATTCTGGTTGGGAGCATGTACCTTGCTTGCAGGCACATCTCCACTGTGAGGCGTGCAGAAGGCGGCTGATCAATGTCTTTCTCTCATCGATGTTTCTGACTTTCTATCTCTCTCCCTTCCTCTCTGTAAAAAATCAATAAAATATATATTTTTTAAAAAAGGTTTAATCTCCAACATCTACAGCCAAATTATACAACTTAATAAAAGGAAGATAAATGATCCAATAAAAAAAATGGGCAACGGACCTAAATAGAATATTTTCAAAAGTAGTCAGAAGGAAGGCCAAGAGACACATGAAAACATGCTCAAAGTCATTAATTATCCAAGAGATGCAAATCAAAACAGTGCAATACCATCTCACACCTGTCAGAATAGCAATCATCAACAATCAACAAACGACAAGTGTTGGCAAGGATGCATAGAAAAGAACCCTCATGCACTGTTGGTGGGAATGCAGACTGGTGCAACCAGTGTGGAGTACAGTATGCAGTTTCCTCAAAAAACTAAAAATGGAACTCCCATTTGACCTAGTAATCACACTCTTAGGAATATATCCTAAGAAACTAGAAACACCAATCAAAAAGGATATATGCACCCCTATGTTCATAGCAGCACAATTTACAATAGCTATAATTTGGAAACAGCCTAGGTACCCATCAGCAGATGAGTGGATCAGAAAACTGTGGTACATCTACACAATGGAATACTATGCTTCCATAAAAAAGGAATTCTTACCATTTGCAGCAACTTGGATGGAAACGGAGAGCATTATGCTAAGTGAAACAAGCTAGTCAATGAAAGAAAAATACCATATGATCTCACTCATTTATGGATAATAAAGAACATTATAAACTGAGGAAGAAAAAGATAGATACAGAGGCAGTAAAGCATCAAACAGACTGTCAAATTATAGCAGGAAGGTTAAGGAGAGGTGGGGTAGATAAGATATCAACCGAAGGACTTGTATGCATGCATATAATCATAATCAATGGACACAAGACACTGAGGGGGTAGGGTATGCATAGGAGTGGGGCGTCAATGGGAAGATATGTATACGTGCAATACATTAATAAAAAAACATTAAAAATAAGAAGAAAAAGAAAAAAGAAACAGTTATGTCTGATGTTTCCTTGTTCCCCTTAAAGAATGCTGCCAACATGCCTACCCATGATTTCCAGATTCAGTTTAATTTTCCCCTTGAAAGTTCTGCATACACAATACAGTTGTTCACATGCTGGACTCTTCCCTTCTATGTTGGGCATCTTCTTTTGTTGATAAACTTTCTAAGATGAGTCAATATCACTATGTTAGTAAATGAACTAAGTAAATAGTGTTTCTGATGGTTTTTCTCTTCCCTCTGTGAGTTTTTCATGATATTTTTCTTTTTGGTTATGTTATTTATTCCAGTCTGTTTATCTCTTGGCCCATTCTGCTAATTCTTCATAATCTTATTCTGAGGGATAAACCCCTAAAGCAGCAGCATGTTGTATGAGCATTTCTGTATTCCCCCACCCTACCCAACCACTACTACCAGTGTGCCATCTACTCAGATCAGCACTGCTGTGTTCCTAGAGCAGTCTGTCCAAAGAAGACCTTTCAGATTAGTTGCTGTGTACCTTCTAATTCCAATATCCCTCACATTCTACACTTCAACCAAACTGCTATATGCCTAAATACACAAGACTGATTCCCCTCACCACCACTCCCCACTTCAGATATTTCCTTCTGTCTCTCCATTGTTTTGATTTTCAAGACTTAAATGTCTTTTGCACTATGGTGTTTCTTTACCAACTTCCCAACCCAAGAATGACTGATTTCTTGTTTTTCTTTTCTTCTTCATATTCTTGTTTAACTTCTATACTGATCCATAACTTTTTCATTAGAAAGGATTTATTCTTGTTGTATCCTTAGCAACTAGTAGTGGGGCTGGCCCAATATAGGAAGTGTTTTAAAATTATTTTGGGGTTGACTGAATGAAGGACAGCTCTGGCATATTGGCTCACTTTGCATTACTGGCCTCACCTTTGGTTCCTTGTATAACACGGGAGCAGTTTACTCTTTTTACACCTCTGCCATCACCAATAGATTTTCTTCTCTACCATCTCTTCCCTAATTTTTGCCCTAAACAGCTAATTTTTATGGCCTCCATTACCCAGACTCCCTTGGTCTCTATTATTTTTCCTACTCTTTTCCTCCTTATTTTGACACTATTTCTATAGCAACGTCAGCCTCTGACAGGCAGCCACTCCATATCTACAGGTCTTACTGAACCCTGTTGATACTGTTTCCTTCCTTTCTTTCTTTAGACTTAAAGTGCTAATAGCTTCCTACTCTTGATAGTCTGTGCACCTCAACATTCCTTGTTGTTGTGCTGGTGGTGGTGGTATTATTTTAATGACTCTACCCATACATACCTCAGTAAGTAATCTCTCAATTAGGTATTTTTATTTATACTATCTGAGGGATATCTATATATATTAATCCTCTCTATATCTTACAAGATATGATACAGCACCCCAATATCTTGTTGGATTTGATATCCTTCCCTGAAGTCCAACTGCTCGCCTTAAGTTCTTGCCTAACTCTTGCCAACCAACCTTCTTTCAGGACCCGGGTTCCTACTCTCCACCAACCCAACTCCTGGCCCTCCCTAGACCTAGGACCAGGCTGCATTTGCTTATCTAAATTTGATTATTAACTGACACCTTGATCCCTGCTGCCATATTCTGCTAAACATATCGGACACCTTCAGTTCACAATATCCTTTGGACATTGTGCGTTGTATTCACTTTTAAAGGCCAGTCTTGCGTCAGGATTCATTTCTTCCACTTTTATAATCTCTGCACTTTTATTTTTTTAAAAAAATATATTTTATTGATTTTTTACAGAGAGGAAGAGAGGGAAAGAGTCAGAAACACTGATGAGAGAGAAACATCAATCAGCTGCCTCCTTCACACCTCCTACTGGGGATGTGCCTGCAACCAAGGTACATGCTCTTAACTGGAATTGAACCTGGGACCTTTCAGTCCACAGGCTGATGCTCTATGCACTGAGCCAAATTAGTTAGGGCTGCAATTTTCTTTCTCAATAAGTTGAACTCTTGAAGGCATGTAAGCTTTCTATGTAGACTTATTTTTGCATAATGTATGACTACTGTGATATGTCTTTTTTGCGAGAGATAAAAAATGTAAATAGCCATGTTTTCACCATTAACCTGATATAAGTTGGGGCTGCCATTAATAGAGGCTAAGCACTTTATAAAACCAAAAAGATAAATTATCCCACTGGAGAATTCCATATTCCCATAATGATTTTTAGGTCATGGTGGCTATTTTCTTCCTTGTACCTAGTTTAAGCTAAAACCAGTTTGCTATATAATTGTTGCCACACAGTCAGGTTTTCCAAATATATATATATATATATATATATAAATAAAGAGGCTGCCTGTCCTTGTTTTGTGCCATAGTGCCTGTGCTTTTGCAACTATAAATAACATTGGCTCTCATTTCTGGCACATAACACTGCAAGCTTCTATCTAATTGCTATCCTAAAGTCATTTTCAGCATTGCTGCTTTCCAAGTATTTTCTTCTCATTGAGTATCTATGTATCACTTTCCATAAAACTATTCATTTTCCATTTTAAGGTTGACACATATCCTTCTACTGAATCTTTTATTCTCTCTAGAAACCTAATTTTCTATTGCTGAGTGGCGGTATTTTTAAATTTTATTTTTCCCTTATTATAAAAACAATATATGCCATAGGGGAAAATTAGAAGGAAAAGAATGTATAAAATCACCATCCAGAAATAGTTGTTGATAAAAATTTAATGTATATCTTTGACTATAGATACAGGTAGATAAATATGTAGATACTATAGGCCCAGTGCATGAATTCAGGCACTGGTGAGGTCCCACAGTCTGGCCTGTGCCCTGTCGCAATCCGGGACCTCTGGGGGAAATCAGAAAGCTGCTTTCAGCCCAAACCCTACAGGCAGAGGGGGTTATATTATTTATATTATTATGCAGCATTCCTTTTTATTGAATAACTCAAGAATTTCCATACATACAGAAATCGTTAAAAACAGTATTATATTATATTTAATAACTATATGATAAAACTTGTGTGAATACTGCTCAGATTAAGAAATAGAACATCACCAGCATTCCAAAAACCTTTGAATATCTCTTTCTATTCATACTCCCTTCCTTTGCAATAAACATTATCTGGACTTTTAAGATAACCAGCTCTTAGCTTTTCTTTATAGTTTAACTACCTATGTTATAATGTGCATACAAATATGTTATTATATCTTATTCATGAACTAAATATTTTATCCGAATAAACTGATTTTCTATCTCTAGAAATGCTTTCAGCTTTAAAGTTTATTTTTTATTAATATAGCTTCATCAAAATATTTTCTTCATATTTAAGTATATGTTTTTGCATTATTTTAGTTATCAACCTGTTGGTTTTCTTAGATTTTCTATGTGTCTTGTATATTGCACATAGTTGAATGTGAAAATTTTTTCAGTATGATGGGAAAATTTCTGTCCTTTAGTTGAAGAACTTAGTTCCTTTAATGTAATTTCAGATGTCTTTTGATTTAAATCTACATTTTATTTTGTGCTTTCTATTTGTTTCACATGTCCCACATATATTACCATCTATATATTTTTTCACTCTCATTTTGGTCATCTTTTGAATTGACTTAATATTTTTTATATCTTTTTTCCTTTTGCATGTTTCTGATTTATGTGTTTCCTTCTAATTTTGTGATTGATCTAGGGGAATTATAATAATCATACTTATCAAAGTCTGAAATTTATTAAAACTTTCATTTTTTTCCTTATATAATAAAGAAGTTAGATGATTTAGACCCCCTTATGACTTATATTTTATTATTGTTTATCATTTTAATTCTAGTGTTAGTATTTAACATCACTGTACTTTTTTTTTTTAATGTATCATTCACGGTCTTTTTCATTTACTCACATACTACTTTTTTTATTACAATTTTTTTCTTGAATCTCAAATTTTTAGAGTTGGGGCCTTTAGAGATGATTAAGCCATGAGATTGCAGCCTTCATGATTATGATTAGTGTTCTTATAAAGAGAGTGCAGAGAGCTAGCTCCTCTTCTCTACCACATGATGAATACAATAAAAAGGGGTCATCTATTTAAGTATACCATATCATAAGGTGAAGGAAATACATCATTCTTTTTGTTTAAATATTACGTATATGGTAGTATCACAACTTTACATAGGAACTGGGTAAAAATACCATTTGGTTTACTGCAAGTGTTTGATATTTTTGATTCATTGTATTTTATAAATGCAACACTAAAATTACCATTTTTTACCAGGCTCTAAGATTAGAATGACATGTTATCCTAGATTATCATAATATTTAGAGATTCATTTTTTTAATTTGAACTTCATAAACCTTTAAGCTATAATCATAGCTAACTAACTTAATTGACAACTTGCTACATTCTTTATTTTTTGTTAATATGGTAAAATATCTTTAGGCATTTACAAAAATTGTATCCTATTATACTCACAGACTGAATTTTGATATATGGTTGCACTATAAACAAACTAAATTTGGAAATCCCAGTTATTTGCCCTTCAAATCTTGAAATACCAAATGTACCTTCCCAAATAGGAGAAAAAAATATATATATACATACACACACATACATATTTTATAAAACTGTTTCAATGTCATGCTTTTATACTGTTTTCAGGATGCCTGTCTGGGCTGTAGGAAAACTAAATATTCAAACTGCTGAAAATTAAATCTTTCTCTTCTGAAATTTAAAAACATTTTCATAAATCAACATTGGCATTGTAAGACAGAAGGAAAAAACTTCCTTTAGTCTTCTTTTATTATGCTAAAACTAATTTTTCTGTTGCAGAAACAAGCAAAAAATAAAAGTAATTCACAAACTTTAATATCCAAATAACTTTTTACCTTCCTCCATTTTACCTACTACATAATTCTCTTGCTTTTGTATGTTATTTATTTTACTTAGAAATATTTTTATTGATTTCAGAGGGAAGAAGGGAGAGAAAGAGATAGAAACATCAATGGTGAGAGAATCACCTATTAGCTGCCTTCTGCACACCCACTACTGGAATGGAGCCTGCAAACCTGGGCATGCACCCTGACTGGAAATTGAACCATGACCTCCTGGATTTTGGGTTGATGTTCAATCACTGAATCCCACCAGCTGGGCTATTTTACTTTTGTTGTCTGCATTATTTTATTCTAATTTTTATAAATATGTAATATATATATATATATATATATATATATATATATATATGTATTCTTTCAAATGTACCTCTATAATTAACTATATTAATTTACTTCAATTCCATTTAATCCAATTCCATTATCAGGGCATTAAGGGCTTATTTACTCTCAGCTGCCAGGTACATAATATATATTATTTTATAGTCCTTTTAAAACATTTTCAAAATTATTTATCTTGATAGGCATTGGATCCCCTCAAATTTAATATAATCTTGTTTGAAAGTAGATTACTGAGTTAATTTATTATTTCATTGCAAATTTTTATTAAGCATGTATTATCTGCTAGGGATTATGCTATGTAATGGGGAGAAAGTGGTAGGCAAGACTGATGTGATCCCTTCATTTATTGAGGTTAAGTTTTCATTTTTATACATATGGGAAAAAATCAGGACTGATATAGTATATAATCTAATACATTTTTGCAGAGATAAAATAGTAAGCACCAAAAAAGGGCCACGAAAGAGAAAGATCAAACTGTGATTGATTTATTGAAGAGAATTCAAGGGGAGGTGGGACTTCATATCAACTTCATAGGTAGACAAAGCTTCTAATTAGAGATGCTGATATAGACATTTTTAATAGCTTCCCTGCCTTACCAACCACCAAAAGCTACCCAAGAGTCACAATTCCAAGCCATAAATTGAGAATATCTGCTATATTGGAATAAATTGAGAGAACGAAAGACTTAACCTATATCCAGCTCCTTGGTTTTAAGATTCCTTGACTGCTAAATGTCATAATTCTGAAAAGAGTTCACACCATCCTTCTAATATTAGAATGACATGTAGAAGTTGAGGCCAGCCTTGGGAGAGTCAGAGTAATGCCCCATAAGAATTCAGTCTAATGTAGAAAGTTAGGAAAGTGGAGCAAAAGCAAGAGTAGTCTTTCTTGGTGAAAGAAGGCCTAGGTGAGGACTGGGGCAAGGGAGTGGGTAGGAGCTTGTGGGCTATCCCTCACCAAGGTAGCCCATCTTTTCAAGAGGGTCTCAGCAAGCCATTGGACATTCTTAGTGTCAAAAGCTAAATGAAGATGCTGGACCAGGATAGAGGACACAGAATTTAGTGAGGGAGGTTCTAAGATATACAGCTCAAACTGAACCTTGAACATGACAAATCTCACTTCTGACACCCTCTCCAGTTGCTCTAATAGAATCGCCTCCCTTCTGTATCCAGACAGGTGCCAGCTCATAGAATGAAGGAGAAAAGAATATAAGCAAGATGCAGATGTTGGAATTTTACCAGAGGAGTCATTTATCACAGAAAATGAGAAATCTCAAAGCATACTCCATAGAAAATACAGTGATTACAGAAAATATGAAAAATAGACAAAAGAAAACAGAAAAACTAAAGAGACAGCAAAAGAAGAAAAGCAAGCTGGCAGAGCTTGCGGGGGGGGGGATAATGGAAGGAAAAAACCCAAAACTCTTATTGGAACGAAATAAAAAATAAAGAAGAGTGAAAATACAGAAACACAGCACAAACGAGAATATCACACAAAATGAAATAGAACAAAAATAGGAAAGCAATTGGAGAGATGATTAAGTTACAAAGGGATCAACAAAATAAGCTGTGATTCTCAAGAAAAAACATAGAAATATGGATCAAATAAAATATTCAAAATTCCAATTTTCTTTTAAGCATTAATATTAAATATAGATGATCTCTGGTGACTAGCTCAAGGATTAGAGCTAACATGATCCCTTCTTTAAATAGAAGCTCCATTATATAATTGTCATTAAGAAAGAATCTAAATGTAAAGAACTCAGAATTGAGAAACCATGATAAAACTATTTAAATATAGAACCAAAGATACAAATTCCTATAATTACAGATATAGAATTGAAACTATAAATTTCAAAATTGTAAAACATAGGGTGTCCCCCAAAATGTACACACACACTTTGAATAATTATAAAGGCAGTGTTTATTAAAATACATTTCATTTTCAGAATTGAGTTATAAACTATTAAAGTATGTATACTTTTTGGGAGACACCTTCTGTATAATAAACTGGGGAGGAGGAAAGGACTCTGTGTACCTCTTGCTTTTCACAGTGGAGAATATACAGATAGTGCTTAGTGTTGAAATGCAAAATTTTATAAATGAGCTGATATATTAACTTTTCATAACTTGTTATCATTTTTACTTAGAAGAATTATTTAGAAACTATAATTATAAGCATAACTTATGAAGTTTATCAAGTTATTTTGAGTAACATATTTAAAGACAAAATGTGATATTCCATTAAGTTACCAAATCATTCAGCAGTTGTCATTGATGGCTTAATCATCATCCTATCTAATAAAAGAGAAACATCCAAATTAACCATACCTCTGCTATGCCCACCAGCCATGTCCACCAGCCAATCAGGAGCAAGTATGCAAATTAAGCCAACCAAGAAGGCAGTTAATTTGCATATCCTGGTGCAGAGCCAAGACTGAAGACCGTGTAGAAGTAAGCCAAGCACTGCAGAAAGGAAGGAAGCTTCAGAGAAGCAAGCAAGCAAGGCAACGGAGAAGAGAGGAAAGCTGGCAGGGCTGCGGAGATGGGAGGGAAGCATGCAAGGCAGTGGAGACCAGCACAGGAAGCCCTATGCTTGTAGGAATCTTCCTGCAATGGGCCTCTAGTTAGTATAATATCCATTTCATAGTGTTATTTTGAGGGATAAATGAGAAAACAAATATAAAGTGTTTAACATAATACAAGGGTTATAGAAAAGATGAAATAACTAATGGCTATTATTATCAGTCATTAAATGGATAAGTAATCATAATAAATGTTAACATTTATTAAAGGATTGTTAATAGCTTCCCTGCCTTATCAACCACTGAAAGCTACCCAAACAAAAGTCACAATCCCAAGCCATAAATTGGGATTGAACGGTTATTACTATGCCACTGTTCTAGGTAAATTAAGTCCTTTAATATTCAAATAAACTATGAAGTAGACACTGTTATTGTCCTCATTTTTACCTGAAAGGAGTTGAGATATAAGAGCTTAAGTTACTTTCTAGATCATACACTAAGTGAATAGAACAAGGTTTCACACTAAAGTAGAATGCTCTTGAACACTAAATCATACTGCCTTTTAGTAGGTTAGTAGTGCTCTGCAGTAAACAGGTGTGAGAGTGGTAGTAGAGTAAGAATTGGAAGTAGCAATAATAGCAGTAGATATGCATTATATTTGGAGAAATGGAAAGAAGCATAAGGGATCAAATCTCTGAATGAATTAATGAGGAGACTACAAAACATGGCAAACTCAAAAGAAGAAAAAAGGAGGAGGAGGTGGAGGAGGACAAGAGGGAGACCAAGAAGCAGAAAGGGAAGAAGAAGAGGAGAAGGAGGGAGAAGAAAGTGACAAGGCCAACATTAATCATTTCCCAATTTCCCTATTTCTAGTTATATCAATAAATGAAGAATTTAAAGAAAAGTGTAATTTTGGAAGTTCCCCAGGCCACACAATACAATTGTTCTTTAGCTGATAGGTCAAAGCAACTTTACCCTCTTTGACTTCATTATATTAGTGGAAGGAGAATAGAAGTTCTAAAATTATCAATTAATACATGTTTGGTTAAGCTATCTTTCCTTTTACTTCTCTTTGAATATGTTTTTGTTATATAAACCAAGTATGCTATTTATAGAAAAACTTCAAAATAAGAATGAAGCAAAGTCTAAAAGAAGTCATTCTCATTATTTTAATTATATCATCTAAAGATAATGCTATATAAGCCTGCCAGCGAAAGACAAATACCATATGATCTCACTTAAATGTGGAATTTAATGAACCAAAAATAATGGGGAAACAAAATAGGACTAGAGGCATGAATACATGGAACAGACTGACAAACGTCAGAGGAAAAGGGGGAGGGAGGGATTGGATGAAAGAAGGTGAAGGGATTAGCCAAAGAGTATCTATGGGTGACCCATAGATATAACAGTGTGGTGAGGGCCAGAGGGAAGGTTGGCAGGAGGTGGGCAAAGGTGGGGTTGGGATAATGGGACATCTGTAATAATGTCAACAATAACAATAATATTTAATAAGTATCTGAAAGTATGTTTTAGTTATCTCCTGCTGCCCACCTCAAGACTTAATTTAAAATAACAATTGTAATATACAGTTTCTGGGTATGGCTTAGCTGGATCTTCTTTTTCAGGGTCTCTTATTAAGCTAGAATTAACTTTTTTTTAATTTAATCTTTATTGTTCAGATTATTACATTTGTTTCTCTTTTTCCCCCACATAGCTCCCCTACATCTGGCTCCCACCCCTCCCTCTATCCTTACCTCCCCTGGCATTGTCTTCATCCATAGGTGTATGATTTTTGTCCAGTCTCTCCCTGTACCCTCCTCACCCCTTTCCCCCTGAGAATTGTCAGTCCACTCTCTTTCTATGCTCCTGATTCTATTATATTCACCAGTTTATTCTGTTCATCAGATTTTTAATTCACTTAATTTTTAGATCCACTTGTTGATAGATATCTATTTATTGTTCATAATTTTTATCTTTACCTTTTTCTTTTTTCTTCATCCTCTTAAAGAGTACATTCCAGCATTTCAAATACTACTGGTTTGGTGTTGATGAAATCCTTTAGCTTTTTCTTATTTGTGAAGGTCTTTATCTGACCTTCAATTCTGAATGATAGCTTTGCTGGGTAGAATGATCTTGGTTGTAGATTCTTGCTATTCATTACTTTGAATATTTCTTGCCACTCCTGTCTGGCCTGCATAGTTTCTGTTGAGAAATCAGCTGATTTATATGAGTGCTCCCCTGTAAGTAATTAACTGTTTTTCTCTTGCTGCTTTTAATATTCTCTCTTTATCTTTTACTCTGGGCATTTTAATTATGTGTCTTGGTGTGGTCCTCTTTGGATTCCTTTTGTTTGGGGTTCTGTGTGCTTCCTAGGCTTGTAAGTCTATTTCTTTCACCAGATGGGGGAAGTTTTCAGTCATTATTTCTTCAAATAGGTTTTCAGTATCTTGCTCTCTCTCTTCTTCTAGCATCCCCATAATTCTGATGTTGGTATGCTTGAAGTTGTCCCAGAGGCTCCTTACACTATCTTCACATTTTTGGATTCTTTTTTCTTCTTGCTTTTTCAGTTGAGTGTTTTCTGCTTCTTTATATTTCAAATTTTTCACTTGATTCTTGCCTTCCTCTAGTCTGCTGTTAGGTCTCTGAATAATATTTTTTATTTCAGTCAGTGTATATTTCATTTCTAGTTGGTCCTTTTGCATCTTCTCTTGGGTCTCACTAAATTTATTCATCTTTTCTAGGAAATTCTTGAAAACCCTTATAGCTGTGGTTTTGAACTCTACATCCAGTCATTTGTATTTCTCCATTTCTTTCATTTGTGATCCATTCTTTTGTCTCTGCATTTTCACTATGCCAGGAGAACTTCTGTGTTGGAATCAGCCTTATGATACAAGACTTGCAAAACTGCAAAAGCCTCACTGTTAAGCTTGGGTGGGGTGGAGTATCAGGGCTTCCAGTCAGCCCCACCCTACGTGGACCCTGTGTCTCAGGTGTTTCTCTGTAATTATTGCAGCCTCTCTGTGTATATGTGTGAGGGCCTCTAAACCTCTACCTTTCCAGCTCCCCTATGCTCCAGGACCCAGACTCATATGGGTCTCACCCAAAACTGGGGTTCAGTGCAGTTAGAAGTGGCACAGTTGGGAGGCTCTGTCTCCTGCCCACTAGAGAAAGCCAGCAGTACAATCAGCAGTTCGTCTTCTGCGCACAGTGATGTGAGTGCCCCCAGACCTCTGCCCTTTTGCAGTACCCCTAAATTTCCGTGCACTCCATCCTTTTCGCAGTCCAGACTCCCCCGTATGAGTCTCGCCTGGAATTGAGGATCAGTGCCATAGAATAAGAGGTTCAATGCAGTTGGGAGTCTCCATCTACCTCCCACCAGAGGAAGCCAGCCAAGCACTCCACCACCTGCTCTCTCCACATGCGCGTCTCTGTACCTCAGCTTTTTGCAGCTCCTCTGAGTCTCTGTGAATCCCTCTCTTTCCTTCTAGTTGTAGAATTTCCACTCAGCCAACTTTCCTGTGATTCTGGATGATGTTTGTTTTGTCTTTTAGTTGTAGTTTTGAAATTGTTGTGCAAGGCAGCAGTTTAGGTGTTCACCTATGCTGCCATTTTGGTTCTCTTCCATGGAATTAACTTTTAAACAGGGCAGGATTCCTCCCAAGCTCACTCAGTGATTGTTGTTAAGGTTCAGTTCCTTGCAGCGTGTTGCTCTGAGAGCCATAGGTCCTCATTAACACTTGGCCAGACTTTGTCAGTTCCTTGTTACATGGAATTCTTCAACACAGCAGCATGCTTCACGCAGTCTGTGAGCGAGATGAAACCCATAGACCTTTGTAACCTAATAACACAAGTGACATTCCATCACTTCTGTTCTAGTTTTTCTATTATTATTATTATTATTATTATTATTATTATTATTATTATTACAAAGCAAATCACTAAGTCCAGATCATACTCAAAGGTGAAAGATTATAAAGGAATGTAAACAGCAGGAGGTGGGATCACTGGGAGTCGCCTTAGAAATCTGCCTACCACAATAGATACACCCAAAACTTAACAAAACTGATACCAGTCTATAGTACTTGTTTTTCTAACCTATTTTATTCACTCAAAAATATGTTGTGGATATTTTCTAATGCAATCATATATTTAAAAATTTCAAGCCTGTATAACATTTCATCCTATGGATGTGTGATAATGCTATCATACCCCAATTCTTAGTGATTATGAATAAAGAATGTAGAGCTGGGTTGACTAGATTGGAATCCTAGTTCCACCTTTTAGAATCTGTGAGTCTTTGGGCACTTATTTATTGCTGAGTTTCCTTATTGATAAAATGGAGCTAATAATGGTAATTCCTACCTCATAGAGTTAAGAACAGTGCCTGACACATAGTAAGCACTCAATGAGTGTTATTGTCATCATCATTATCACTATTATTTCAGTTACTAAAATGC
This sequence comes from Lasiurus cinereus, assembly GCA_011751065.1. NCBI lineage: Eukaryota > Metazoa > Chordata > Mammalia > Chiroptera > Vespertilionidae > Lasiurus > Lasiurus cinereus. The sequence goes on along the minus strand of JAAGEH010000018.1, from coordinate 74,901,761 downwards.
TGATGTGACCATACTGTACATACAATTTTATTCACCTAATTATTTTCTTAATAAATTCCTAAAAGTGAAATTGCTAAGTCGAAAGATATGTGTACTTTTAATAACACTGACAAATTACTTTTTAACAAGGTTAATTTATCTTCTTAGCAGAGCATGACAGTCAATGTCTGTTTCTTCCAATTCTCATCATTTTTCAATAATTTCATTTTAATAACTGATGAGAACTTAAATAGCAAGAAATGTTATTACACTTTCATTTTAAGTTTTTTTAAATTATTGAGTTGAACTTTGAAAAAGTAAGGTATAACTGAGATAGAACATTGTATTAATTTCAGATGTGCAATATAATGATTTGATATTTGTATATGTTGAGAAATGAGAACACAATAAGTCTAGATAATATCCATCAGAATACTTAGCTATACAGAATATTTTATGGGAATTTTAAAAAATATTTTTATTGATTTCAAAGAGGAAGAGAGAGGGAGAGATAGATAGAAACATCAATGATGAGTGAGAATCATTGATCAGCTGCTTTCTGAAAGCCCCACACTAGGGATTGAGCCCACAATCCCGGAGCATGAGCCCTGACCCGGAATTGAACCATCACCTCCTGATTCATAGGTTGACCCTCAACCATAGAGCCATGCTGCCTGAGCTTGACAAGAATTTTTAAGATTACTCTCTTAGCAACCTTCAAATATGTAATATGGTATTATTAACTATAGTTGCTATGCTGTACATTATTTCAACATGACTTATTTGTTTTATAACCGGAGGTTTGTACCTTTTAACTCTCGTCACCTATTTAGCTCATTCCTCTTATTACTTGTCTCTAGCAACCATCAATATGTTCTTTGTATCTATGACCTTGGGTGGTTTTTTTTGCTTTTGTTTCTTGTTTTTGTGTGTGTTCTTCCTTTCCTTCCTTCCTTCCTTCCTTCCTTCCTTCCTTCCTTCCTTCCTTCTTTCCTCTTTCCTTCCGTCCTTCCTTCCTTCCTTCCTTCCTTCCTTCCTTCCTTCCTTCCTTCCTTTCTTTCTTTCTTTCTTTCTTTCTTTCTTTCTTTCTTTCTTTCTT